>OZ023318.1:30747520-30851697 GCA_964007375.1 Ophion obscuratus | reverse complement strand
GAGAGAGAGAGAGAGAGAGAGAGAGAGAGAGAGAGAGAGAGAGAGAGAGAGAGAGAAGGAGAGACAGTAAATAGAGTTTCTAAAATACACAAGTTATAATTGCAATTCAAAGACAGAAATATTTCATCGAGAATCTCACTCATATACACTTGGCTTACACGAACGAACAATTACTCCATCTGCGATCTTCTGTTTCATTCGAAGGTTTCATTCGTGAATATCCGTGTGAAGACTCATTCCGACTCGTGTCGAACTGATTCACAACTCGAAATACACTTCATTCAATATTCCTCTGCTTCTGATTTACCGAGCAGTTTCAAATTTCTATTTTTATTTATTTCTGTATCCCGAAGGTATTTTTCCTTCTGGTATTTTATCGTATATTTTTCGTATACTTTTCGTATTTCGTATTTTTCGTATATTTTTCGTATTTCGTATATGTCCGTGATACTATGAAAAATTCTCACGTCCGACTAAAATTCGACACCGAAGAGAATATTAGAATCTTAGATTGAAGTTGCGCATTCAAAAACTTTCGCCACTCGACGTATTTTGGTAGTTAGTTCGAAGCAAGTATTACGGTTTTTTCGTACATTTTTCAAATACTGCACAGAGTTACAATAGAATAAAAATGGATGCGTTACAGCCAACATTTTTGCAGCCAAGCCATGATTGCAAGCAAGGCTGATGCATAAGTTCGGAGTTTGCAACGAGAGTATGACGTTGGAGTTTGCATCTTTGGAATGCAACGATTTTTTTCTTCTTTTTCCATTTCTTCATTTCGATGTACACAAAAAGTCTTTTTCCTGCAAATTGAGGTCCCAAATCTCTAATAAAAACACGTAAAAATGTCTGCGTCATTTTCAGAGATGAAAAAAAATTGGACCAATTCGAAAGAATTAATTTTCGTTCCGGTCCAACGACGCAAACTTCAACATCGTATGAGAGTTCATTTTTAAAATTTCCTTCAATTTTTCGTTGGCAGACTTAGACCGCGAAAACAACTAATACGTTTTTCGCAAAAATATAAAAATAAATAACTATAGAATTTTCGTCGCACTTCAATTACGGCAGCTTCATCACCGTCGTTTCTGCCACCATTGAGACGTCATGACGATTGAATGAGAAACTTCGCAAAGTTTCTATTCGATTTTGAAATAATTATTGCGAAAGATGAATGAATATGGAGAACGAGCAGAAACATTAGTCAGAAAAAGCAAATAAACGTTGCGAGAATGATGGTTCGGGACCCGTCTATTTTGCTTCGGGCGAGAATACCGTAGTCTAGAAGACGAATGTCTATCATGAGAGGTCCGGATCCAGACCCGGGTCTTCGCTGCTCCGAAGTTAAGCGATAGATGCCGTTAACTCGCGGAATGAATGCTAGACCAAGCAGGAACCCAGAGTAGTAAAGATCAGCGTCGACTGCCCGAGGCGAGACGCAGGCATTGAGCCAAAATTTTCTCCCTCCCCTCCCTCTCTGTCTGTTCTCTCATTTTTCACTTTGTTTCTCGCTCGACCACCATTGTCGAGTCTTTTTCGCTTTCTCTCCGTCCGTCTCGCTTGCTACGCAGGAATAGAGGGAGAAAGAGAATGAGATAGGAAAAGCAAGATATTCCGAGACGTTTTGAGCAAGGAAGATCGCAACGACGAGGACTAATCTTGTCGGGCTAGGCTGGAAGAGGAACACGGCGGAATTTATCAGCCATCGAATGATAGACTTTTGCTAAGCTCCATTTCGGTCTGTCAGCCATCGCCATTTATTGTTAAAGCCACAGGAATTTGCGCTTTGACACAGCTGGAGAGATGAAGTCTTGTATATGGAGGAACTTTCAATCAAGGTGACAATATTCGTTGTTGGATATATAGTCAATTATAATTCTGTCGTATCCGATGGCGTTGGAGTTTGCATCGTTCGAACGTAACGAAAATCCATGATTTTTTTCATTTCTTTATTTTTATTAGTATCCAAACTCTTTTTGAAGTTTTAGGTTATGTATCTTTAATAAGGATCTTCAAAAATATTTAAGTAATACCTAAGTGTGCAAAAATAAATTGGTCAATACGAAGAGAAAAAAACTTCGTTGCATTCCAACCATGCAAACTTCAATACCATCGTATCCGTCCCTCCTTCTGATGACGTTGAAGTTTGCAACGTTGAAATGCAACCGTTTTTTCCCTTCATTTTTTGTTTCTATATTTTTATCATTATTCAAAGCCTTTTTTGCAAATTGAGATACAAAAGGTCTTATCAGAATACGTAAAAAAATGGAGCTATTATCACAGCCAAATTTGACCAAATATATTTGAGCAATTTGAAAGAATGAATTTGGTAGATGCATTCCAACTATGCAAACTTCAACGTCATCTCCATCTGTCACAGCTTCGTCTGTCTCAGATCTCCCTCCATTATTTTGATCTTAATTGCCTTCGGCTCTACACGCCTGAAATAATTCATGAAATCTGCATTCAATGAGTACTTTGAAGTGAAATTATTGCGGTTCCTGTAAAATGATTAGCTTCGAAAAACGTTACTAGAAAGTTTGCATCCGTGGAAGACAATGAATATTTTTTATTTGTCTGAATTTTTTCTATTACTATCAAACATCTTTTTAGCACATACAGGTGTAAATTTTCACAGCTTGAATCGGTAAATAATTCGGCTCGTTCGAACAAAATGAATTTTTATTCGATTCCAACTATGCAGAGTTCAACATCGTCAAATCGGACGAAAAAAAAAAAAAAAACGATTTCTAATTCGACAAGTATATTTTTGCCTTTTTTCGACACTATTTGAAAAACGTTGCGTGTCAAATATAGACGAGCATCGGTGTTTGCAAGAACCTGTTGTTTAATTAAAAAAAAATAGATTCATTTGCAAACTTTTGAAAAGTACTCAAGTTTTAATTCAATACGACAATTGCGTGCGTACCTGAGCGGCTACGGAATTCCACTTCAGTACGTGGTCCGACAGGCACTTGACCAACTTTTCGTTTCTGGATGCGAATAACTGTTGCGAGAACTGTACTGTTTTTATACCAACCAAAAATTTGATTGCAAGTCAGAATTCGCAGAATTTGACGACGAGCATATTGACACTCCCTTCACAATTATCCTGTTTATCCGGCACTATTCGACAGCCGAAGAAATCGGAACAAGATTTAAGACTTCACAATTTTCCATCAATCCCTAAACTCTTATTACTGTTTTAATCCATGGCGTCCACCTTTGCATCATAAGAATGCAACGGTTTTTATTTTTTACCTTTTTAAAGGAGACTTTGTCCTTTGTGCCCAGCGGGAAATGTTAGCGGCTCAACATGGGCAGCTAGAAGAAGAGGAGGGATGCCTCTATGGACCAGGTATTGCCGATTAGCGGTAATTATAAACACATTTGTGTAAACACATTACAAAACTTAAAACGCGTTTTTCTCGAAAACACATTTTTAAAAATGGCTGACATTCTCCTGACCGCTGTAATTAACATATCGACCTGAAATTTGGAGAGCATACTCAAAAAATATGTCTTCACGGAATGACGGATCGATTTTTCGATAGATACATTTTTGCATTTATTATTTATCTTTTTATGCGAAAAAAACGCGAAAATTCGATTTTTTTTTTCATTGCCGCCATTTTCCGAAATTTGTACTAAACGAAAAACCCATCCGTCATTCCATGACCAAAGGGTCACAGATTGATAATATGCTTTGAATTTGTGTTTCAGATCAACAAAGAGTGCAGTGATGTCAGCCGTCTACCTCCCGCGATTTGAGGACCTGTTTTCGCGGAGCTGCAACGGCCGCCATTTTGATTTTTTTTTCAAATTAATTTTTTTTTAACGTTCTGCATATCATGAATAAAAGCAAGAAAAAAACCGCACTCAAAAAGCTTTACTCGTTTCCTTTAAAAAAAAAAAAAATGTAAACACCTGAAATATGGCACTCCAAGGACAAAGTCTCCCTTAATGGTTGTTACAATTCCATTTTTTCTGTATATCAAGATCTAAGATCAAGGATAAGGATACGAAAAAAAGTTTGAGTGACTCCCTTAGCCCAAATGAGGCAAAAAATATGAGAAATTGAGAAAAAAATATTAAATTCCGTTGCATTCCAACGATGCAAAATTCAACATCATTGTAATCCACCAGTTCGTTTTTCTCTCTTTTTCACAACATTTCTCGGATCTTCGTCATTTTAACTTCGCAGCTTTTATATCTTCTTTCTCCAACGATTTTCCAGAGTTTGCGTTGCTCTCACAACTCATATTTTATGGCTCAATACCTCTTTCCTATCGACCAGCGGATGAACGACCGCGACGTGTTCGGACGTCGCTCATCGCACTTTATGAATAACGAAAATCGAACCTACACGGGAATCCGAATGAACGCTATTCCCCCTCGAGATTTCCATTTTCTTCGCCAGCTGTCCCGTTTCGTTGAAAGAACAGGCGCGGCGATTCTGAATCGAGCAAGTGTAGTTGCCAATCGGCGGTAAGAAGTCGAAGGTGCAAATTGGGGTCATGTTTCCATTATTCGAATGAAGCGGTGGTTAACAATAGTTTGAAAGGCCGAGAGCCATAGTGAAAGCGGAAGCTTCGTGAAGACGAGAGTATGAGGAAGCAGCAAAAAGTGAAGTGGAAGACAAGCAGGCAAAGAAAGAAATAGTAACCAAGCACGCTTAAAATTCCGAAAGAGAGCGATGGACGGAAAGGCAGAGCAAAAAATGCATAACACGAAGTACCGCGAGGATTGGAGGGGAAGTAACGAAAGAGGAAGAGAGAAGGAGGCTTCGTGGCAAACTTCAATGTCATCGAGCAGAGGAAGCCAGGCCGAAGAAGAATGCAGCCGGAAGAAGTGGAAGATCGGAGGAACGTGGTAGGAAAAAAAGGGACAAAAATAAAGTCGAATGAAGAAAGCGAGGGACGAATTGAGAGAAGTGTAAATGAGCCAACGAAGAATGAGGATAGAAGAAGTGGAAAGACAAGAAAGAGATGAAGACTTGAGTAGTTTAGGAAGCGGGAGAAGAAGCAATGAGAGAAGAGATAGAAGCGGAGTAATCACGGCTCGCCTATAACGGTGAAGACATCTAAATATAAACTTTTACTGCGGTTGGCTAAGCTCGCAGAAGCAGGATTGTAAAGCTACCGGATCGTGCTTTATCCCCCTTTTAACTTCTCCCCAGTCCATTCTCAATGACATTATCATCGAATCCGACAACCACATCGCACGTACGTGGGTCATTTGACAAGTACCTAGCCTCACCGCTAGATGGTGCCACTATTGCAAGAGAAATACACTATAGTGTAGTACCGTCTTGTAGACGGCTACTGACAAAATTTCAGCCGGATCGGACTTGTAGTTCTCTTTTGAGAGCGTGTGAAAGCAAGTGTATCCGTTGATTTTTGAAAGAATAATCGCAATCCAAAAGAGTTTTTGCGTCGTTACGTGACCGTCGACGAAACATGGATTCACTGGTATACTCCAGAGACCAAGGAGCAGTCAAAACAGTGGACCTTACCCGGTGAACCTGCTCCAAAGAAGGCGAAGACGGTCCCGTCGGCTGGAAAGGTGATGGCCACTGTTTTCTGGGATTCTCAAGGTGTGATTTTTATTGACTACCTGGAGAAGGGCAAGACGGTCACGGGACAGTACTACGCCGAACTATTGAGCCGATTTAACGCCGTGTTAAAAGAAAAACGGCCCCATTTGTCGTGAAAGAAAGTGCTTTTCCACCAACGATAATGCACCGGCTCACACCTCCGCGCTCGCCACGGCTAAATTGGTCGAATTACGCTATGACCCAGGTAGGGAATCAAAAGGCTGACGATGGAAACAAGCTTGTGCGAGCCTTGTTTCACCCAGCCTGAGTGAGACAGACCTGGGCCTGGTTTCATTGCATCGTTTGGAGCAGTCTGGAACCAAGACTGGCTGCTTAGCTTAAACTCAGGGTTATTTCAAGCTTTATTCAGCCGGTGAATTTTAAGGCTAAAAAATCAACGCTGGATGCAAGCTTGTTTCAGGTTGTGACAAAATAAAATAAGTTTAAAATAATATTTTTTCTGTACTTTTATGAAAAAAAAAATGTTGCCATGAATTTGTCGAGTGCGAAGACACGAAAAACGAAAGTGAAGGAGGCAGCTCAGAACATTTGAACATATGCTCTCGTCGATATTTATGAGGTACACAAAAAAGTCTTTTTTTCTCATCACACACAGATTTCGTATATACTCACTCTCTGGAGTTTGCGTACACTCTGTGTATTGCGTGTCCCATAAACAACAAATAAAATAAAGTATTGTTTTTAAAAATATATTTTATAACAAATAATATAATAAATAATAAGTATATATAATGAATAAAATGAATTATTTACAAATGTATTAATTTTACCCCAATGTAGAATATAGAAAACTAAAAACAGGCCTCATATAGCCTCGAGAAGAGTTTGGGATAAGCCTGGTCATAAAAATGCTCGTGAAGGCCTCATTAAGGCTCGTTTTGAGCCTTGTTGTTTCGTCGTTTCAGGCTTAGTATAGGCTTTTCTACCAGCCTTTGGTCAAGCCTGTGTGCAAGAGCCTGAAACCGCGTTATCATTCAGAGATTCAGCTAGGCCTGAAATCAGGCTGGTGCTCAGCCTGAATTAAAAAATGTGAGCCTTGTTTCAGAGCTTGGCGAGCCCTTTTTTCATCGTCAATTCCTACCTGGGGAACTGCTGCCCCATCCACCGTATTCTCCAGATTTGGCTCCGCGCGACTTTTTTTTGTTTCCGAATCTAAAAAATTCACTCGCCGGGAAGAAATTCCACTCCAATAACGAAATAATCGCCGCCACGGAGGCCTATTTTGCAGACCAAGAGATAACATTTTTTTCAACGGGGTTAAAAAAATTGGAACACCGCTGGGCCAAGTGTATTCAACTAAAAGGAGACTACATTGAAAAATAAATTTTATTTTTAGCAAAATTTTGGTGTTTTCATTTGTAGGCTTACTTATCAAATGACCCACGTATGTCTCTTCCTCAATTTTACTTTCCACTTCCGTGCGAACGATTACGGCGTCGCTGTTCCGAAAAAAGCTTCGAATTTATGGTCACAATCATTCAAAGCTGTTCGCGGTGTTTCATCGTCGTGGCTCTTTCCCTTTTTCCACGGGAAACTCAATTGTACCGCATCACACTTCTGGAAGCGTCCTCAATATATTTTTCATACTGATTCTATTTTCGAGAGCCTCCATTCCTGCTCTTCCCAATAATTGATCATACTTCACTCGTTGCCTCGTCTTCGCCGCACTGTCTCCAAGCGCTTGTCAAATTTTACGGCATCCAGAAGAAATTTGGACATTCCGACGTGACTTAGACCCGACGGAACTTTCGAATGGCCATGATTTTTTATATTTCGCAACAGGTGTCACATGCCTCGCCAATAAACTATAGTTTCACTATGCTGTCTCTCCCCATGGGCGTTTGTTGTCCCGCGTGGACTTTGGTTGTCCTTGATATCGAAGCTTGCATCGTTGGATTACAAGGTCGTATTTATTATTATCATCCAACGTATATTTCTTTGTACGTTTTTTATGCAGATCACTAATACGGAATCCAAACAAACCCAATCATTCGAATGATTTTCGTAGCTTTGCTGCCAGAAAATTAGAGCACTAGAAAAAAGGTGTTCCATTCAAACGGTGCAAACTTCAACATTTTATTAGTGGGTGGGTTTATTAGTTCATTTTATTACCAGCATGGGTGAATATAAATGAGGTTGAAATTTCCAATGTCGCAATGCAACGAAAATTAATATTTCTGAAGTCCTTTAATTTATTTTTGGCACATTTTGCTTACGAAAATCCTTCAGCCATTTTTTAACATATTCATTTAGCGATCTACTTAAATAAAATGTAAAAAAGAACTTTCATTGCGTTCCAACGATGTAAACTTCAACGACATGAATATAATGATTTTTTGTTGCTGTTCAAAAATATCCTACTGTGATACATGCATTTTTTATTCAGATGCAAATCCATTGCGCAGCAAGGGAAATTACTAATTGTCTGTAATTCTATTTTTGAAAAAATGCTGCCCCGTGCAAGAGCTGCGATCATTTCCGTAGCAATATTTTAAGGCCTTAGGCCACTCTAGAGGCCGAAAAAATATGCTTTTTAGGGATTTTCTTTCAGAAAAACTACAAAATAAATCTAGATTACAAAAAAGGGTGTTTATCATACATATCAGTGACTGTATTTTAGGCAAATTTTTTGAAACTGAAAAATTTCGTCGGTTAATTGTTAATAACAAATGAATTACACGATATTAAAAAAAATCCTACGTACTTCTATAGACAATGTATTTATGATATATTCAACATTTCAAGTGAATCGGTTGGAAATCGTCTGAGTTATGTTTCCGGCTAACTTAAAAAATGCAGTTGTGAGATAAACGCTGCACAGCCACCATTTTGAAATTAATCGCTTCAAAAAAATTATTGTATACAGTCACTGATATGTATGATAAACACCCTTTTTGGTAATCTCGATTTATTTTGTAGTTTTTCTGAAAAAAATCCCCAAAAATCCCCACCATCATCATTATCATCATCTTCATACTTATCATCATCATCAGGATCATTGTTATTATGATTATCATGCTTTGTGCATTTGCTTCATACTTTTCAATCTTTCCCTTTTTGCTATTCTAATCATACCAAATCAATGGTGAGCTTCACTTTATTTACTTATTTCCTCGTAAGTTCGTTTCAACAATTTTTTTTCTTCATTTTTCTCTTTCGAGAATATCTGCGCCAGAAGAGATGTTTCGTCGTCTTTGGACGAATGAATCGCAGAATCAACATTTTGAAATGGATCAGCCCAGGAGATTGCGCCGTTTGAGGGTAAACGCGAAAGGAGCGAGAAGATCGCGGCATGTCGGAAGAAGATTATTCAGGGGCGCCCGAGAGCAAACGAACCCGAAGTGAAGATACACCGTGCGAGGGGGCACGATAGTGCACGGTACAACCGTTCGAAAACTTTTCTATCTCCTGTGCCTCATCTACGGATCATTTTTCTTCATCCGCGGGACTACCTGCGGACAAGCCGACGAGTAAACGAATCAAAGGTCGTACCCTCCTGTCCATGTAGACTTTCGGTGAGAAGATAAATACTTTTGGAAATGTGGCTGATAAAAATTGACGGATGATAATGTAAACTGTTATTTCTCGTTATCGAAACTATTCGCTCAAAGTGTTTAGGCTCGTCTCTTTTTTAGGTACTTGCGTTAAAGTTCACGCTCGCAGGTATGGTTTTCGTTTCCTAAATAAACTAACGGATTTCCGCTGCTTCCCGCAATCCCGTGATGTTGAACTTTGCATCGTTGGAGGTCGACGAAAATTCTTCGGTATCTTAAGAGGGAAATACCTTCAGGCGAGGAAAAAATTTGCTGATTTTTTCTTGGTTTTTGGGGGGGGGGGGGGGGGAGATTTCTATTCCATCTTTGAAACTTAGGGTATGTTTTACTACTCCTCTTGGCTGTTAGATGGTATTTTTTTATTTATTATTAATTTTAAAAAATGGCGGAAGTATGGCTCGGTCTTCTAGACTACATTTTCAAAACTGGCATGACGTATGCTAAAAAACTAATCCACCGATTCTGATGATATTTGGTATCAATCTTTCTAACCTTATTGTCTAAAATATGATGCTTGATGTTTTTGAATTAAAAAAAAACATCGCAAAATGTAGCTGTTTTGTTCGGAAATGTCACTTTTTGTGTTTCAAAACGTACCATTCTATCGATTTTCAACATTTCTCACTTTTTCTTGGTTCATATTCTTCGTGTGAGCGTTAATAAAATAAAAATCTTCGTTGGCTTTTTTTCAAATTAATGCCGCCGATGCTACGTGTCACGACGTCTGACATCCGCTGCAACCCGTTTGGAAGATCGTGCCATACATCCGCAATTTTTAAAGATAATTTTAAAAAATACCATGTAACAGCCAAAAGCAGTAATAAAACATACCCTAAATCTAAAAAAACGTGAAGTCTTGCTTTAAAAAAAAAAAATTACGAAAATCAGCCTTTCCTCGCGTCAACGACCCCCTTAGTTGTTTTATTTGTATTTTTATTATAAGGAAATCTTTTATTACATATTTAAATCGCAGATTGCAGATAGCTTGCATCGTTAAAATACAACGAAAATTCCCACTTTCTAACTCATTATTTTGGATTACAAAAATACTTTTTTTTGTGTATTGAGATTACGCATCTCTAATGAAAATCCCGAAAAACGTCTCTGTGATTCGTCATATCCTGAATCTCCCAAAACAAATAGGACCATCTGAGGTTGAAGTTTGCATCGTTGGAATGCAATGGAAATCAATATTTCCGAATCCCTTTAACTTCGTCTGACAGATTTTGCCTGCCAAAAACCCTCAATAATTTTTTGAGATACTTGCTTACCGATTTGCAATATGAATCTATCAAAAAAGAAATTTTCAATAATAAGAAAATAAAGAAATAAAATGTAAAAAAGAACTGTCGTTGCGTTCCATCGATGCAAACTTCAACACCATAAATGCCATCTGGAACCAAAAGTGCATTGGATCCAACGACACAAACTTCAACTCATGTGCCTAACAAAGATCCTAAAAAAAGGTACGGGTGATTTTTCGTAGCTTCAATCTGCTTGAAAATAGAAACTAGTCAACTGTCAATCAATCAATAAACTTCTGAATGTCTTTCGGTAACTAGGAGATCGCATTAGCGCTCAAAGGATACAAATTCCTATACAGCGTTGATTTTGACACGAATCTCGTGTCAAACGACAAATCAAACACTCTGCCAGCTCCGAATAACTCGAGTAATAGGTGTGATATTATTCGCGACGATTCTCCTCTCGCTCCCATTACTTGAGCTGTCGTGTTTATTTTATCCAGATTTTTACAGCCACCATTTTCACTCGGAGACTTTTCGCATTCCAAGGTAGCGCTGCTCGAAGCTCGAGAATTCCGCGGACGGAATAGAAGAAAGTTGAAGCAAACATTGGTTTTCGGCTTGACGACAGTGCCAGATGTTTTAATCGCTCGCGGAATTTTGAAATTCGCAGTGAAATTGAGCGCGAAATGTTGAGAAACGAATGTATAATTCGTGTCGCGATAATTTTTTTTTTAACTTTTTTTTCGCTCTTGCGAATATGTGGTAATCATAAGGTCGATTAACTTATCAATTACTTTATTAGCCATAATATATTATCGAGACTGTGTCTATACCTATATTATAATATTTTAATCAGTACTATATCGAGTTACACGTGGTTACATGCAATTGAGGCTCACATGAAATCGATAAGGGACGCGGACGTGTTAAACGAGCCAACGTCATTGTCGCTTAAACGATCGCTGCGAACACAAGTTTTGTACCTTCTGATCACATCCTCCACCTGCGCGGTCGGAATTTTAATAAATCTATATCTTCTTTGTCCTTAAAAAATTGAATTCAATTAATTGATTTCTGAAGAAAAAATTTTCTGTTTATTCTCACATCAGTAATATCGAAAAATTGATTTACTGGAAAAATTAAGGGGTTAGGCTGATGTGAAAATGACGCGTTCGTCGCTTGAACTAGCTCAAATTTAAGGTAAACTTATTATTACAATGATAGAACTGCTAGTAAAAGTCTCAACGTGTTTTTCGCGAAACTATTTTTTTTCAAACGGTGTACGTGATTTCTCGTCATCTAATGAACGCATTGACTTGAAATCTGGTAAACTTGTTTGGTGTAATAGCAGTCTTGACCGACGTTTTTCCTCTTAACCATTTTTTTTCATCAGTTATTTACTATAATGTGTCACGATTCCTCGAAAAATCGAAAAAAAATGTTCGTATGATTGAACCACGATAACAAAAGAAGCTCGGTTAAGTCCTAGCCAATATGGTATTCTTGTTAAAGAAAAAACTCGTTTTTTATTTCAGATCAACCGGGTGGCCAATATCAAGTACACCGTTGAGTCCATCACGTTCGAAGGTCCACCATGAAATTGTTCATAATTTCTTTAGATATGCATATTTTTTAATGAAATTTGGCACACAACTTTGTTAATGTACATACAAATAAATAACCAAACGATTTTTCAATCATCTCACTTATTCCTTCAGAATATATTTTTTGCAATAACCCTGATTTTCCGATCGTCCCAGTAGCCTAACGTCTTGAATAAGTTAAAATAAACGTCTTGAATAAGTTAAAATAAACGTATAAAAGATAATTCGTATATACAGTCGAACCTCGATATAACGAATATTTAGGGACGTTCGTTATATCGAGTTTATATTATATCGAGACTATGTTCCTAAAAATGTTCTTAAAAAATATATATCAGTACTATAAATATAGGGATATATTTAAAAAAAACGAAAGGTTTTAATTAGAGCAATTTTTACAAGTAATTAGCAATTAGAGCATAATGCATATTATTCTATAGTGTCAAGGTTTCGGGTGTCTATCGAAAGGGAATGGACAAATCTTCGTTATATCGAGGTTCGACTGTACTACTAAATAAAGATTACATCTTGAATATTCTAAAATAAAAAATACATGGGATTTATGTATAAATATGAATTCCTTTGTATAATTTTTTCGACAGTGAGATAATCTCGGGAATGGTCTTATAAATAAGTTCGTTGAAGGATAATAATCTTGCATTTATGGACCGCCTATGCTGCAACTTCCGGTATAAATTTCGGAATGTTGGACCGATAATCCCATCGATGAAACGGTCGAGTCCCCCCTTGAGGAGTAAATGCGGGAAGAGTAGAAACTCGGACAGAGAGACAGCGAGAGAGGCAGAGAATCGACGCGGAAGTCGAGAGATCTGCCGTCGCGGTGGATGCCTCAGGAGAGTAAGAAGAGGAGCGCGGACATTGGAGTTACTTTAGACTCCGGATATCTACGTACGTTTTACGTCATATGTGAGTGTGTGGGTGTGTGCATATATTTATACGCATAAAGGGTGTCGGAAACTACAAGCTTCGTAGTTTCGACAGTCCACGCTATACCACTCATTAAAATTAATCAACGTGTACTTAAATGATCTATTACTTGAGGTATGACATGCTTAAATCCTTTATTCTATTGAAAAAAAATTATTCAATTTTTTGTATTACTGCAAAATTATTGTTTCTATTTACTTTTTTGTATTATTTATATAATCGATTACTTGCGCGATCGGGTTTAATTTTAATTTTTAAAATATTTTTATATTTTCTAATCGAATTTTTCACGATATTCGTGAACAATCCTCGAATATGGTTTAACTTCTGTGCTTATAATTTCGCCAAATTTCAGTTAATTAACGCGTATTCAAATATCATATTATTTTATTATTATTTTTGTAAATATTATATTTATATGTTTATTGATATAACAAATTCTATTTCATCGATTTTAGTTTTTCGATGGTTAAAAAACTGAAATGGATAAGAAGGTTAAAAATAATTACAGCTCGTAGGTCACTTGCGTTTGTTAAAAAAATATAGCATCTTTACGGAAACACTGGATGCATTTCAGTCTTGAGCTTTTGAAGAATAAAACTCAATAAAAAATGGAAAAAAGTATCAGAACAGACACCCTGTACGTGGATATATTTTTGTATGTATACACGCGAGACGTAACGCGCAGACATGGGGCGACTAAACTTAGCGGAGCTTTCGTGACGTCCGGAAACTCGTGCCTTTGATATACACTGCAAAGGACCGCGAACCACGTATATATAGATACGCATCGCATGCAAATAAAAGCAGCGTATATGTAGTCCAAGCGATTGAAACGAAGAAAATAATAATCATATTTTTGTTGCCGAACATTTTGGAAAATGATCTTCTTCGGGCAGTGTTGCGGAATTTTCCTTTCGACATAATCGTTCTAATTATGTGTGATAAAAAAGCTCCCCCTTTTAATACGTGTAGTTATGAGCTCTTGGATGATTCGGGTCAAGAGAAAAAAAGTTGGATCTGTTTTCGACCAGATCTTACCGCAAAACATTACCTACAGAAGTTTTTTATAGGGAGGAAATTTCCTAGTGTCAAAAATAGTGCGTCTTTTTTCATGGTGTACATAGTTAAAATATTTTGGGAAGGTTTAACGGGGGGAAAAAGAGTTCTACGGTTTTTCGGAAAGTTCTTCCCAAAAATCATCACTTTTGGCGGGTTTTTTTATATGAGGAACATAACCAATGGTGAAACATTCGCGCAGTCCCAAAAGTCTCCTGAAGTTTCGGTGGAGGAAAAAAAATTCGTCAGTTCTTCGGGAAAAAGTCCAAAAAATTACTATTTTTTGAGTTTTTCTATGGGAGAAAAATTCCCTACAGTTAAAAATGCTGTTCTCTCTCCATAATATTAGGAGTACAACTTTGCAGTGACCGTTTTACTTAGAGAGCCACTGCGGCCGAAGTAGTGGCCCTAGCTCAATAAAAAAAGTGGCATTTTAAACTAGAGGCTCTGCCAATGTTAACAATTGAAAAAAGCTAACGGATACGTGTATGCATTATAAAGTTATTAGCACTCAAACATGGCAACCTACGAGCCGAATTCTCAGCATTTGCGGGAACTGCTCCAAAGACAACAAAGGAAGGGATTTTTGCACCGGATTGTGACTGGAGATGAAAAGTGGGTTTACTGCGATAATCCTAAACGCCGAAAATCATGGGGACTGCCTGGTCATATTCCGTTATCGTCGCCCAAACCGAATATTCACGGATCCAAAGTGATGCTGTGTATCTGGTGGGACCAGCTGGGCGTTGTGTACTATGAGCTGCTCAAACCATCCGAAACTATCACAGGGGAACTCTACCGACGTCATGCGTCAGTTGATGCGCTTGAGTAAGGCACTCAAAGAGAAACGGCCACAATTCAACGAAAGACATGACAAGGTGATACTGCAGCATGACAATGCCCGACCCCATGTTGCAAATGTCGTGAAAAAGTACTTGGAAACGCTGAAATGGGAGGTTTTATCCCACCCGCCGTACTGTCCAGACATTGCCCCTTCCGACTATCACTTGTTCCGGTCAATGGCACACGATTTGGCTGACCAGCACTTCGGTACTTACGAAGAAGTCAAAAATTGGGTCGATTCCTGGATTGCCTCCAAGGACCAAGACTTTTATCGACGCGGGATTCGAATGCTACCTGAAAGATGGGCCGAGGTCGTAGCTAGCAACGGGCAGTACTTTGATTAAAAAATATGTAGCCACTTTTTTATAATAAAGCCTTAAACTTTGGAAAAAAACGGTCACTGCAAAGTTGTACTCCCAATACATATAGTTACAAAGTTTTATTGTTCACCAAGGTTAAACAATAAATTCGACTGTTTTCCAGAAAAACCATAATTTTTTGGTTTTTCATCGGCCAATAATTCCCCTCGGTAATAAATTCAACCCTTCCTGAAAGAGCTATTTCGTAATAACAATATTTATGGGTGATGCGTGGCAGGCGATAAAAAAGCTCCAAAATGATCGCGCTCCGAAATATTCGATCGAGCCAAGGGATGATGACAGTGCCGTGATTCCGCATCGCGACTGTTTTGAGAACTTTCGGGTGACAAATTTTTTTCGCGCGGGACGATTGTGTGGGCGCGTTAGCCGAAAGTATCCCGAGTTATTTCTACCGAAAAATTGGCGATATTTTGAAAATTGTTCCAACGTGTAGCGCGGAGCGAATGGAGGGATTGTGGGAGGGGGTATTAAAGATGCTCGAAAAATTTGTAGCAGGAATCGACAAGACGAATCGTTGAGGTTTTTCGGCTCTGCATATGCGCCAGCCGGAGGAGCTCGATCAACTCCCGGCTCGACTATGAGCGACGAAATGTCAGGGCATTCCTGATCGGTCAAGAACGTTTTTAGCCGCACCCGGGCCATTCGAGCTATTCGCTTTGAATTTTTCACCGCTTAAGCTCCGAAGCATTTAACAATGGCGCATCCCGTCTAATTGCCCCACAAAAACAACTTACCGACGCTCCTCCTTAGCAAGGAACACGAACAAATAAAAATGCACGAAGGGGGAAGATACCCTTTAGGAGAGAAAATAATTGCCGATTTCCATTATTTTATTTTTTTTTCAAAGGAAAGATTTTTTCACTATTTTTGAGACTCAGGGTATGCTTTATTACTACTGTTGGCTGTTATATGGTGTTTTTTTAACCTTTAAAAATGGCGGCGGTATAGCACGGTCTTCTAAAAGGGTTGCGGCGGATGTTGTCAGGCGGCGTGACACATAGCGTCGGGAGGACTAATCCGAAAAAAACTAACAAAATTTTTTTCTTTCATTAACACTCATACCCAGAATATGACCCAAGAAAGAGTTAGAAATGTTGAAAATCGATGAAATGGTACGCTTTGAAACAAAAAGATTGAATACTACGAAAAAATGGCTACATTTTGCAATAAAAAAAGACTTTTATATTATTTTCAAAAACATTTAGGCTCATGTTTTAGACAATAAGGTTAAAAGATTTATAGCAAATTTTATTAGCATCAGCCGATTAGTTTTTTGGCTATACGTCATATCAGTTTTGAGTGGGCATTTTAGAAGACGATGCGGTACCTTTATTATTATTTTTATTAAAGATTAATGAAAATAAAAATAAAAGACCATGTAACAGCCAAAAGTAGTAATAAAACATACCCGAAGTCTCAAAAATCGCGAAGTAATATTTCCTTTAAAAACAACGTATCTCCCCCCTCAAAATAAAAACGTTTGCATCATTTGGTTTCATCCAATTATGCGAAAACGAATTGAAACGATCATTCGAGAGACGAGAAGTGATTAAAAAATTAAGCTCCAGGATAGTAATAATTTTTGTTTGGCATTATTTTCGACAATTGTTGCAATGTACTAACGATGGTCGATTTAATGAGAGAGGTCGCCCTCGAATCGAGAGCATACATAATGAGCGCCCCATACGCGTGACTATGCGGAAGCGTGACCCGTCTCAACGGTTTTAGACCAGATCCGAGGTCCGTTTGGAACAGTCATCCATTCTCGTTACGAGCACCATACAGTACGATTATAGATATCTTCACTTCAAATAGAAGTTAATTGGTTTACATCAAATTTAATATTATTCAACGAACATTCTTTTGCATTCTTTCAGTCTATCTTTTATTATTACGCAAAATTTTGCTTTACGGATTTATGATATAGAACTACAATAAAAATTCGAAAAACATTTGAGTGATTTTTGTAGCCGGCGAATAAATAGAACGATAAAAAATGATTTGCGTTCAGACGATGCAAACTTCAGATTCTTATTCACCAGCTTTGGGCAAATTAATCATTTTTTTTTGCTTAAAAAAATATTCGGCTCTAACGGCAAATCCATTTTCTATTTCATTTTTGGTAATCTGCACAGAAATGAAAAATTTGTAACTATCCTTAATTTTATTCTAAACGATTATTCCTGTATAACTGCTACCGTCTCGCTATCAATATTTTGATTTATTTTATTATAATATTCTTGATAACTAATGTCATTATTATCAATTCACGCGCGAAGTTATCTGCGCTCATTTTTCTATTATTATCATTACTAGATTCGTTAATATATATTTGTATTACAGTTGTTTATTATCGCAGTATATTGTGCATAGAAATCCCAAATAGACACACGTAGCTCATATTGGCATCATATGTAAATCTTCTATGGGGCATAGAAAATCACACAGCTATGTGTCCCTTATGAGTGCTCCGCTCCAAGTCATATTTGCATCACATGATGATTCACAGTAACAAATCCAAATGAAGCGGAGTTGTTCTCACGCGAGTATGCATGCAGTGAATTTATCAGCACTAGCAAAATCTACTCACGAATATCCAACAATGAGTGAGTGCATATGGGCCTCATATGGGTGTCACGGCGTGAAGAAATTGTAGTGCTCCTATGGAGCTCATATTGGCGGCATGGCGTGGCAAAATTATGATGTGCTCATATGGAGCTCATATGGCCGTCACAGCGTGAAAAATAAGAAAACAAAATTTCGAATGAAAAAATCTAATAGTATTTATTGTTTCCAAATCCTTTATTTATGTTCCTGCCTATATAATTGGATTAAAACGTAACATGCCTCGTTTAAGTTTTTATCTACCCTCGGGATTTGAACCTCCGTCTTCTAATTCTGGAACTGAGCGCGCCACCTACTTAGCCATTCTAACACTTGTGTAAACTTTCTTTGTTCCTTTGCCTATTTTCATCATTCTACATTTTTATCAATATGGATATCGCTGTCGTATTGAGCTCATCGAACGTATCAGCGAAGACATGTATATCGCCGTCATGGAATGTGTCACTGAGAAACATGAATATCACCGTCATATTGCTTGCATGGCATGTCTATTACCAGTGTCTAACCCAGTGAATTCACCAACAAAAGTCATTGGATGACTTCTATATGACGTCAATCTGCAAATATTCATTGTAAAGTTCAAATTTGCCGTCTCATGAGTTCATCTTGTAGTCAACGGATGATGCATTTTGAAACGACAAATTTGAGTTACGGTGTATCTCAAATTCATGACACTGAATGAGCTCGTGAAATGTCTTCATCAACGTAAACGAAGTTGCGTTCATGTTGATGTCAATGACAATATGACGTGCTCTAAACGAACGATGCATTTGTAAACGACATATTGAGATCAAAATGTTTTGTACATTCATGATACTAAATGAGTTCATGGCTTTGCATCACGACATGTAGTCAATATGCTGTAAAATCTACTTCGTCAATTGTATGCACGGCGTGACCGTCCATCTAGGTATATTACCATCAGAATAATAAAAGTATACAATTGTGCTGTGTATATATATATATATATATATATATATATATATATATATATATATATATATATATGTATATCAAAATGTAGATTATTGCGAGGGAAATATTTATTTTTATTGCCTGCACCATCAATATTTTGTGAGTTATAATGCAAAAATGAGATATATATTCGATTTAATATTCAATAAAGCATACGGAATTTTTGGTTTTTAATTCTCAAGTCTCTGCACAGAAAAAAAATATCCAATAAAATTAGTGATTATGGGGACAATCACTATTTACTTTTTGCTGTGCAGAGACTCGAAAGTTGAAAGCCAAAAACTCAATAAAAATAAACATTTCTCTCGCATGTGTATATATAAAAAAAAATCCATTTCACTTTTATATATATAGTAATAACGAACTACTAAAATACAATAACGATAATAATAATCATGATACTATGAATATCTTGATACGAAAATGACAGCAGCTGCTGCATGGAGTAGTCGTTTTTTTTTCAATGCAACTCCCCAGTTTGATTGAACGGCAACTGCTGCGTGAAGCAGTCATTTTTTTTCTATCAAACTCACCAGTTTTAGTTTAAAAAAAATGAATACTGCATGCAGCAGTTGCTGTCATTTTCGTATCAACATATTCATAGTATTATGTTTATTATTATTGTTATTGTATGTTCATTATTGCTATATACAAGAGTAGAATTGAAAAAATGTCTAGTTGTAATCGAAATCGCAGAAATATTCTACGAATTAATATTTGAATGATAACGGCATGCTGAAATTTTTACGTTAATGAAGTAGAGTTACTAGAACGAGCAGTAATTATGGCTAATTTCTTTTTCATGCATGTGCGAGACTAAAAAGTGTATGAGATCATGAGCCTGGATGGGTACCTCTCTATATCTCACTCTCTCTCTCTCTCTCTCTCTCTCTCTCTCTCTCTCTCTCTCTCTCTCTCTCTCTCTCTCTCTCTTCTGTTATTAGACAAATGAGCGCATGCGGGAAGTTTCGCAAGAACCCGAACCTTCGAAGCTCGAAAATAATTCATCGATACATAATTTAGGCACGAGTAATTTAGTCACGTATTCGCAAGGCCTGGAACAACACGTGGGCCTACATCGTGGGCCTCGTGGTCGTACTATCTTGTGGTTTTTCCAACGTCGAATCTTCGCACTGAACGTGCTCAGCTACGAGCTTAATCCTCGTGTTTTCCACGCTTCCTGTCTTCCCATCCTAAACAGCTGTACCGGTGAACGATCGCGCAAACATTTTCACAGTAAATCTCCTCGTACAACTGCAACGCGAGTGTTACACGAAGCCTCTAAATCGGTCAATCGCAACGAATATTTATAATCATCTAATTTAAAACGAAAATCTTAGAGCCTAGATAGTTTTTTATTTGTTTTTCTTTTTTCGTAATTTTATTACGGAATCGAGATTATTGTGATCCGACGACGATAACGGTTGAGCACCAAGTTTCACAATTCCCGGCGAAGAAAATTCTGTTTTTGTCGAACTTTTTCCTCCCTGATGCACAGGTGTCTCTTGAACCGAATAAAGTACTTTGGGCCTTCTAATTTTATTGAATTTCGTAATATACAAAGAACGGGCGTGTGTGTGTGTGTGTCTTGTATACATAAAAGACTTCGATACTTACGCACCGAAAATTTCGACAAGTAAAAACGATGTTGAAATTAACATCCTTGAAATGCAATGAAAATTAATTCTTTCCAATCGCCCAATTTTTTTCGTCGGTTTAGGCTACCCCACTCGAACGTTTTTTCCTATCTCTGTCAGAGATGAGCAACCCAAATTTGCGAAAAAATGTTTTGTTAGTATTTAAAATAAACATGAAAGTTAGTTAGTTAGTTTTTAAAATGAATATAAAGGAAAATAAAGTATTTTATTTTCAGCCGAAAAGCTCGAACAAAAAAAAAATGATTCAACCTTTTCGGCACTTGGAACAACTGTCCAAAAAATCGCGAACATTATTTCGATAATTCAACAAGAACAAAAGAACGAAAGAAAAAAACAGAGAGGATGGAAATTTATTCATGCCTCGGAAGACGATAAACGAACCGGGGCAAATAAGTGTTTCTCGCAAGAATTCGATTGATAGGCGAAAATTGATGCCGAGATTTCCGGCGTTAGTCGAGCGAAAAGACAAGGAAAAAAAAAATAGGTTAGATCGAGTCGAACGAACATGAGAGACAGGCCTCCACGAAGTCGGCCGATTAAACGGCTCGGTATTCGAAACGGGTATATACACGTAAGTGTGCATGTGATAGATACAGCAACTACTTACAGGGAAGGTTATCAAATAGCCTACATAGGTCTCGAAACGTTTGCTTTTCTTTTTTTTTTTAATTTTTTATTATTTTACTAAATGTGGCCGCTCTCATACGCAAAGCCTTGCGGACAGCTTGCTTGCCTGGCAAATCGTGCTATCTACTGACATAATTACCATCTGCCTCAAGATTAGGACCACTTGTCTTCCTCGTCACTCTACGGGACACGTTGACGCTGTACAGGAGCGACGTCGCGATATCGAATATTTTGACAGTCGGAAACGAAGAAAAACTTGATTCGATCGACGTTACAGATCGAAGAAAAAAACCGCTCATTCGACGATTATTCTTCCCATTTCAACTGAGAAGTCGTTATTTTCCTCTTCTTGCGCTTCAAACCTGATTAGGCGAATCTGCATATTCTTGGTGAAAAAAAATTGTCCTATTTTAAGGGGTACGGAGTCCGTCGAATATTGAGCTGGGCCGTTTACGAATCACGGTATCAAGTGATAGTTAAGGGGTTACGGTACTGTGAACATTTCAGAAAATTGATGGTCCCTTGAGGCAACTCAAATCGAAGAGGAATGCCCAATATATGGTGTAGAAATCGCAGATTTAAGGTAACTTAGGATTGCAATGATAAAACTGCTAAAAAAATTTTAAACGCGACTTTCTCGAAACTATGGTTTACAAAACATGATGTTGACGTTTGCATCTGTGGAACGCAGCGAAAGTTCTCTTTACATTTTATTTATCATATTCTTCATTATTATACAAGATGTGTTTTCAAAGATTTATATTGTAGATCGCTCAATAAATATCTTTAAAAATGATTGGACGGTTTTTGTAGGCAGAATCTGCCAAAAGACAATAAAGGAATTCAAAAATATTAATTTTCGTTGTATCCCAACGATGCAAACCTCAATACAACCTCATCAACCTCATCAACCTCATCAATCAACCTCATAACAAAACGGTGTACACGATTTCTCGAAATTTAATGATCGTATTGACTTTAAATTTGCTACAAATTCCATTATTTATTAACAATGTAATTTTTCCTTGAAAAATCAACAAACACAAAATTAAACAATTTTCTTTGACGATTGCAACACGATAACAAAAAAACTCGATCAAGTCTTCGCCAATATTATCTACACTTTGCAAAAAAATTTAGGGAGCAAGAAAAAAATCCAAATTTTTGGGGGATTTTCAACAGGCTGTAACTCATACAAAAATGGTCGTACAGCAAAAAGAAAAAAAGCAAATTGTAGCTCTAAGTGTCTAGTTTTCGGATCTGAGTTTGAAAATTTTTTTTTGAAATTTTTTTTCGAGTAATCATAAGAAAACCACCGAAAAAAAAATGATCGAAATTTTTTTGGTTTTTTTTTAATCTACGGACGTGGAAATTTTTTTTTCGACTTAACCTCTATATGGACCGGATAGCTTGTTTATTCAGCTTTAATTTGGTTTTTTAAAAATCTCGATACGAGCATTTCTCGCTGAGATATCGGTGTTTGAATGGAAAAAGATCATTTTGTCTTTGATTACCAATATCTCAGCAACCAATGATCGCACAGAAATTTTGAGGTTGGTTTCAAAAACTTGAATAAATTCTCTACAAGGATTGGCAATTGAATTTTGAAAAAAAAAATTTTTTTCAATCATTACATGAATTTGAAAAAGCGACCAAAAAAGGGCTTTTTGTGGTTTTTTGGAAAATCAAGCGCCCAATCAAAAATATTACGGAAACCACTGATGTTAAGTGTGCCTTTTACTGTTCAATATACCCACAAAAACCCTACGAAGTTTCAATTTAATCCAGCCAACCGTTTTTTTTTCCCACTTGATCGAATTTTTGAAAAAATTAAAGGAGCAAGAATTTCGCTCTGAAAATGTCATAATTTTTATCAAAAATGAAAAAAAAAAAAAAAAAAAAAATTTTGAAAAAAAAATCCAAATTTTTTGAAAAAAAAAAAAACAAATTTTTTTTTAAAATTTTTTTTTCAATTGGCCCTAAATTAAAGAAATGTAGCGACTCATTTTCTCACCGATTTTCCTCTTCCGCACTTTAATTTTCCTAGTAACAAATTGATTGAATAAATTAAAAGTTGATACCCCCAAGGCAAGTCGAATATTCGTTCTACGAATATTGGGACAATAATTTTTTTGTGCGAATTTAAACAGTGTCTAAAAAAAACAGTTTTTCTTAAAACTTTTCTTAAACATTTTTTTTTTCAAAAATTTTGGAATTTTTTTTTTTCAAAAATTTTCCAAGTCACTAATACAGAATTGAGAGAAAAATGAAATTTTTTTTTTTTTTTTCATTTTTGATAAAAATTATGACATTTTCAGAGCGAAATTCTTGCTCCTTTAATTTTTTCAAAAATTCGATCAAGTGGGAAAAAAAACGGTTGGCTGGATTAAATTGAAACTTCGTAGGGTTTTTGTGGGTATATTGAACAGTAAAAGGCACACTTAACATTAGTGGTTTCCGCAATATTTTTGATTGGGCGCTTGATTTTCCAAAAAACCACAATAAGCCCTTTTTTGGTCGCTTTTTCAAATTCATGTAATGATTGAAAAAAACATTTTTTTTCAAAATTCAATTGCCAATCCTTGTAGAGAATTTATTCAAGTTTTTGAAACCAACCTCAAAATTTCTGTGCGATCATTGGTTGCTGAGATATTGGTAATCAAAGACAAAATGATCTTTTTCCATTCAAACACCGATATCTCAGCGAGAAATGCTCGTATCGAGATTTTTAAAAAACCAATTTAAAGCTGAATAAGCAAGCTATCCGATCCATATAGAGGTTAAGTCAAAAAAAAAATTTCCACGTCCGTAGATTAAAAAAAAACCAAAAAAATTTCGAACATTTTTTTTTCGGTGGTTTTCTTATGATTACTCGAAAAATATTTTCAAAAAAAAATTTTCAAACTCAGATCCGAAAACTAGACACTTAGAGCTACAATTTGCTTTTTTTTTTGCTGTACGACCATTTTTGTATGAGTTACAGCCTGTTGAAAATCCCCCAAAAATTTGGATTTTTTTCTTGCTCCCTAAATTTTTTTGCAAAGTGTATTTCAAGAAAAAAGATTTCGTTTTTTTTTGTTTCAAATGAATCGGGTGGCCAAAATGAATACGCCATTGAGCCCAACACGTTTAAAGGTTCTTCACGAGATTGTTTAGAACTCCTTTAATTATCGACATTTTGTTCTGAAATTTGGCACACAACTTCCTTGATGTACATACAAATAAATATCGGAACGATTTTCCAATTATCTTACTTATTCCTTCAAAATTATTTTTTCTCACCCCTCGTTGACGTGCTTATATTTGTCCACAATTTTGGCACACTGGGTCAATTTGACCCGGATAGTACTTCATCCACCTACCATTAACTATCCTTCGGTCGGTTTTTATTTGAAAAAAATCAGAAATACACTGTTAACACTTCTCAATATGTCGGCAAAATTGCAATTCCGAACATATAACATTTGATTGACGTAAAAAATTATTGAATATTGTCTATTTTTGAAGTCAGCATTTCATTTAAAATTCGTCCGGGTCGATATGACCTAGCGTGTCAACGTACCGTTAAATAACCCTTGTCTTCGCGCCGTCACAGTAGCCTAACCCCTTAAGGGGCTATACCAGTGTGACACTTTCAAAAAATCGATTGTTTTGCCTCTGACAGTTTATACTTTCAAGAAGTATAGCTGATTAGCAGCTTTTATGGTAAATATCATTTTATCATGCAAAAATCGATGGTTAAGACTTGAAACGCGTTTTTTTTTCGAAATGAGATTTTTCAAATTTGCTGACATTGTAACTCAAAGAGCAATTATCCGATTGACTTGAAATTTGAACTGAGTACTCTTGAATATATTTAATCTACAATGACATAGGATATTTTTGATTGGATGAAAATTGACGTTTTGGCATTGAAAAAAAAGACCATTTTATAGGCACGAAAACAGACTTTTTTTTTCATAACTACGCCATTTTGTTAGATTTTAATATTTTTCGAAAATCCTACGTCATTGTACAGGAAATACCTTTCAGTTCAACGACATTTTTTCCTTTTTCGGTTTCAACTACTCAATCGGCCGGAATCATGTTAGCAGTAGAGGAACTTTTTTTTTTGGCGCCTCCTAAGGCAGCGCATAAGTCGCTCGGATCTCAATATTTTTCTATAAAAAAAATGTGTAATATAGGTCAAATATAGCCAAATATATTCTTACTTTTCCGAAACATTAAAATGAGTACTTTTCTTTAAAAAAAATCCCCGAAAATCACCCAAATTTTCAGCGTTCACACTGGTATACCCCCTTAATTCGGAAGACTCAGAGTGTGTTATTGTAAGATAACTCGCGGTAATCCCATTTATATTCAAGAAATGGCGACTTGCTTATTCTTGAATCGAAAATAAAAAATATGGCGTTCAGGTTTGCATTGCTGGAATGCAACAATTTTTTTCTTCATTTATCCATCTTTATCGTGATACTGACGCTTTTTGCAGACTTAAGATACAAATAGCTAGAGTCGATTTTGAAAAAACCTTAGGGTTATTTTTGAAGTGTGAAATGGCTAAAATTCTACCGATTAAAAAAATTGCATCACAAACCTCACAAATACATTTGTTGTTAATTCTTTTTTCTTCTGTCATGCATTTTCGGATAAATCTTGCTGATAATCGATCGGCAATAGGGCAAACATTCTCGTTCACAATTATTTTCCATCTGTCTCGTGGTAATACGAAAATTATAACTCGACCATACAATAAATCATGGTGTTGCAGTGCGCATCGTAGGAATGCAACGTAAATTTGATTTTTTCATTCCTTTTTATCATTATTACTTTTTTTGAAATCGTTTACGTGATTTTCGTCTAAATCTACTAAAAAATCGATACGAGTAATTACAACAAAAAAAACCACATTTCGTTTCGTTCCAACGATGGAAATTTCGACAACGCAATAATTTACGATTGCGAAAGTGGAACGGTCGCTGGTTCGCGCAAGCGCTTCGGCATATGTGGCCATAGTATTGACATTAGATCGGTTAGTGTGTTGTGCTTTAATCGGCGGTGATGATTAAATGGACCGGGGGAATCGTTGCAAATCAATGCACTCGCGCGAACTTCTCAATGAATCGCGATAGTACAATCGCGCGACTTATCGTGTGAACAACTCGTGAATAAGAAAGGAAATGATCGGCGCCTCAATGAGAGTGAATTATTTAGTGCGTGCAAATCCCTCTCTCTCTCTCTCTCTCTCTCTCTCTCTCTCTCTCTCTCTCTCTCTCTCTCTCCCTCCCTCTCTCCCACCGTCCGTTTTTTTACGTAACTCATCACTCGTTATCGAGGAGAACGTTCAACTCTTTGGCTGCCTTATCGCATGTGGGGGAGTCGTGCGTAAACGCGGTAATCTCTATTATCGGAAATTAACTATATGTATTTAGAGCCGATATAATACCGCGCGACGGGGAGACTCGAATGTGGAACGGCTATGAATCGATAAGTAAATCGGAATTAGAAATTGGCCGAGCGCGATCGGAAAGTTTCGGAATATGCATGACTCTCGATTAACGTTTCTCGAATTAAGGGGGAAGATACCTTCAGGCGAGGAAAAAATTTGCTCATTTTAATGATTTTTTTCAAACGAAAGATTTCTTCATCATTTTTTAGACTTAGGGTATGTTTTATTACTACTTTTGGCTGTTACATGGTATTTTAAAAATTTTGTTAATGTTTAAAAATGGCGGGCGTATGGCTCAAAAACTAATCGACCGATTCTGATGGAATTCGGTATAAATCTTTGTAACCTTATTGTCTAAAACATGGTATATGTTTTTGAAAATAACAAAAAAGATTTATTTTATTGCAAAATGTAGCAATTTTTTTGGACAGTTCAATCTTTTTGTGTTAAAGCGCACCATTTGATCGATTTAAAACATTTCTCACCTTTTTCTTGGTTTATATTCTGCGTATGAGTGTAAAGGGGTCTTTTCACTTTAGACGCCAAAAAAGGCTATTTTCATGAATTTTTTTGATACGTTTATATTATAGATATCGATATAAAAGTTGTTACACTTAATAAGTACACTTCCGAAATACATTTAAAAATAAATGTTATGTCTGTATGTAACCCAAACAAACTTTAAATGCGTTTTACTCGAAACAACGTTTCTCGACGGCTTGTTGATAAAATCTTTGAAACTACTGAACCGATCCTTATAAAATTTTAACCAAATATTCGTTATAACTATAGCTATAGAGAATAACAAGGATTTTTTAACTACTTACAACAAAATTAACAAATTGTAATTACAACAACAAAAAAACGTTTTTTCTTGTTTTTTTTTGTTTTTTCGAAAAATATCTGCCATTTTGTTATTTTTGCATATATCAAAAATCGTCTGATATGCGCTATAGGCATTAGCATACTGAATCTAAAACCGTTTGATTTTTTTGTTTCGGATGATCCATCTCCGAGATTTCATCAACAGCGCTGACCTACAATTTTTTTAGGACTTTTTTTAACTACCATTTTCATCTATAAATAGTGCCTTAAATAAATCATTTTTTTTTCTCTTAATGTATTTCGAAAGTGTATTTATTAAGTGTAACAACTTTTATTTCAATATCAATAATATAAACCTATCAAAAAAATTCATGAAAATAGCCTTTTTTAGCGTCTAAAGTGAGAAGTCCCCTTAATAAAAGAAACATCTTCGTTGGTTTTTTTTTCAGATTAATCCCGCCGACGCTTCTCGTCACGCCGTCTGACAACATCCGCCGCAACCCGTTTCGAAGACAGTTTCATACTTCCGCCATTTTGAAAGATTAATAGAAAAAAAATCCACGTAACGGCCAAAAGCAGTAAAAAAAAATACCCTGTCTCAAAAGGGTGAAGAAATCTGTCCTTTTAAAAAATTATGAAAATCAGCCATTTTTCCCTCGCCTAAAAGCATATCCCCCTTAAGGTCTTGTTTTGTTTCGACTGTATCCTTGCATACTCGGGTCAGTTGCCAATCAGCCATTGCTTGACAAAACAAAAGTCACTTTAACGATGTTGCGATTGCTATTGTTTTTCTCCCAAATAATATTTCACTACTGCGGAACAGACATTTATTTCGTTCGAATTATGTTTTCAAAAGGGGGGCGAGCGAAAAATGAGTTTTGTAATCGCTGTCGCGACGTTATGAATTTGTCTTTCCCACACCCAAGTGAGAAGTGACACGTTCAAATTTCGATGAAAATATCGACGCAAGCCCGTGGAATTCGTAGCACAATTATTTGCGCGACAAACATTGTAACGAGGAAAGAATGTTGGGCCTCAAGAGATCGGTAGAATTTTTTAATGTGGAGCCAAAATTGTAAAACTATTGACTACATATTGCGGACAAAGTTGTGGAACAAATATTCTACAAACTGTCAACTTTGCAGAAGAAAACATTTTCTACGAATTATCGTCCTCCTCGTCTTAGTAGTAGAAAAGAAAATTAAATATGCACCATGCGGTACGTGTGTGAAGTTAGCATCTCAATTGTTAGCATCTCACAAATAAACTCCATATAAAGTGGCATCCCGTATAATTCTACACTTCTTGATAAGTTTTGATAACAGTTCTGTCGATTTTACGATCGAAAACGCATTTTGAAAGAATCACTTTTTCAAAATCATGGGGTTGGCAGTCCGATATGCCAATAAATGATTTTTTAGAAATCATGGCTTTATTGGCAGTCCGATATGCCAATAAAGCAAGGCTTCTCATTATATTGGAGTTTGCATTGTTGCAACGCAACGAAAGTTTCGTAGCCGATTTTTTGGGCAAATTTAGCACTCTAAAAAAACTCCGTTTTTTAGGATTCTCATTATCCTAATATCCTAAGATCTTCGGCCTAAATATGCAAGAGAAGATTCTTAATTATACCTAATGAATATAAGGAAACGGAAAAATAAAAAAGAATTTTCATTGCATTTCAACTGAGGATTCACCTTGCCTTAACTGGCAGCATTTCAAAACGGAAAACATTCGAACACAAATATTACCAAAAGGAGAATATTAGCCAAGAAAATATAAGTAAAAAAGTTATATTAATTAGTAATGAAGATGATTCTACTATGCTACTTCAAATGATAATCTACTCGCTTGTATCCGCGGCTTCTCTCTCGTGTCTGTCCTAAATGTGGTTGACGTTGATTTTTCATTCAAAATGATAGTCATCGTCTCAGCCTCATAATCTAACCATACCACCTTAATTTCATCATCATTAAGGGGCTATACCAGGGGCTAATTGGCCAGTGTGACACTTAAAAAAAATCGATTTTTTTGCCTTTTTCCGACACTTTATACTTCCAAGAATATCATTATCATTTATATAATCTATATCAATATCATTTTATCTTGAAAAAATCGATGGTTAAATCCTTAAACGCGTTTTTCTCGAAATTCGATTTTTCAAATTTGCTGACATTTTAACTCAAACAGCAATTATCCGATTGACTTGAAATTTGAACTGAGTACTCTTGAATATATTTACTCTACAATGACGTAGGATATTTTTGATTGGATGAAAATTGACGGTTCGGCATTGCAAAAAACGACCATTTCACAGGCAAGAAAACAGACTTTTTTCACAACTACGCCATTTTGTTAGATTTTGATATTTTTCGAAAATCCTACGTCATTATACAGGAAATACCTTCCAGTTTAACATTTTTTTCCTTTTTCGGTTTCAGCAACTCAATCGACCGGAAAAAAATACGTAATATGATTTCCGAAACATTTAATTGAGTACTTTTATTCCAAAAAATTCCCGAAAATCACCCAAATTTTCAGCGTTCACTACTGGTATAGCCCCTTAAGATTACAATCTTCCATTACATAAAACACACGGCGTTTGCACTGTTGGAACGCAGCGAAAGTTCCCAATTTTCTTCTGTCAAACTTGGGCCACGAAAATCATTAACCGGTTTTTACGATTCTCATCAGAAATCTAGTTTAAATGGGCAAGAAAAGATATCGAATTATCGAGAACGTAAAGAAATGAAAAAGAATACGCATTCCAACGATGCAAACTTCAACATCGTAACCTTTTTGTACATCTTGAACTTTACGTATGGGGGCCTTTTTTATGAGACTGAAGTTTGCATCGTTGGAATGCAACAAAAGTTAATTTTCGTTCTATTGCTCGCATTTCGCCCATTTAGAGTACGAAAATCAACCGAACGGTTTTTCCTAATCTTCATTAGAGATCCACGCCCTTAAAAAATACAAAACATTTTACATCATGATAAAAATAAAGAAAATACAACAAAAAAACTTTCGTTGCATTCCAACGATGCAAACTTTAGCGCGACTCCGTTTTCATTTTCATATTGTTGGCGGACTTTATTTATTCGATAAGGGTGAACGCTGATGGTTTGCACGCAGATTGTACGGAGACTAACGATTCATGTACACACACATATATGTATGTCTTCATATGTGTGTGTATATATATGTATGTGTATATATATGTATGTGTGTATATATATATATATGTATATGTATATATATATATATATATATATATATATATATATATATATATATATATATATATATATATATATATATATATATATATATGGTTAACTTACTTACGTTTGTACATGCTTGTCATGTCGTTGAGACATCGGGACAGCTGGACCCTCTAGACATCCCTGCATGGGGTGACCATTTCTTCTACCTACCCCTCCCCATATATATATATATATATATATATATATATATATATATATCCTTTCGTCGTCGATCAAGGCTCGCTGAAGAGCGCGAGAAAAAAGTCTCGAAGAATTTTCTCCTCCACGAAGCTTCGCGCTGGGGGTTTGTCCAAAGAAAGTTTCAACCTCGACTTTCCCATATAACGAAAAATAGGAGCAAGAAGCGAAAAGACGAGGGATCAAGAAGAGAGAGAGAGAAATGTAAGCGATACTTCTTAGCCGAGTACAAAACAGCACGCTCGAGTATCAGCCGGTGGCGCTCTTCGGGGGAAAATCGTATTGGGTATCTGGAATTATTTTACAATTGCCTAACATATCGGAGTGTAAAGACAGAGATGGGTGGGGGACTGAAAATGAGGAGTAACGTTTGTTGCAGAATGTAACTTTCAACAAATATTCCGAAGGACAAAAAACAAGAACGAGAGGGGGGGATATTTTGGAAAAGCAAAATGTCCCAAAAGTGCTTGTACATTCACTGTGGGTTGCTCTTACGTGTCCCGTGCGAGTAGGAAAAAACAAGTGGGTCCCGTATCAGTCGCCGATCAGTATTTTATCCGACGTCAAGTACCGAGAGGAGCCCGGGCAATTTTCACCTACGTCCAGTTCCACGGGCCACTGAATTTTTAATATTCAATACATGGCCTATGTAGGGTGATCGGTAGTGGCCAATGATTGGCCGATGCTCGACGCCAAGCTTGCCAACATTGGCACTCGAGCTTGGCCCGATCATCGACCGAGCCTTGGATGATAAGAGCGGCCCGATATTCGCAATCAATATTGGCCCTAGAATGGCTTATGAGAATCGGCCGAGCATCGCGTAGGAGTTCATTCGAGAATTGGCCAACAATAAGCCCCCTTAAGATTGCCATCATTGGCACTCGAGCTTGGCCCGATTATCGACCGAGTCTTGGCAGATAATTGCGACCCAATATAGATCACCAAAATTGGTCCTGCACTGCCAAAAAAAAAATTAATTATTTTTGTATTGTAATTCGTCATTACCTGGTCTTTCGAAATGATCAGTTCTAAGAAAATATTTCACCCATATGGGGCTCGAACCTTGGACTTCCCTACTCATAGCCAAACACGCTGCCCCTATGCTACCGAGAACTTGTGACATTTGAATCGCAGATATGGCATATAAGATACGAAATGGATTCTCATCATTATTTGTATCACATAAACTATACCAATTAGTTAGTATCATTGTGATAATTAGAGAGTGTTATCGAATGACACGTTATAGAATTTTCAAACCTAACCTATATATATATAATTCCTCTCTCTCCACCTTCTCTACCCCACAACCCGTTAATGTGTGTTGCAATAAAGACAGACCATTAGTTCATTAGTTCAAGTTTAATTTGAATAAATAAATATATTTAAAATGAATAATTCCAATAATGGAATGCAATAGGAAAAATTTGATTTCACGAAAAATCTAGTTAATTCAAGTAAAAAATAAATAGACGCGGTTAGTTAATATTAATAGAATTTTTCTGTCAGTGTAGGATGGTTCATAAAAATCGGCAGAATTTCGCGTATGAGCTCGTTCGAGAATCGGCCAACAATGAGTGCATTGATTTGGTAGTATATTTGTTAAGAATAATATCCAATGGACTCGTGAAAAGTATTTATCTCGTCTCTCAATGACTTCAACGCGAAACAATGAATCGTCAATATACGAATTGCGGTTCGATCATGCGTTACTCGGCCGAACATTGGCCTCGTATCGGCAAAAACATGATTGGCGAGTCTATACTTCGCCAAACATCGACCTCGTATCGATAAGCCAATGATTAGAGAGCCTATATTTGGCTGAACATTGTCCTCGTATCGGCAAACCAATGATTGGCGCGTCTATACTTCGCCAAACATCGGCCTCATATCGATAAACCAATAATGAACAAGTCTATACTTGGCCGAACATTGGCCTCGTATTGGCAAACCAATGATTGGCCGGTCTATACTTCACCAAACATCGGCCTCGTATCGACAAGCCAATGACTAGCGAGTCTACGTTTGGCCGAACATTGGCCGCGTATCGGCAAACCAATGATTGGCGAGTCTATACTTCGCCAAACATCGGCCTCGTATCGACAAGCCAATGATTAACGAGTCTATATTTGGCCAAACATTGGCCTCGTATCAGCAAACCAATGTTTGCTAGTCAATACTCAGCCGAGCATTGGCGTACAATTGGTTAATCGATCATCGTCCCGCCAACATTGGTCCAAGTATTGGCCGTTACGGTTCGATTGGCGAAACCTACATGGGGGGCCCCGAAAAACTCGTGTACTGATTCAAGTACGCCCGCGCGCGAGGGCCCCGTCGTCCATCCAATAGGCGGAAAGTACGTGAAACGCTTGTTCGATAAGTTGCGCCGTTCAATTTCGCATTTTCGATCGCGCGGACGCGACAAGTTACTTGAAACTTACACGTTGTCGAACACGTGTGGCTCACGCGATTACGTGAAAAGTTTTGGTCAATGTAATATTGCGTGAGAGACAAAGTGCTGGAAAAAAGTTGTAGCGTCCTGCTTTCTTAGTTTCGTTTTTTATCGCGTTTATCTTCATAAGCATGAAAATTCCAAAATAGCATGTTTTTGGTGAGTAGTTCTATAGCGTTGGGTGTTAACTTCGAAGTGCAACAAAGATTATGCAAACATTCCAAAAATTGACCGAGTTGTGATAATTTATGGGGAAGGTCCTGCGTTTTTCTGGAAATTGTGGGGTTGAAATTTTCATCGTTGGAATGCAACGAAAATTCTTTTGAATGTCTTATTATCATTTTTACCCAGAATCAGATTTTGCACATTTTTTTGTAGATCGCTTGATAAGAATCCTAAAAAATGTTTGCGCGATTTTCGTAGCTCAAATATGCCGGAGGAAACTTGGGAAATTGAAAGAAAATCAATTTTGTTGCATTCCAACGATGCAAACCGCAACGACTTTCGGAATTATGTTTTGTGAAACGGCGTAAGTCGGGTCTCTAAATCTGTTAAGGGGGTATTCCTCTCTGGAAACTTCAAAAAATCGTTTTTTTTTCGCATATTGTTATAGTGCGAACTTCAAGAATATTTTAAAACCAACCGGACCGGGAATTTCTAAAACTTGACGAAGTTACACCTATAATTGTGTAAAATTAAGGGGCTATACCAGTGTGACACTTTTAAAATATCGATTTTTTTGGCCGTTTTCGACATATTATACTTTCAAGAATATCATTATCATTTGTGTCATTTATAGCGATATCATTTTATCTTGCAAAAATCGATAGTTAAATCTTCAAACACGTTTTTCTTGAAATGAGATTTTAAAAATTTGCTGACATTGTAACTCAAAGAGCAATTATCCGGATTGACTTGAAATTTGAACTGAGTACTCTTGAATATATTTACTCTACAATGACGTAGGATATTCTTGATTGGGTGAAAATTTACGATTTGCCATTGAAAAAAATGATTATTTTATAGGCAAGAAAACAGACTTTTTTTTCATAATTACGCCATTTCGTTATATTTTGATATTTTTCGAAAATCCTATATCATTGTACAGGAAATATCTTCCAGTTTAGCGCAATTTTTTCCTTTTTCGGTTTCAGCTACTCAATCGGCCGGAATCATGTCAGCAGTGGAGAAACTTTTTTTTTGCGCCTTCGAAAGCAGCGCATAAGTCGCTTGGATTTCAATATTTTTCGATGAAAAAATTATGTAATATAGGGCGAATATAGCCAAGTAGATTCTTAATTTTCCGAAACATTTAATTGAGTAATTTTCTTTAAAAAATTCCCAAAAATCACCCAAATTTTCAGCGTTCCCACGGGTATAGCCCCTTAAGGATGATTCGCGTGTAAGGGAAGAGGACATCAAAGCACAAGAACACTTACAAGAGGTTCTCAAAAGAGAACCTAATTCACTCAACATTCAGACACAACATAGTTTACAACATTTTCTATCCTTTTACCGTATAACTTTTGGATATGATTATTCATTTCTTCATAACAAATGATTAGAGTTATTTTTACGTCGTCGAAAAACGAACTTTTCTTCTACAGCTCACCATTCTTATAATAATCGAAATTTCAAAAATAAGTTTAAAATCAAATTATCACTATAAGTACATTTTTTTATTTTTCCTTTTCGATCGCCCTACTCGCCGAAACCACCAACACCGATTGGCCATGCAGTGACGGCGGCACTTTGTTTAAATAATAATAACATAATTGTTGATCAGTATTTTTCAATTAAAAAAGAACGCAAGCTCGGCAAGACTATATATTGATTGGGTATAAAATCCCGACCTCATTGATCCAATACGGTCATCACAAAAAAACATGTTTCAAATCGACCTTTTTCGGGCCCCAAGCAGACTCGTCGACAAACCTTCAAAATAGACTTTTCCCTCCATCTCTCTCTTTTCGACGATTTTCCCCGGCCTCGTCACTTTCCCGGCAGTGACAAGTTGTGAAAAGAGGCATGCGCTATATTGTCTCGAGGAAACTCGCGTGGTCTATTATCGCGACCGCGAGGGCACGAATTTAGACAGTGAGCGGCGCCGCCAATGCGCCGAGAGATCGCCCTCGGCGTCGCGAGACGCGCTTTACGGGTCTCGCGTTACCGGAATTATCGCGGTGGCACCTGTCACTGGCGCAACACCCCGCTATCGGTCATTTCTACATATCGTTCTCTACAAAGACCAGCGGACTTTTTTTTGCCTACAAATGGTACCAACAAATTGCTGAATTATTTGGCTCGCAAAGGCTTCCGGTCCCCACAAGGTAGAACATCTATGAGCCATTCCATTTTTGGCAATAGAGGGGCTAAAAGTGAAAGGCATGTGATCCAAAAAGCTCGAAAGGACATAGGAAGGAACATTGCGAATGGTAATAGTTAAAAGGCTGCACTAATATACGTTTAAGTTTGCATCGTTGGAATGCAACGAAAATCAATTCTATTTAATTACGCAATTCTTTTGGCCGATTTAAGCTGTGATAACGACTTAAGGAGTTTCGATACCAAAATCGAAATGGTTGTAGACGATTGAAAATCATATCACCGAGAGATTAATTTAGGATGCATTAACTGTCCAAACATTAATCTGTTTCACCACATAGTTTCGGAGATTCTTAAGGTTCAAGTTGAGTTTTGTTCAAGTATTATTACTGAACCAAGTGGAGAAATCCCTTACTTTTTTAACACGACATTCCTGACACTTATCGCAGTTTGTTAATTTTTTTCATTTAAGTCGAAGCATTATTCAAACCCCTACAGCCCTATAACTAGTGTTTACTAGTTATAGGGCTGTAGGGCAATTTCATTCGTCTATAACCACTTCGATTTGGTAGCGAAACTCCTTAAGGCCTTAGGCCACTCCAGAGGCCGAAAAAATAGACCTTTTGGGGATTTTTTTTCAGAAAAACTACAAAATAAATCGACATTACAAAAAAAGGTGTTTATCATACACATTAGTAACTGTATACAATCATTTTGTTGAAGCGATTAATTTCAAAATGGCGGCTGTGCAGCGTTTATCTCAAAACTGCTTTTTTTTAAGTTTGCCGAAAACATAACTCAGACAATTTTCAACCGATTCACTTGAAATGTTGGATATATGTTGAATAATACATTGTCTATGGAAGTACGTAGGATTTTTTTATATTGCATAGTTCATTTGTTATTAACAATTATCTGATTTTTTAGGCAAATTTTTAACTTTCCACTTTAGAAGTGCGCCATGTGGCCAAAAATCAATATATCAAAAAAATCCTACGTACTTCTATAGCAGTTATTATACATAATCGAAAAAAATTATTTGGCTCATCATGATTGAAAAATTACAGGAGCTGTCTGTCCGGCCGTGGACCCTGGCAAAACGGAGACGTCATCACGAAAACGCTGCACAGCCGCCATTTTGAAACTAATCGCTTCAAAAAAATTATTCTACACAGTCACTGATATGTATGATAAACACTCTTTTTTATAATCTCGATTTATTTTGTAGTTTTTCTAAGAAAAAAAAATCCCCAAAAAGCCTATTTTTTCGGCCTCTAGAGTGGCCTAACCCCTTAAACGTTTATACGGATTCCAAGGGCAATTCCGAAGGAGTTGGCCATAAGGGCGAGATGGCCAATAGGAATGTTTCTTAGAACCGCGCACTAGATTTCACCTGTTGCTGCTCAATTCGTTTTGCGCCGTGCGCAAATGTAGGTGTACGAGCAAAAGTTTGGCAAAAAATGCTAAGTAATTAAAATCCTTTTTAATTACTGTACCTACTGCTCATTTTGTTAAGGTTTGATGTTTCACATTGTGGTGATGTTATTTTGTAAAAGTAATGGTTACTTTTGTATTTCTTGAATACTTCACGAACAGTGCTTTGTTATAACCTCAAGATTTCGCATGTATTGTTTCTACTTGTTTACATTTTAGATGTGGCCATCTCTCCCGGGAGATTAGGAGAGATGGCCACGTACAGTCGGTGTATGATGGCCATTTTATTGGTTGTAATGTGTTCAAGTAATTCATTTTTTCTACACTTGTTTTAGACGCCTAACAAGTACAAGAAGAAAGCAATTGCTCTGCGAGGGAACTGGACTCAAGAATCATTAAAAGCAGCTATTAGTGCTGTAAAAAATGATGAATTGTCGATTCGTGCGGCCGCTAGCACCTACGATATACCCAGGCTTTAGAAAGACGATGTAAGAACAATGACAACAAATGTTGCGGAGAAAATTATTAGAAAACTCGTTTCATCGAAGACTGGCTTCAGTGGATAGTATGCCAACTTTGGGTACACAAAAATTATACTGATTTCGATGATATGCGTTCTAGATGTGGCCAAAAGAAAAAAAAAATAGAATAAAAACATAAAACCAAAGAGAAAACCGAGAGCATAATGGTGAGTATAATCAAAACATAAAACCAAGAGCATACTGGCCATCTCACCCTCTACTCCTATGACCATCACACTCGGATACTCTGGGAGAGGTAGCCAAACGTGATTTTTAAAAAATAGTAATTTTAAGGTTGATCTGATAGGAGTTTGCTTTATTTTCGTAAATTATCTTAAAGTTAAATGTTCAAAGTTTAATCACAAATGAAGATAAGTTAAGAAACGTCTGTACTTTTATTTTGATGGATCCTTGAAAAAACTGTGGTCAACTACTCCGGACTTACCCTACTAGAAATTTAGGACCTCAATTTGTAAACAAAAAAAAGACTTTCGATGATGATAAAAGTGAAGAAATTTGAAAAATGAAAAAAATATCGTTGCATTCCAACGGTGTAAACTCCAACGTCGTCAGAAAGTGAGAGAAATACGTCGCTCAGCTCTCGAATTTGTATTTTCCCTTAATATTCCTTCGTCTTGTCGAAAAGACGATCGTCAATAAACATCGGTGTGCGATGCATAAAAGGAAACACATGGGAAAAACGAGCCGATGCATAATTTCGTTTGACGACCCAATTGCATTCTCATGCTAATGACCGTTGAGGAGTGAAAAGACTCGGCGAAGAGAGCGAGGGAGAGAGAGAAGAAAAAAATAGAAAACTGATGCGAAGGCCTCCATTGACTATTTCCCCGCCCGTTTACGGGGAGAAATAAAAATGTATCAATACGTCGGATCATCGGAGTGCATAATTGCAAGAGAAGAGGTGCTCGAGACCGTAGAAAAAAAGACAGAGATATTGAGCTGGAAGACCCGAGTTTTTTTTTCAACTTGCTGAAAAAGAAGTCTCGAAATTCTCAAGTGTGCAGTCCTCGTCAATGCTTCCATGTTTCTGGCCCTGTTCTTTACATTCGAGTCCAACAATTGCACACGAAGCTCTTTGCAAAAATGATTAATTCCAATAGAAAAAGAGCCCTGCACTCACAATTTTTCATTCATCGATCTATGCATTTTTCATATCACTGTATACGAATATTATAAAGGATTTCAAGCAGACCCTTCAACGAAATTGTCAATACTTCCATAGAGAAAAAAATGCAAGGAGAAAAATGAAAGATTGACGTCTGAAACGTCGTACTATAGATATTCAGAGACAAGAAGATTTTTTGTAGTGGAAATCCAAGCTGCAAAAGTAAATTTATAAACAAATTAGATATATAAAAAATTCTAGCATGTGAAAATGACGCCATTACAAAGTAAAAAACTAATTTATTATAGAAATAATCAAATGTACGATTTAAGTTGAGAGCTTTTTTTACTTCATCGCAAGTTTTCTTATTAAATGGCCTCTATAAGCTTGAAATTTGAAAAATCCGATTTTATTATATATTGCATAGTTTTATAGGGTAGGGTCTTAACCCTTCGACTGCACGCTTGGTCGTTTTGACCCAATTTACTTCTTCGTGCGTATTTTTCAACGCATCTCCCACTGTGAACGAATGTTTGGGCGCTTAATTTGTGTTCTTAAAAAATAAATTTTCGGCTATAAAGTAAAGACCATCCACTGCAGAAAACGTATCAACAGAAAGAAAATGCATATTTACCGAAATACTACGATCTGAAAACCGTCTGGGGTCTCATCGACCCCACATGCAGTCAGAGGTTCGTGGCGAAAATGTGCAGTCGAAGGGTTATCTTTGCTTTGCAACAAAGATCTGTAAAAAATTCCAAATTGACCGAGCTCTGACGATCGTTGTGGAGGTCCAGATCGGCCACAACGCTAAGGCGAACCGCCGCGCTATGATTCACCGCTCCGTTTTTACATTTTTCTCGAATCTGTGCTTTATAAAATGGTGTGAGTCGTATCTCGAAATTTATTCGTCCAATTCATTTCAAATTCGGACATAGCACAGTTTACGACATTTTCCATCGTACGACTGGACGATTTTTTTATATGTTTATCCATTTGTTGACAGCAAATGATTAAAGTTCTCTTTTTGTGTCGAAAATTGCATTTTTTTTCTACAGCTGGCCATCTTCGTAATTTTCAAAATTTCAACAACGTATCCGGCCATAAGAAATTTTTATTCCTTTAACAAGAGTGCAATTTGTATTTTTCATTTCAGATCACCCCAGTTGCCAGTTCAGATCACCCCAGGTCCGATTGGCCATGCAGCAATGCGGCATCTTGTTTGAATGGCAATAATTTCATTGTTTACACATATTTGTCAATTGAAAAACAAGCACCTGCAAACCTATATACAAACACACACACACACACACACACACACACACGCGCGCGCGCATACATGCATATATATGTGTGTGTGTGTGTGTGTGTGTGTGTGTGTGTGTGTGTGTGTGTGTGTGTGTGTGTGTGTGTGTGTGTGTGTGTGTGTGTGTGTGTGTGTGTGTGTGTAGGTATGTATGTATGTATATATATAACTTCCGATTATAAATGCTTTTCTGTGCAAAATGCACCTCACGAGATTCTCTAATTTGTGAAAAAGTAACAAAAGTATCCAAGTTTGGGAGGAAGAAGAAGATAGGGAGCAAGAGAGCAAGGAGGAGGATGCAAAAAAGAAAATAGAAGAGCCGAAAAATAATCCACAATTAGACGTGCCAAATGTACGACACAGTTGCAAGGAATTCTCACTGTGCAAGTTTCGACATCGAATAGACTCTTCGCGAAGATTCCATCAGTGATTAGCTGCACCGAAAAAAAACTAGAGATCTATCTTTGTACGATGCGATCCGCCGGAGTTTCTCCCTTTCTCTCTCCCTCTCTCGTTCGTTGGACGCGATGCGACAATGATGATGAAAAGAAATAAAAAAAGGCCTGTTGCATGGCCAACAATTGTATCGATCGTTTAAATAGGCACTCAGGCGCGACTCGATTGGCCCCAATCGCGGTGAACCTCCCTCCCGTCCCCAACCCCCATATGCACTTTTGTTGGCGCCGATAAACGCATCGATGCACGAGTCTCGATTCTCTCGATGAGCTGGCGTTCCACCTTTCATTGTTTTTCATTTGTTTCGTTATTTTTTTTGCGTATTCTTTCTATAGTTCTGCGTGTCTATATACACACAACTTGTCGCGGTCCGCGACCTCACGTTTTACGGGACCATTTAAAAAATAAAATGAAGTAACTTTGCGATATGAGCCAAGAAAAAATTATCAAGCGGTGAATTGTGCAAATGCTCTTGATGCGAATGACTCTATGATTTGACACTTGTAATTTTGTACTCGGGATTCGTTTTTTATAGTGTTGAAGGGCAGGTTACCGTTCATGACGATGAAAAATACGATTTTGTTTACATGATTTGCATCCTTAAGGTGTTTAGAACACGAGGGTAAAGGATACTTTCATATCTAAAGTATTTTAGAACTTACAGCCTGTTGAGCGGAACCGTTCGCCAGCTGGAAAACAGGTAGCCGAGGCACGCGGAGCGTTTTCCTCAAAATTGCATTTTTCACATTGAATCTTGCGCACTTGAAAGGAAATTCAATTTGCGGGGACATCAGGAAGCTATTTTTGTCAAAAATTGATTTAGAATTTTTCTTTCTCGTCCGTTGAAACAAAAAATGGTTTTTTTTTCAGGCAGCTGCCGTTTTGTGATCCAGAGGATTTTCAGAAAACAAAAAAACAACAGGGCCCTCCAAATTTAGTCTAGTTTAATAATGTTTAACCCGTTTTTGTTTCAGATGAACTGGCAAGGCTGTGGAGCGCCCCGCGCGAACCAAAACACGGCGTGCATAGCTTTATTCGACGAGAGCTGGAGTCGCCATTTTGAATTTTTTTTTATAAATAAAATTGGAATTTACTCGCCATTGACAGAAGAATAAATTAAGTTGAAATCCATCTGTAAAAGTATTTATTTTATATTTTAAAAAATTCCCGAAGTTCACTCATTTTTCATGCCTCTCGGCCGTAACCTCCCGTGAAGTTCACTTCGTCGGAATGCAGTGAAAATGAAGTCGACCAATTTTTTTTGGCGAATTTAAGCTGTGCGAATCACTTAGCTGCTTTGTCAGTATCTTAATTAGCGATCTAGAATCCAAAGGTGGAATAAGACAATATTTTGGATAATAAAGAAAATAAATAAAATAATAAGAAACGACTTTCGTTTGGAGTACAAGCCAAGTGAAAATGTCGACAGCACATTTTTAGTTATATACGGCGGCGGAATCTTTTTTTTTTATCGAGAAGGGAGACGGAGAGAGAGAGACAGGGAGAGAGGGAGAGAGAGAGAGGGAGAAAGAGAGAGAGGGAGAGAGAGAGAGAGAGAGAGAGAGAGGGAGAGAGAGAGAGAGAGAGTTCGCCGTAGACTGCAACGCAGTTCGCAAAAAAACCAAATTCTACCAAAGCGTAAGCGTGAGAGAAGAGTGAGCCCAAGAGTGACGAGTTTGCGGATGAAATAACGAAAATAGACGGGACAACGTTCGTACTTATTGTTAGTATCGCATTAGTGACGGCACCTGTTCGCAGTAAGTTACATCGCTACAACGCCTCCGCGTTCTCTCGCAATTCCCTCAACTTCTGCTCTCTCCCCAACGTATTCGAGCCCGAACAACTTTTGTTGATGAAAGAAAATCGCACGAAAATTAAATTGAACATACTGATATTAATTTACATAAGGAAATATCGATCTCGGTGGGAACATTTACGGAAAAAATGAGTGAAAGAACAAAAACGAAAATAATTGGTAGGAGAAAAGTGAAATAAAGAAATATGGTGTGATTTGTTTTTCGATATGCTAGGAAGTTGTGACTGGATCAGTATGTTCAATTTGATTTTCGTGCGATTTTCTGGTAAAACAAATGGATAAAAATGACTTGATGACATTTAAGGGGGGAAGAACATTTACAAATTTGAATAGATTTTTTCTGTTTTCGTAAATCGATAGTTCAATGTCTTGAGAATATTGTGTGTAATTTTTTGAGCGAAATTCCAAGAATTGCCCGAGTTTTCGCGGAAAAACTCCAGGAGCGTTCGCGCTGAGTAGACGGAAGTGTGCGTTTGGATACCAACATATTAATCGTGATACGGAAAATAACGGAAGGCAGAGTGCCAGTGCCGAAAAACTTTTTAGTGCGAGCTCTGATGAACTGTGTTGGAATCCGCTGTTGACCTATCGATTTATTGAATTTCGGGTCGGAAAGCCCGTAGAGAGCAGCAGCAGCAGGAAAATCGTTTTTACGAGGAAGCCGAAGGAATCCTGCATGGCGCTGGAATCGCGGATCAGCCCGTAAGACATCGAAATAATTAAGTTTTCCCTTGTTCAAACTTTGAGCGCGTTTTTCTCAAAACTGTATTTTTCCCAATTGCTGGAGTGATTACTCAAAAACTATTCAACCGATTTTGATTAAATTTGTCACACATCTTCCTTGTACCATGAGTTTGTCGGTGAACCTAAATAATATTTTAATTCCAAAAATGAAAGGTAACTTTGCCCTCAAATATAACAAAAATTTCACGAAGAATCACAAAATTGACTTTATTAAGCTGCCATTTCGTGAATTTTGCATATATTTTCAAAATCCTGCTTCACCGACAGCGTATGGGTGTTACCTTTGAGAATAATTTTGACTTTTTTGTTTCAGGCAATTACAGCGCGAGGAAGAACTCCAGCAGTGCGCAAACTTTCGAGCGACTTCCTCTGAACATCGATGTATACGACTGGCAATTTGCATCAACCCTTAACAGACATCGGGGGTTGAATCGATCCCAGCCGTTTTTCGACCTGCGATACATTCCAGAATTTTTTTTCGACATTTTTTTTATATTAAAAATTACACGACTTGAAAATAATCGGCATGGTCACAACACAACACAAGGGTTGAAAATGCATTGTAGTATTTTTTTCTCAACTTTTCAATTATTTATCACCCTCCAAAGTGAGTGGGGTCGATTACACCCCCAATGACTATTACGTCACAATCTGGAGGTGTGACTGGCAAGGGATAAAACAAAATAATAAATTATTTTTGCATACTTAAAATATCAAATAAAAAACACATATTTCCACGAGTATTCTTTGCACGAAAAAAAGCACGGAAATACCCTATCGACGAGCCAAAGACGATGGCATCGTTTTGAAAATTTTGACGTCACGTGTATTTTCTGTATTACTATGGAATTCCTATCTATAGATAGGAATTTCTGTCTATAGATTCCTATCTATAAAACTCCTATCTATAGATAGGAATTACATAGTAATACCGAAAATACACGTGATGCCAAAATTTTCAAAATTATGCCATCGTCGTCGCACATATTCCGATACTGATGCAAGTTGGATTCTAACCGGGATACCGGTTTTGGGGAATAAGTCTCTGTTTATACCCACCGACATGTCGGTGGGTATAAACATGTATTTAAGACAAATTAAAATCAAATTCACAATGATTAGATTAAAATTTACACCAACCGTGAGTTCTTACGTATTTCGAGAGAAAACATTTCGTCGAGGCAAAGAAATTTTTGCAAAAAAAGTTGTGAGTTTCAAATATTACATTATAAATATGAAAAAAATCACAAAATGAGTTGTGAATTTCCTCAAGTTGAAGAAAATAAACATCGAATTCACGACAGTTATATTAAAATTTACACCTCAAGTGTAAACGTATTTTGAGAGAAAACATTGTGTTGAGGCAAAGAAATGTTCGGACAAAAAGTTATGTGCAAAAATGTCTTTGCCTCGAAGCAATGTTTTCTCTCAAAATACGTACGAACTCACTTTTGGCGCAAATTTTAATCTAATCATTTTGATATTGATTTTAATTTGTCTTAAATACGGAAAAATTCACAACTAATTTTGTGAATTTTTTTGTATTTATAATTTCTTGTCAATACATTTGCATTCACAGATTTTGATGTGATTTTTTTTTAATTCACATCAAAATCTCGCGATGAGCGCGATCTGCCATTTGAATCTTTGGACAAATTTTTTTTATTGATAGTTTAATGCACCAAAACTTTATAAATGTTATTTATTTTTATAATAAATTTAACATGTCATAATTCCATTTTTGACATTGTATTTCAGCCTGTATTCACCCGTGATCCTTCCCAGATTCCTCAATGATTCCATGGGGAATCTATTTAGAGTCATTAAAGGATCCGGTTCTGGATCCCTAATGGAATCCAGTTTACGGATCTTACATTTAGTCTTCGAATCTGATCCGATATCGGACTAGATCCCGACTGGGAGCCCGGGATACAAGCCAGAATCCAGCTGTATCCCTGCCAAAATTTCTGCACGGGCAATTTCTCTATTTTTATTGTTATCCAAAATATTTTTTGAAGTTTCAAATCGTAAATCTCTTACGACCCAAAAAAAAAGTTTGGATGATTATCATCGCCCAAATCAGCTCAAACGTGGGTAAGAAAAAAAATCATTTTTCTTGAATTCCAACGATGCAAACTTTTATCGCCCGTTAGATATTAAACAATTCATTTTTGAATGGAGGATTGATAGCTGGACCGTTATTCCCAAGAAGTTTGATATTGAGAAAATACAAATACCAATAGTTCATTTATTACTCGAGGATTGATGGAGATTATGAACGGCGGCTAATTGATCAAGCCTTGTTTGGAATGATTTTTTTTTTAAATGCCATTAATGTAAAGTTTTATGCAACGTGTGAATGTTTTGTCGTTACGAGTTTGAATGACGACAGATCTCTGCTTCATTCTTGGCCAACGCGATATTACTATAATATTGATAAGAACGGAGAGCAAAGAGCCATCGTTCAGGGAGTCGAAGACGATAAGAAAATTCCTCTCCCCACCCTCTATCACGTTCCTCCTCTTGAAATCTGAATGTCTACAATATTCATAGCCTAGCTGTAAAAAATAAGCTTGCGAAAGAGTTCTTGACTCGTCCACTCTCAAGGAATGCAAAGCATAGGCTTTGGCCCACTTCAAAGTTTTTGATGCAGTACTAAAAAAAATGTTCTAAGAACTAATCTTGCGGTCAATGCAACGAGATTTTGGTTCTTGCAAACGGAAGCTGGAAATCTCCTCATTGCTCAAAGATAAACGACCGTTTTAATGTTAGCAAAAATAAATTCTCGCCATGTATGGATATTGAAAGTTGAGTTGGAAGTTTCATAAGCATCCGGGTTGGTTTTTAATATTGAAAATGTATTTAGGCTCGTCGGATTGATTTTTTCGCGGCACAGTGTCACGCGACAAGACGAAACGAATAACATGGGGTTGAAGTTTGCATCGTCAAAATGCAACGGAAATTCTTGTTCATTTATTGCTTCCGGTATTAAGGGGTCACCCCCACTTGCGATTTTGAAAAAATCGTTTTTTTTATTGCCTTTTTTTTTAAGTATAAGTATCTGAGAATATGTCCTGAAAATTTCAAGTCGATCCGAACAAAATTGACTGAGATATGAGCGTTGAAAGAGAAGAATTCGTTGTGTAAACGACCGGAAATTGAAACTCTAAACGCGTTTTTCTCAAAATGGCATTTCTGAAGTCGGTGACCAAGATTACTCGAACACTTATGAACCGATCTTCTTGAAATTTTGCAGGCTTGTTTAATACATAAAAATGTAGTCTTTAATCGTTCGTTTTTTTTTTTCGAAAAAAAATGGCCGTTTTATAGCCAAAAAACGGCCGTTTTTTTCGTTAAAATCGAACGATTAACTTTGACTGTCCGCCATTTTGTGAAAAATGATTACTTTTTAAAATCCTTCGATTAAAGACTAGTTTATACTTATATTTGACTAAATCCATCCGCATTTTTTTTCAGATGAACCACTTCGCCGCAATGTTGGTCACCGCAAACCGTGTATATAAAAACATTGTTTCATTGACGGCCATTTGCCACTAAACAATGTAATATTTTTCAATAAAAAAATTACCGAAAGTTCTTCAAGTTGTGTTCTTTAAGATGGTATATTGATCGATTAAAAAAGTTTTGTAGTTTTCTTTTAAAAAATTCATGAAAAAGGCCTTTTTGCGCTACAAGTGGGGGTAACGCCTTAACCAAAATCATATTTTGTATATTTAGCTTGTAGATCTCTAAATAAGAATCCTAAAAAATCTTTGCGTAATTATCGTAGCTTAAGGTGTTCCTTTCACAAAATTGAATATTTAACAATTAACTGACTTTCGTGTGGAGTTGAAGTTTGCATCGTTGGAAGTTATTTTACGTTGCAAGTAAAATAACTTCCAACGTAAAATCAAGTTCGTTGAAACTTATTTCAACGAAATTTATTCAATGTATTTCTCATTTATAACTATGTGTGAATTTACTTAGAAACGTAAATTTCGTGGCAGTAAAATAACTTCCAACATACGGTCAAAGATATATTACTGCAACGAAAATTCTTTTCAATGTTTTATTTTCTTTATTATCCAAAAACATACTTAGCAAATTTGTTGTAGATCGCTAAGTGAGAATCTTAAATGCTTGCGAGATTTTCGTAGCTCAAATCTGCCGAAGGAAATTTGGAAAATTGAAAAAAAAAAGACTTTTGTTGCATTCCAACGATGCAAAATTCAATGTCATACTTTCGTCAATAATCAAGTAAAAATACATCCCAGTAAAGTGGTGAAATTTCAAGCCAAGTTACCAACCTTTTGATGAAAAATGACGACTCTAAAAATCGTCTCATCTACACGCTTTATGGAGATTTGGCCACATTTCCATCTCATAATTTATGCACTAAATAAGTCTAGATACCTGATATAAACTGCTCACTGTATCAAAAATCTAAAGATTCCGTAACGACAATAAACGCAATCACCGAATGTTTAAAGAAAATATTGATGACAAAACTTGAAGAAATGTGACAAGATTATCGTTCGGTATAATAATTTATTGTAACTTATTTTTAACTAAACGCCACTGTAATTTACGATGATTCAGAAGGACCCTGCTTATGCGCCCAGAAGATACGGACCTCCGCGAAAGCAATACCTTAAATCTGCCAAAAGAAATATGGAAAATAAAAAAAAAATCGTTTTTGTTGCTTTCCTACGAGAGGAAATCTGAATTTTCAGCGTCCACCATTTTCTACATTTCCGCCTTTGCTTCCGTTTCTACCGGAAGTTCCACGGTTCAGTTTCTCAATTACTGAATAATGTTTGGACCTACAGGCGAGCAACTTGGTGACTGGATACTGTTCAAATTTGAACTAATGACGATGTTCATCGCACGGGGGGGGGGGGGGGGGGCTCGTCTTTTTCTTCCTACGAAATCGGATTCACGATGAATAATTGAACGAATTTCGTGTACGGATAACCCCGAGGTTGACAGCACGAACCCGGCAAATCCTCGCGCAGGAAGGGCCCAAAAAAAGAAACGGGCAGCTCGATACCATCGCTCGCCGTTTACCATAATTACCTCCGAGTCGTTGAGGCCGATTGTCAATTTGTGACGGTAAATAAAATCCTCTCTGATCAGGCTAATAAAACGCAACCCTGATCAACGCTTGACCCAAAGGATTATTCGTTTCCTGTCTCCTCGCCGCCAATGAATGCGACAACCCTTGGCGATTAAATCTACGAGTTGAGGAGGTTCGAGCGTTTCATGAGGTTGAAGTTTGCATCGTTGGGTATGCAACGAAAATTAATATTCCTGAATTTCTTTAATTCATTTTGGCAGATTTTGGTTACAAATATCCTTCAGCCATTTTTGATGTTATTCATTTAGCGATGTAGAATATAAATCTATTAAAAAAAAAGATCTTTTATAATAATGGAAAAAAGGAAAACAAAATGTATAACAAAAACTTTCGATACGTTCCAACGATGCAAACTTCAACACCATAGCGTTTTACCAAATAATGATGATACTGATTTGTCTTGTGTGAATTTGTGCAATAAGACATCAACTTTCAAGTTTTCATTAGCTCCAATGATCATTAGCGAGAGTAAAAAACGTAAGGCTCGGTAATCCAGCACGGCTTCTTGTGAACAATAATTTGCATTGAAATTACTATATTTATAGCGTACTATATTGCTTAGATTTGCACTTTTTGTTCTCTCTGGAACGACGTAGAGTTATGAAAACTCGGAGTGAAACTTTTGTTGCACGTATCGAGGTCTCAAAAGGATCGGTAACCTTTAATATTCAATGGTGTTGAAGTTTGCATCGTTGGAGTGCAACGAAAGTTCTCTTTTACTTTTTATTTTTCATACCCTTATTATTATGGAAGACCCTCTATTATAGATTTATATTGTAAATCGCTAAATAAATATCTTTAAAAATGATTGAATGATTTTTGTAGGCAGAATCTGCCAAAAGACATTGAAGGAATTCAAAAATATTCATTTTCATTGTATCCCAACGATGCAAACTTCAACATCATTAATATTCATCGGCGAGTCTACTCAAACGTTTTATCGCTTCCAAAAAATCATGAAAACTCCACCAGTCCTGGAGGAATTCGTTCTCTTGGACTAAATCTTTACTGTACGATGGAGAAAATTTATCCATGTTGGATGTTGAAAAAAACGAAGATACAAGTGTCACGATTAATGGTGTTGAAGTTTGCATCGTTGGAAATCAACGAAAATTCTTTTTCACATTGTATTGTCCATATTTTTTTATCACAGATCTTTTTTTTATAGATTTACGTTGTACATCGCCAAACAAATATCTTTAAAAATAATTGCATAATTTTTGTAGGCAAAATTTGATAAAATAAATTTGAGAAATTCAGAAATATTAATTTTCGTTGCATTCCAACGATGCAAACTTCAACCTCATCATGATTACATGTCCCCGAATTTACGCACACTCGTAACGGGAGCGGGAAAATGGATGTATCGTCGCAATGAAAAAAGATCGTCTGCAGTGAATGGAAAGGCTTTTCTTTTACCTGGCAATATCTTTTTGCTCGGGACGAGATGTATAGCGAAAAGGGGTAGGGGGACGCGGGCACAAGTGCACGGCAGGTGTAACGTTCACTTCCGCCGGAAGTCGGCTCGGTTACTTATTCTACAATATACGTACGTGCGTATTTATCCGTATGTAGGGTGATTCCGGGAACTCCGACTCTTCGCAACTCTCTCCGCAGTGACGGTACGAAATTAAGGCACGAACACGTCAGGTACGGAAAAAGTATCTTACGGGATATGATTTTTTCAACAGACGCGACAAATTGCACGTCTGTTTTCCAAAATACTCGACCATCGTGGGTCGTCAAATTGCGAAAACTTGTATGACTGTGATTCGCGTTAATAACGGCGATTTCTTTTTCTCTACTTCATTATTGCGATCGTCGACATTTACTGTAGACGGATCGAACTACATGAAGTAAATTTAGCAATGTATTTAATTGTAATAGTAGATTGGAGAATTCCCGCAACAATACTGAAACCTGCCAAGTGGATTCCGATGGAATTTTTTTTTAGCACAAAAGGAAAAAACTATCTTTATAGCATATCATTGATATCTGTATTATCTCGTAGTTGACAACTCGTTCTTCTTCTTCGTAGAAAAATCATGCTGATGAAATTGGCATCTTTGAAATGCAATGAGCATCAGTTTTTTTAATTTTCTTTACAATCTTTGTCATTATGTGTATTATTATTTCATTAAGGCAGGAGCCTGAATTAGAAGGTCCGGAATTTTTTTTATTGCTTAAATCGATAGATAAACTATCCAAGTATATATTTACAAATTTACAGAGACCAATTGTAAATATTTTCGAAGATACAAGGCCAAAAGCAGAGAAGCGATTTATATTTGATATCGATATTTCCTCCTATTGAAAACTTTGAAGCGCGTGTTCTTCAGTTTTCATATTCAGTTTTTTTAAATTGACGGGCGTGATAGCAAAAAACTAAACGACCTATTGAATGAAACCAAAGTTTATTTTCTTCAATATGAAAATCTCTTCTAAGTGAATTTAAAAAGTCCTTAAAAAAGTATTTTTAAATCATTTTTATAGTGTATACGAGAGTGTTTTTTTAAACACATTTTTTTTCAAACCCGAGAAAAGTTATAAATTTACGATTTTTTCAGCTTTTTCTTAATTCACACAAAAAAAATATATGACATTATATTGGTTTAGTTGGTTCAGTCGAGAATTACGAGCTGCATGTTACCCGCCGATTGGGGACTGCAGTGGCACATGGAATAGGCTGATAAATATGCAGTCATTTATTGTTTCATGTTGAAATTTTTTTCATACATTTCAAATATACATGAAAAGATACCCCAATGTTTACTGGGCTCGAGTGTTTTTTTCCCTTCTAAAAAAATTTCCGAAAACAAAACGCTTTTTTCGACCATCTAATTCAGCCACCCTTAAGGCGTTTGGCTACTGTGAAAATGTCAGAACTCTCGTTCGTCGCTTGTGGCAACTCAAATTGAAGGGGAAGGTCCAACATATGATGCAGAAATCGCAGAATAAAGGTAAACTTATGATTACACCCATAGAACTGCTAGTAAGACGTTAAACGCGTTTTTCTCGAAGCTATGTTTTTCAAAACGCTGTAGACGATTTCTCGACATTTAATGAACAAATTGAGTCGAAATTCCTTACGCTTATTCAGTATAATATAAGATGTCTCAAAATGACCTGACATTTAAATTTATTGATAAAACGTATTATTCATTTGAAAAGTACGAATATCTTTATTTTAACATAAGGTACAAACATGGAGGTTATGTGTGGAACACAAAGTCCTATAAATGGCCGCCTCGTCCCTGTTTGCAAACGTTCACTTTTTTGACGAAATTTCCAATAACATTTTGGCAAAGTTGCAGACTAATTTCATTAATGGTGCGTCCAATTGCTTCCTTGAGCTCCGGAATGATCTGTGGATCATTGACATACATTTTTCCTTTCAGGAAACCCCAAAGAAAGAACTCTAATGTTTTCAAATCGCACGATCTTGGTGGCCAATTCACATTGCCACGGCGCGAGATAACACGACCATGAAACTTCGTCTGCAATAACTGCATTGTTTCGCCCGCAGTGTGGCAGGTTGCGCCATCTTGTTGAAAGAATATGTCTTTCAAGTCCATGCCATTTATGCCATTTATCGGATATTGTGTTCCACACATAACCTCCATGTTTGTACCTTATATTAGAATAAAAATATACGTACTTTTCAAATAAATAATACGTTTTATTGATAAATAAAAATGTCAGGTCATCTTGAGACACCCTTTAGTAGTTTAGTCTTGCCCGACGTTTTTTTTTTCATTGGTTATCAACGATAACGATGTCATATTTAATCGAAAAATGAAAAATATATTCGATTTTTTTAAAAGAATTGAAACACAATAACAAAAAAAGGTCGGATAAGTATTAGCCAAAATTATCTATTTTGAGAAAAAAAAACTCGTTTTTTTTCGTTTCAGACCAACCGAGTGGCCAAAATCAAGTACACCGTTGAGCCCCTGACGTTCAAAGACCCTTCACGAGATTGTCTATAAGTTCTTTAATTATTAATATTTATTGATGAATTTTTTAATCATCTTACTTGTTCGTTCAAAACATTTTTTTTTTCAATGACCCTGATTTTCGGGTTGTCACAGTAGGCTCTTACTATTTAATTATAATATAACTGATTATTATAATATTTCGTAAAGTTTATTATTGTATTATTATATTTATCAGTTCGTATTACTATCTATTTTTTAATTGTATTATGTTTCTTATTATCTGTTTACTACAAAACGAAATAATTATCTTTATGTTATATTATCTAAATGTGTATTGTCTCGAGGTTTATCAGCGTGTTGTTGCTCTTCATGAAAAAACATGCTACTGACGTTTTCGTCGTTGAATCAGAACGTGAATTAGTTTTCTCATTTTTTATTTCTTTACCGTTATCATTTTATATACTATTATTTCGTAATATTTTATTATTATTATATAACTCATGATTATATTATTATGTAAAATTTATTTATTATTTCACTACTATATTTATTAGTTCGCGTTACTGTTATTTTTTTGCAACTGAATTATATTTCGTATTATCCAACTGTTATTATTATTGTGATAATTTTTATCATCGTACATTTTGTTCGAAGATTGAGGACGTACGTATCTGAGAAGAATCCTGAAAAAAACGTTCGAATGATTTTCGTAGCCTAGATGTGCCAAATAAAATTAAAGCAATTGGATAAAAAAATGTAATTGCTTTGCAGCAATGCGAACTTTAGGATCGCGGGCAAATCGTGGTGCTCGCACAACAATTCGCGAACAAACGCGAGCACAGTGAGAAGAGATCGTGGAAACGATGGAAAGTTGCGATTCGTGTGTCAACGCGCGTTTTTACGTCCCGATGTATTAGCAATTCTAAGCGAAGAATCTTCGACTTACGCGTCCATACGCAAAAAATAAAAATGAAAATACACTTGTCCCCAATACGTCACCTGTCGGGAGCCAGAAGATGCAAACGCAACGATTAATTTGCATAGGTTTATGTTGAAGGCTTTTTTCTCTAAGTTTTGTTACAGAGCGTGGAGCGAGCAAAAATATATATGTTCTTTTTGTTCTCGACACAAAACTATCGACGAGAGAAGCCTTGAACGAGAGAGAACACGTCATTGAGCTTTTTTCTTTTAACTTTCACAAATTATGTTCAAAAGAGTTTTGCCACTGCAAGTTTTTTTCTTACCTGCTACATGTTTACACGATGCACAGCGTGGTACAAAATTGCTGAAATTTCTCATAAGTTTTTTCTACAGCTTGAATTTCAACCATCACAATATTTATATTGTCTCATTATCTTGTTTCTGTTTTTTCTCATCAAATTATCAATTTCTTTTATTATTGTTATTATTGTTATGCTAATTGTTGGTGCAAGTGATTTTTGCTGATTCGTGTCGTTTCGTAAAGTATGAAATTCGCGCCGAGTTTTCAAATCGGAGGTTAAGGGGTCTGCATAGGATTCAAACTTTATACGATTTTTTTTATTGTTTAAGCGCTTAGGCCACAGTAACGGGTAAAAAATCATGTGCGAATTTAACAATCTTCTTCGTATGAAAAAGTGATTCACTCATAAAATTAATTACACATCTATTTAGTATGAATATCAAGCTGTTAGAAAAAAATATATATATTTTTTCCGATGTACAAAATGGCCGACTACTCGAAACTTCGCGAAACGGCTTTTTTTCAATTGGCGTGACAAATAACTTTAACAATTTTCGCTCGATTTACTTGAAATTTAAAAGTTATGATCCTAATTACATTTCGCAGAGAAGTACGTACGGAATTTCTGATTAATCGAAAACTTTTCATTTTATGAGCATTTTATGAGCAGTTACAACGAAATTTTTCACTGAAAATTCATTTCTTAAGTTCAAATACCTACAACTTTTGAATAAAACAATATTTTTTAAATTCCGCACGTACTTCTCTAGGCATTCTAATGTAGATTGACGAGAATTTTTGTTTTTTGTTCTAGGTAAAAAAATTGTGGATGCTAAATGTCAAAAAAGATAACAAAAGAAAATATTAGTAGTGGGCCATATTGTACATCGAAAAAAAAAATATATTTTCTAACAGCTTGATATTCATACTAAATAGATGTGTGATTCATTTTATGAGTAAATCACTTTTTCATACGTAAACAAATTGTTAAATTCGCACATGATTTTATACCCGTTAGTGTGTCCTGAGGCCTTAACTTCATACAATTATTTGATTGGCTATAAGATAGTTTTATAGCCTAGGGTCTTACGGGGTTAGGCGACTATGATAATTTAAAAACATCGATAGTCGCTTGAGGCAAATCAAATTGAAAAAGAAGGCTCAACATATGGTACAGGAATTGCAGATTGAAGGTAAACTTATGATTACAACGATATAACTGCTAGTAAAACTTCGATCCCGTTTTTCTCAAAAGGATGTTTTCCAAAACGGTGCGCACGATTTCTCGACATCTATAAGCTGATTGTCTTGAAATTTGGTACACTTATTGAGTGAAGTAGTAGTTTAGTCTTGACCGACGTCTTTCTTCTTAACATTTTTTTTTCATTGGTCATTGCCAATAATGTCATTTTTTCTCGCAAAATTGATTTTCCTTGCTAATTCAAACACGAAAGCAAAAAAGCCCGGTCAAGTATTAGCCAATATTATCTATTTTGAGAAAAAAAAACTCGTCTTTTTTGTTTCAGATCAACCAAGCCGCTAAAATCAAGATCACCGTTGAGCCCTTCACATGTTCAAAGGTCCTTCCGATTGTTCATACCTTCTTTGATTATTACATTTTCATCAAATTTGGTACACAACTTTATTAATGTACATACAAATGAATGTCCGAACGATTTTCCAATCATCTTATTCCTCCGTTTTGTGTTTTTCTTTACATAACCCTGATTTTCGGGTCGTTACAGTAGCCTCCCCTTAATTTCTTCCTTCCCCTTAATAGCCTCCCCTTAATTGAGCGATTTGCGCTACGCCAAACCGCTCAACTTTGATTTACCCTTTTTCTCGAAAGTATGCTTTCCAAAACGGTGCAAGGCGTATTCCAAAATCTGTTCGTCCGACTCCCTCCAAATTCGGACTGAGCATAGTTCATAACGCTTTTTATCACGTAACCCGATGATTTTTGTATATATTCATCAATTTCTTAATAACAAATGATTGACGTTTTTTTATATAAAAAAAATCGTCTTTTCTTTATACGCTTGCCATTGTTGTAGAATTTTCATTTTTTTAAAAGTATCCGGCCATACGAAAGATTTATTATTATACTAAAAGTACATTTTTAACTTTTCATTTCATATCACCCTGGTTGTGCAACGGCAGCCCATTGTTTAAATAATAATGATTTTTAGTGTTTATCAATATTATTCAATTTTTTTAAAAACTCAACTTGGCCAAACTTCGTATTGAGGGCGAGATGCCTTTAGGCGAGGACAAAATTACAAAATTTGCTGATTTTCGTGATTTTTTTTTTAAACGAAAGATTTCTTCACCGTTTTTAAGACTCAAGGTGTGTTTTATTACTACTTTTGGCTGTTATATGGTTGAAAAAATAAAACTTAAATATGGCGGCGGTATGGCACGCTATTCTAAACTGCATTTTCTAAACTGGCGTGACATATAGCTAAGAAACTAATCGACCTATTCTGATGAAATTTGGTATAAATCTTTCTAACCTTATTGTTTGAAGGTGACCTTAAATGTTTGTGAACATTTTTTAAAGTCTTTTTTTATTGCAAAATGTAGCCATTATTCAGAAAATTCAATCTTTTTGTTCAAAGCGTACCATTTAATCGATTTTCAACATTTCTCACTTTTTCTTGGTTCATATTCTGCGTATGAGTATCAATGGAAGAAAAATCTTTGTTGGTATTTCTTCAGATTAATCCCGACGATGCTACGTATCACGCCGTCCGAAAACATCCGCCATATGCAAAGTTGTATTAAAAAGAATACCACGTAACAGCAAAAAATAATAAAACAGCCTAGGTCTCAAAAAAGTTGAAGAAATATTTACTTAAAAAAAATCATGAAAATCAGCCATTTTTCCCTCGCCTAAAGGTATCTCCCCCTTAAGGTTGTGTAAAATCCCGACCTCCCCATCCCAATACTCTCATCAGAAAAGAACATTCAAAATCGACCTGTTTTTTGGGCCCCAAGTTCCTGTGGACACGTCAAAATACGACCCCGGTGATACAACGCCCTCGAGAAAATAAAACAAATGGCGAGAAAGGAGGACAGAAAAACACTCGCGGCTTCGCAAGTCCGAGGCAAGCCACAAAAAAAATGGACTATCGACGAAGATACGCGCGGAACAAAGGCCGCGGACCACGTGTTCTCGCGCTGGCATGAGAAAGACAGATAGAGAGGGAGAGACAAAAAACTGCCGAATCCGGCTGTACATCTCGATTTACTTAGTACTCGAGCTCGACGAGAAAGAGGTCGGTAGTATAGGGACGCGTCGAGAATGCGAAAACTTCGAAACAGCGGAAACGTCAAAGGTTGGAGGGAAGCTGCGGTTTTCTTACAACGCGTCACCACACACACACACACACACGCAAAAGCGCGCAATCTCACGAAACGTCAGATTCGAACCACACGCCGAGAGAATGACAGTTGGGCCGCAGCGGGCGCGCGCGCGCAGCCGCCGGAGCGAGAGAGAAGGGAGAACGCAAAAGCCTTGCGGTGAGCCGTGTGAGCCCCGTAGGCCGCGAGGCTGCGCAACGGCGTGTGCAAAGCCCGCGCCGCGCCACCACGTGCCCGTGGCGTCTCGCGTCACGATCAAACGCACAAACACACGTAAACGTAACGATTAATAAAACAAAATGCTTCAACCCTGAAAAAGACGCTACTCGTCGTTAATCTTCGCGAAATTCCTGGTCCGAAAAAAACAACGCTAAACGTTACGACCGCGCGAAGAATTACGAGAGAAAAAAACATCGAGGATTTTCGCACGACATTCGCAGGTGCCAAAAAAAAGCCCCAATCGCGTTACTTCATTGCTCGCGGCGTGCCCCGGCCGCGAAACGAGGCTTTAGCGAAATAGCGCGCAAAAGGTGGCCGATTTCGTGTTTTTTTCTTTTTCGTATGAACATAAGTCGCACTTACCGACACGATGATGTTCCATAGCCGGCAGTGCCGTGTAAACGCAGTCCGTTCGCGCCAGGCCGACGGTGTCCCCTCGTTGTTTACCAATCGTCTTGAGAGATGTGCGGAGCTGTCAAACGAGCGCGGCGTGAGGCAATAAGCAAGCAACACACGAGCAAACGCGTCTCGCACGAATCGTATACACATGCGCGTATGCGGACAAACGCGAATCTGACACACTATACACACGCCGCGGGTCGCGTATGTGGTTCGTCAAAAGATTCATACGAATGCGAAAGCGATGTGGATGCGAGACGCGCTAGTAAAGAAAAAAAAAACAAGGCGATAACGACACGCGATGCAAAGATTACGAATTTTCGTCGCGGGCCATTTTTTGCAACGGAAGCGAGAAGATACGTTGGAGAAACGAAAAATTTGGTCGCAGAGCGGCGAAAATAAAAGGCGAATCGCACGCGCGCGTCTCGCGGTACATACACGCTGCTTTCACGCGTCCATGCCCGGCGAGCGGGACAGCGACGCGAATCACACACGAGATGTACTCGCGACACACACACGCACGCGCCGCTCATACGACGCGCGAGACTCGCGCTCCAACAGAAAAAGTTACACAGAGATAGAAAGAAAAAAAAACATAAAATCACGTCTCGACTCACCGTTCAAGCTCCTTGTCAGAGTAAAGTGTCGCGCGGCGAAAGTATTTTGCGACGCGGTATTTTTCTTCGATCACCCCTCGTGGGTTGTTTACAACGGCGCGCGCGCGCCTTGACAGAATTTCTCTCTTCCTTCTCGCGTCCCTTGTTCGCCTTCGCGGTGCAACGTTTTTCCGTGACAGATGTATAAACAGAAACACACCGCGATATGGTAATAAAACGTGGCGTGGCGAGCGCTACGAGCGTCAGTCAGATTGACAGTCGGCGGCGAATGACAGACAGGTGCGCCTCGCGGCTTTTTTGCAGCAAGCGAAACGTCGCGAAACGGTGATATCGGAGCGTGGCGCCATCTCTCGGTGGAACGGGAAAGCTTCTTGATGCGCTACCGTCGATAATAGGGGTTGTATACCTCCAGCCGGCACGGAATTTGGCGTTTTTTTTTCGGAAATTTTTTAAAGATCGTACTTGGTAACAAAATCGGAAAAATATCCATCATACGATTATTGGTACTCTGACTATATGCCTTTTCATTCGCGTCCGTATCGGAATGGCTGCGTGATAACTGTCGGGCGGCTTGACAGAACTGGAGAATTCAAATTTTTTGTAAAGCAACTTATAGGATCTCCAGTCAAATTATGGGATGTCGAAAAAAAACAAGTTATCGCATTTTAGGGACGTTAGCCTCAATCCAAGATTTTTGAAATATCTGTTATTGTCTAGACTATACTGAAACTTTACGAATTCTTTGAAACGTTTTGTCCACAAAACACCAGAGATAAAAAAATAGTTAAATGTATGTAATTTTACGTAGAGTTAGATGGACAAGCCGTTTATGCTACGGGTGGTGTATTTTTTTTTTGCTCTTTAGCATCAAGATAAACCATTTCGAACAACGAATTAACGCAAACTGAACATTCGTAAGCATTTAGAAAATAAAAAAACCTTATCTCGGCCATCGTAAACCGTATATATTCAATATTGAATCATTAAGGTTTGATGAAAGATTACGAACCTTGGCTGGCAAAAGAACAGCATTGCTGCCGACCTCAATGTCCGTGAAGTTGCCGTATTTCGGCAACACTCAGTATCAATGAATGGTATTAATAAATAATATCGTGATAGAAATATAAATAGACATAATTATAAATTACTCCAAATTTCATTCTGGGTTGTATAAAACATTCGCTGACAGGTTTTTTTTTTCATAATAATCATTGCTAATTGTATACTTTTTCAAGTTGGTAGTAACACAAAAGTTTTTCTTATTTACGCAATAAAAATATGAAAATGCATAATTTTGCCCTTTAATTATAGATTTTCTAAAAAATTAGCATCTACAGAATAAATATATACCTCGTATGCATTTTTTGAAGTTCATTGAAAAAAAATCATAAACCTTCATTTGACTCACCTAGACCGCTTTAACCGCCTTGAAGGAAAAAATCCCATATTCCAATTGGGGTTAGAGTTACGAAGGTAAATGTGACCGCGCGCAAGAAGGGACTGACTCAAGGCCTTAGGCCATAGTAACGGGTATAAAATCATGTGCGAATTTAACAATTTTTTTTTGTATGAAAATGTGATTCACTCATAAAATTAATTACACATCTATTTAGTATGAATATCAAGCTGTTAGAATTTTTTTTTTCGATGTACTGACTAATGGCTGACTACTCGAAACTTCTCGAAACAGCTTTCTTCCAATTGGCATGACGAATAACTTCAACAATTTTCACTCGATTTACTTCAAATTTCAAAGTTATTATCCTAATTGCATTTCGCAGAGAAGTATGTACGAAATTTCTGATTAATCGAAAACTTTTGATTTTATGAGCACTTGTAACGAAATTTTTCACTGAAAATTCATTTCCTAAGTTCAAATACCTACAACTTTTGAATAAAACAATATTTTTTAAATTCCGTACGTACTTCTCTAGGTATTCTAATGTAGATTGACGAGAATTTTTGTTTTTTGTTCTAGGGAAAAATTGTGGATGCTAAATGTCACACCGCGGAGCGCCTAAAAAAGATAACAAAAGAAAATATGAGAGTCGGCCATTTTGTACATCGAAAAAAAAAAATTCTCACAGCTTGATGTCCATACTAAATCGATGTATAATTAATTTTATGACCGAATCACTTTTTCATAAGCAAAAAAATTTGTTAAATTCGCACATGACTTTATACCCGTTACTGAGGCCTTAAGGGTAGGTAAGATTGAGGGCATGTACAGGATTACCATAACCTCACAAATTTTCGAACCGAGTTTTCTCATAGATGATTGAGTTTTTCCGGATTTTTTTAAAAACGATTTTGTTTCCCCCATATATGATTTATCTCTGAGAAATCTTAATTGAAAAGGTACAGCTATCGTTCTTGCACTCATATGTCACGTGGTACAGGTTTTACTTCGCCTTTTTCGAGACGGTTTCCACAATAACTTGAACCGTCTTCAATGTTTTTCAATTAAGTTTTTTACAACTTCTTCGGTAACAGATTCTCTATAGTCCGTCGAGCCGTTTTTTTATTTTCGCTTAGAACATCTTTTGTAACCATTTAAAGCGCGAAATTTGACAGGAAATAAAATGATTTGTCCATGAGGAGTTTCGAGACTAAAATCGAAATGCTTGTAGACGACTGACGAGTCTGCCCAATCCATTTTAGCAAGAAATTCACAATGTCCCATTTTCAGGTCTTGTATCATTGTGATAAGGAGCAATTCTAAACTAGCGCTCCAATCAAGTTCCCGACAACCTTGTCGATGCAAAATCATCCGCTGTTACGAATTTTTCAGGTAGAACTCGATCGGACCACAATTCTTTTTCTGGGAGACGTTTATATTTAAAAAATCCAAATTCTTGGGTGAATAAGTGCTGGACGAGAATGGGTCTTGGTAATTCGTGACCACCAAACGATTGTACATCGTATCAGAATCTGCGCAATCCATTTTAGCGAGAAACTAAAAATGCTCCATTTTTTAAGATCTTCTGTCGCATATATGAGGATCAATTATGAACTAGCGCTCCAATCGAGTTTTCGACCACTCGTCGATGCAACATCATCCGCTGATTATGAATTTTTCAGGTAGAATTCGATCGGACCGAAAATCTTGTTCCGGGAAACGTTTGTATTTTAAAAGTGCAGTTTCTGGGCTGAATGAGGGCTGGACGAGCATGGGACTTGAAAATTCGTGACCATCAAACGATTTTAGACGGAATAAAGACAAGAACGTATGCAATATCGAAGCTACAGAAAGTAGCTCATATTAGTTTCGAGGAAGAGGAGGCGAGGACAACAGATAATGGAGTTTATTTTTTCTTATTGGGGGGTCAGCGGTACCCTGCCGCTAGCTGGGTACGTCCTTGGGTGACAGCATGAAAACGGGTAGGCCTCGTGCAGGAAGGCTCTAAACAAAACGAAATGGGCAGCTCGATATCATCGCTCGCTGTTTATTATCATTACCTCCGAGTCGTTGAAGCCGGTTGCCAATTTGTGATGGTAATAGTACGAGAGCCCACAACCAAAGCCACGTCTCATAGTTTTACGGCCAAAACCGTATAAAATCGATAGATTAGAATCTATCGATTTTATACGGTTTTGGCCCGGTTTAACCGTAGACCCGACTGGGTGGCCAGTAATGGTCAGAAACATAGTAGCTTCGTAAGCCATTTCTGCTACGTCAAAAAAGAAATTGGCAGACGGTATTATCATATTCCGTCTGATATTGAAAATGTACATAGATTTTGTTATTCAATTACGAAACTTTTGGCTTTCACACATTTTGCACGTAGCATCTGACTTGAGCACATTTTTTAAAATGTCAAGAAACTTAACGGGTAAGGCCACAGTAGAATTTTCAAAAAATTGATTTTTTTCCCGCTGAAACGGTGCTTTATCATCGTAAGAATAAGTTACTATTCGATTTATAGCAAGACATTTTTTTACCGACTTTGAGCGTATGATGTAAGCCCACCTCTGGCACGGCCAGAGGCATATGTAAAACTTTGAACGCGTTTTTCTCGAAACAGCTTTTTTCCAATTGTCGTGACAAATAACTTCAACAATTTTCACTCGATTTACTTTAAATTTAAAAGTTATGTTCCTAATTGCATTTCGCCGACAAGTACGTACGGAATTTCTGATTAATCGAAAACTTTTCATTTTATGAGCAGTTTTATACGAAATTTTTCACTGAAAATTCAAGTTCAAATACCTACAACTTTTGAATAAAGCAATATTTTTTTAATTCCGTACGTACTGCTCTAGGTATTCTAATGTAGATTGACGAGAACTTTTGTTTTTTTTTTCTAGCTAAAAAAATTTGGATGCCAAATGTCACGCCGCGGAGCGCCTAAAAAAAGATAAAAGAAAATATTAGTAGTCGGCCATTTTCGACATTGAAAAAAAAAATATATTTTTTCTAACAGCTTGATATTCATACTAAATAGATGTGTAATTAATTCTAAGAGTGAATCGCTTTGTTAAATTCGCACATGATTTTATACCCGTTACTGTGGCCTAACCCCTTAACCGAACAGTGGCATAGCAATGCGGTTCAATAAAAAAAAGTGTATGGCTGCTTAGATTACCGAAATACTGTTTTCAGACGTTTTTGATGTCGCCTATATTTCGTCTGATAAGTGAGTGCTGCTCTCAATTTTTCTTGTATCAATTTTTTCTACATCTCGGTAACTTCTTTACTACGTGCTACGTAACCTATCAGTAAAATTTATTAACATTGTCAAAACGCTTCTAAACTGTAGGGTGCTTTTTTCCAACGGTTTTTCTGAAAATTGATTTTTTCACACCAACTCACCCAAATTTACGCATAAAAATGTTTTTCAGACGGTATGCTACAAGTTTTTCATTTTGTCTCATTTTTTTAAAATGGTCTCATGGACAGTAACGGATATAAAATCATGTGCGAATTTAACAATTTTTTTCGTATGAAAAAGTGATTCACTCATAAAATTAGTTACACATCTATTTAGTATGAATATTAAGCTGTTAGAAAACATATATATATTTTTCAACGGACACAATGGCCGACTACTCGAAACTTCTCGAAAAAGCTTTTTTTATTAGTTTTTTCCTTAGGTGTAACAACGCTTTTCGCGTTTGTTACCTATTCTTTCCCCTCATTGTGCACGTTTCTTTCCTCTACTGTTTACGTCTTTTTTCTCCATCTTCTCCATCACCGTATAGGGAAACTGCGGAAAACCTACACCAAATACAGCCGGTCATCGAGTTCGCCCCCCGGTCGTGGAACTAGGTCTTATTTCGCCGCGAAATGCCGAAGAAAACCATTTCACAACGAAGTGTACGCGACTGGGATTCGAACCCGGGACCTCCCGCTCCGCCTGTTTAGTGGCGAGCACGCTAACCACTAGACCATCGCGCCGGTTTTAACTTCTCGAAAAAGCTTTTTTCCAATTCGCATGACAAATAACTTCAACAATTTTAACTCGATTTACTTCAAATTTAAAAGTTATGTTCCTAATTGCATTTCTTAAAGTACGTACGGAATTTCTGATAAATTGAAAACTTTTCATTTTATGTGCAGTTTATGAGCAGTTATAACGAAATTTTTCACTGAAAATTCATTTCTTAAGTTCAAATACCTACAACTTTTTAATAAAAGAATATTTTTTAAATTCCGTACGTACTTCTTCAGGTATTCTAATGTAGATTGACGAGAATTTTTGTTTTTTGTTCTAGGTAAAAAATGTGGATGCTAAATCACGCCGCGGAGCGCCTAAAAAAAGATAAAAGAAAATATTAGTATCGGCCATTTTGTTCATCGGAAGAAATATGTATATATTTTCTAACAGCTTGATATTCATACTAAATAGATGTGTAATTAATTTTATGATTGAATCACTTTTTCGTATGAAAAAAAATGGTTAAATGCGCATATGGGTTTTATACCCGTTACTGTGGCCTAACCCCTCAACTACATTCCGGAGAACAGACGGAATACTGTGATACAGTTTGGTAAAATTTGTTGACATTTTTACGCGCGAAATTTCTGAAATTTGCATTTCTGGGATCAGCGTTATTGAATCTACGGACTTTATACGTGTTGGCCATTATACGACAGGACAGAAATTTTGTTTGTAGACTCTCACATTATACAGTTAATCCTCTCTGATCAGGCAAATGAAACGCAACTCTGATCGGTGCTCGGCCCAAGAGATTATTAGTTTCCTGTCTCCTCGCTGTGCATAAACATGGCCACCGTTGGCGATTCAATTTACAAGCTGAGGAGGGTCAAGCGCTTCACCCAAGAATGTTGAAGACACTGATTCTTGTGGCATAGAACTCGACTGATAGAAGATCCGCTTAAAGATTTTCATAGTTCATTATGTCGTTGGAAAGAAAAAAAATGTTGCTTGAGACTTCACGAATGATGTTTACTCATTTTCCATTAGAGAGTATATATATATATGTACACGGGAGATACACAAGATATCAAAATCGACTAAAAGTATCTGTGGAGAATCAGCGTGGCGCATACTCAGTAAGAGTCAGGCAGCACGTCCTGGGCGTAGCGTTCCTTTCTCTCGCCGGCTCTCCATTGCCGTGTGCGCTCCGTTGCCATTATGTCGAAACGTGCGCGTTGCTTGCTCCGCAAAGCGCACTCGCGGAAATCATCCAACAACAACCTGCATTTCTCGGCTCCCTTGTTGACGCCGTAAGCTTCCATGCAATCGACAGCGCGCAGCTCGTGCATCGCGCACTGACGGTGACCCTGATAGTTGTTAACGGCGCCGAACATGTCCGTGAACGGAGTGCGCAAAAACGGTTGTATATTCATTTCGACCTGAAACAAGTTGATAAATAACGGGTGTTAGAGAACAACGGTATACTAATTCTGTAGAACATAACCCCAATCGGCTAAACTTTTTGTTACGTAACACTGTTAGTGGACAATTCGATTGATTCGTGCATTCCTTCGTATCGAGTCATTTGAATTACGATTCGCAGAGACTTACCAATTTTTGTAGACTTTTATTGACGATAAAGAGGCTTGATACCCTCAATGATTCTGTCAAACTACAATATTCTGTGATGCGCTTGGTGTGCCATCTACGTCGGCAGTTTATCCTCCCTCCACTGCGCTGATCGACAACGAATAGCTATGTATACTGGAAATTACGCTAGTCAGATCATCGCTGGCGATACAAATTTCGACGGATCGTCGAAGCGCGATAAAGGGAAGAATATTCCAATACAGTAAAACCTCAATTATCCGAACTAATAGGGACCGGATATCGTTCGGATAATCGAAAATATATCTCGGATTTCCGGCGAAAATAAACTCGTAATATAAATAGTATCAAAAACTCTCTTTATTAATCCGAGCTTAAATTTTATTATAGCAATTAACCATGAAGAAAGTTTTAATTTCGGTAAATATTTACAAGTGGGGCTCCACCCCTAATCGGCTTTAAAAAAAAAATTCCGTGTTCAGGGCTGTTCTGCAGTTTGAAAATGTTTTTTATGATGGGGGAGGGTATAAAGATTAGAAATATATAATATTGTATTAAGAAAAAAATATATTTCCGGAAAATATTCGATTTTTGAAATACGCTTTCTGTATGCTTACTCTGATTTGTTTGGGTTTGTTTGGCTCAAACCCATGTCATATGACCCACTTGATGTCACCAAACCCGTTTCCTCCATACCTTTAAAAAAGTAAAAAAAACGTTTGAGGGTTGAAATAAGGGTTGAAATTGTCTTCCCCCGACTTAAATATTATAATCAAAGTGCCCTGAAATACATCGACTCGGTACAAAAATTTTAAAACCTTTTTCTAGTTGGAGCCCCACTTGTAAATATTTACCTTAATGTTTATACCACCACTACTTATGCAGTTAACTCACAATTGCGGCTTAAAATAATGATCAATTTTTGGCTATCGCATAGTAGTTGCGCGTTACTTGGCCGCTAAGTCTCGAATTCGTTTCAAGAACAGCAGCTGCGTGGGACTATTTTCTGGTTGGGTTTCAAACCATTCCAGAGCTGTTTCTCGTATATACATACAATGTATATACGATCTGATGTATAAAATTACATATAGACAATAATGAATTTTGAAAATATCTCGAAGTATTAGGAAACTGCTTCGTTAGAGAAAAAAAGGTGGATACCTTAGGGCGATACCTTAACTGAGAAAAAAAGTCAAACATTGAGTTTGGATACGGCGCCGAAGCGTTCGGATAACTGAAAATTCGGATAATCGAGGCTCTACTGTAATTACAAATGATTCTACATCATGTTCTCAGCATCTCTCTGTAATTACAAATGATTCTACATCATGTTCTCAGCATGATGTAGAACATCCTCTGAGTCTATTTTCTGAAGTGGATACTGCTTTTTTTGGAGAAAAAGCGTTTTAGGGACTGTAGAATCAAACAGCACAGAGTGTAAAACTTTTAAAAAGTCGACAGCTTTAAAAATGTTTTATTACAGACTTCGTTACCGACTGAGCGAGCTTTAAGGTCTTCCTGTCGCGGAGGGCAGTATTTTGTGGGTGCACAAGTCGGACCCTTCTGCATCATTGGTAATTTACAGTTGCGCTCAATAAAAATGAGTCACAATCAATTATTATACCAAACGATAAAGTGGAATTAAAAATTTAGGGCAAATCTAGTAAATTTAGACATTTTTACAATTACTTTAAAAAGTCGCGGCTACGAAAATTTTTCTGCTTCTTGTAAATATTTTACACGCGTTTGTGTCAGGCATCTACGAGTTATTTAGTGAATAAATTATTAGATAGAAATGTGGTCAGCGCTTTAGCTCCATAAAATGTGCCGTATGCAACGGTTTTTAGTTGTAATATTCAGCTAAAAGTTCGGTAATTTGGCTTGAAATTTTACCAGTTGATGAAACTTGTAGTTTCATTTTTACAAGAAGTAAAATGTTTACCAAAATGAATGTTTACTTTTATGGTAAAACTTTTGGTAAAACTTTCATTTTTACAAGAAGTAAAACTTTCATTCTTACAAGAAGTAAAAATGAAGAATTTTTACTTCATTGTAGACAAACATTGGTTGATTATTAAATGCTTGGGTTCGTGAAAGGAATACCTCAAGGCGAAGTTGAAGTTGTAGCACAGGACATGAGACTTGGATAGCTTCAATTTTCGAACAATGATGTCTCAGGGACTAACGATATTTGGGGCAAAATAAAATCGTCAAGTTCTCTGTCAGTGTGTTTTACAGATCCTAATGCTTCGTTTATCCTAACCCTTAATCGTCTATAAATGTATAGCCTGTGGTCTTCACTTAAAAATTGCGAAAATTGTCACAGTTATGACGATCTTTTTGAAAGATCAGACAGCCCGCTGCGCCATGGCCAACCACCCTGCCGCGATTGAACCTTTTTTCTTGAAACTATATTTTATGAAACGGTGTAAATCGTATCTCAAAATGTATCGGTCCGATTCACTTCAAATCTGGACGGAGAATATTTTATAACGTTTTCTATCGTTTGAAGGGATGATTTTAAATATGTTTATCCATTTGTTTACAACAGATGGTTAATTTTTTTTTGTCGAAAATCCAAATTTTTCGAAACCTTGCTATTAACTTAATGTTTAAAATTTCAAAAAAGTATCCGGTCATACATAAGTTTTTATACGAAACTAAAATTCAAACCATCAAATATTTAGAAATTTCAATTAGATTTTACGCGGAACTAAATTTTTCGCCACGGTCTGCACAATAACTTGAATGGTTGGAAATATTTCTTAATGCAGCTTCCGACTAACATCTATGCAAATAGATTCTCTGTACCCTGCCAAATCAATTTTTATTTTTCATAGACATTTGAAGTGCACAATTTGACACGAAAAAAGTCCTGTCCTCAAAATGTAATGATTGTTTCTTCTTCGCAAAATTTTAAAAAAGTTGACAACACAGACTGCATCTCTAACATCACTGTACAAAAATCTTATTATTTTTTTTCAGATCCACGAACCCATAGGGAAGTTATCCCGCAGACCACGAGAACGTGTATTTTCGAGAGTTGCTTGAACACCATACATGAATGTGAACAATTTATTGTTCGATTGTGAAAAAAAAAAATAATTTAGTCGAATACCAATGAATGAAGTACGATGAACATTTCCTTGGATTTTTTTACGGTTTACGCTTCGAAAAACTTTCCAGAGAACGTCGATTTGTGGCCCGGCTGGAGGTATGCAACCCCTTAAGGGGTTAGGCCACTCTAGAGGCCGAACAAATATGCTTTTTGGGGATTTTTTCTCAGAAAATATACAATTACAAGACTATACAATAATTTTTTTCGGAGCGATTAGTTTTAGAATAGCGGCTGTGCAGCGTTTATCTCAAAACTGCATTTTTTCAGTTGGCCGGAAACACAACTCAAACAATTTTCAACCGAATCTCAACGTTAACCGCAAGTCAAGCACGGAAGAAAAAAAATTGAAAAACTGTTACACCAGAATAATAATTCCGATAATCCATGTACGTTTATTAAATAATGTATACAAAAGTAGGTGAAACAAGGGGAATAACCTTAATTTTTTCAACTTATGTAATTAAAACACCAATTTAACAAACTGTAACGATTTTTTAAAACCACTTTTGTTGGTTTGCACCGTCTTATTTTCAGTCGTGCATGTTTGTGTGACATTGCAATTATTGAATGTTAGATTGCCGCTAGGGCCGTAATTTCCGTACAACGAACTATGGGTCAGTGCTTCGTCTTGATTACGCTGTCATTTTTTCTACAACATGAAAGTGTTTTCAGGAGAATCGCTAATCTATCACTGTCTCGTCATTTGTTCGTGATGAATTTTCAAGCTTCAAATGACATTTAAAAGTATTTCCTTTTGTTTTTTTATGGATCTGTTTAGTTAGGCGATCGATTTTCGTGCGGTGTAAAAAAGGGCTACTTAGTCCACGGAAAAGCGTGCGTAAAGTGCGGGTTTAGGTCACACTGTGCTATAAAATACATTGTCTATGGAAGTACGTAGGATTTTTTTTCACATTGCATAGGTCATTTGTTATTAACAATTATTTGACGATTTTTTACTTTCCACAAATTTGCCTACCAAATCGTCAGATAATTGTTAATAACAAATGAACTATGCAATATAAAAACAAATCCTACGTACTTCCATAGACAATGTATTTTTCAAGATATATTCAACATTTCAAGTGAATCGGTTGAAAATTGTCTGAGTTGTGTTTCCGGCCAACTTGAAAAATGCAGTTTTGAGGTAAACGCTGCACAACCGCCATTTTTTAATTAATCGCTTAAAAAAAATATTGTACAGTCACTGATATGTATGATAGACACCCTTTTTCTAATCTCGATTTATTTTGTAGTTCATCTGAAAAAAAATCCCCAAAAAGCCTATTTTTTCGGCCTTATTATCCGGTAACTATATCCTGTATTACCTGGCACAATACCTGACCCAGGTTTTGCAAAGTTTCCCTGTGCCCTCGTACGAATGCGATACAGTAGTGCAACAGGAAAGAGTAGTCCAACACTCCAGTGGAGCTTCTCCAGACGTGGAAAAAGTGAAGTGACAACTGTGCAGTGAAAGTGGAAGGAATAGGATTGGAACCATTGGAAACATTTTATCTATGAATTCAGCCAATAAACTCACTAAGGGTCACAATAAAAAATCTGTTATTTGCTCTCGCATAGCCTCCAATGAGAGCCTTTGTCGAACGTTGTCCACAAGGCACTGCGGTAACTCCAAACTCTTAGAGTCCCGAAATATCAATCTGCATCCGTAGCACAAGAATTGCCTCAAAACTTCCGGTCGTGCAGGAACTTCCGGGCTCTTGGAGCACGTGCCGTTGCATTTTCCACATCCGTCGCTTCTTTCGCTTTCCCCCAAGCTTGCGTTACCGATCTCGCTAGGCTCTTCGTCGAGATTGCCGTTCGGACCTTGCGACGAGACCAGTCGCGAAAATGCGGTCGCTTGGATTGCCGAGATAGCGATGTCGGACGGCGTAATCGTGTCCAATGGCGCGTCGCAGAGGGCGCAGATCTCACGATCGGTCCGATCCTCGTTCGCGACGCAACAAACTTTCTCACCGGTGCGAAAAACCGTCGAGACCGTACCACCGAAACGCGAATCCAAATCATTCACGAATTTCTCCGTCAGTCCCTGTATCGAGGTCTGTGATAATTTATCTTCGTTCTTGAGGATCTGTAGATCGTGAATCGCAAGATACGTGGTGACCTCGTGTCGCGAAAAATCGCGTATGGGCCGCAAAAAAGTGACGTCGGCGAAACGAGTGTCGAGAAATCCAACGTCCAGGGATAATTGAGAGCCCCTCCCGAGGGCAACGTTGCTGAGAATGTCGATTGCCAGTGAGTTCGAATCGTCCGCGAGAAACACTTTGTTACATTCGAGCTCTCGGGACGCTGCGAGCAACAACTTTCGTCGCAATATCTTAACGAGCTCCAGCCGGGACGTCGGATCCGACAACTCGGCGAAAATGTTCTTCAGTCTATCGTCGGAATTCGCCAGGTCACCCAGGCTGTCGCACAACGTTTCCAGGGTATGGATATTCGGTCGCTCCGCATCCAAACTTTGGCTTAAACCCAGCGCGTAGCTTTCGAAACCCAGAGGAACGATTTGGTCCCTTATCGCACGGATTCTCATTCCCCTTTTGTCGAGACTTTGTCCTTTCACTGCTCCGTCTGCAATTAAGACAATACGAAATACGCTCAGACGCGTTACTAAAACAGTTGTCAGTTATTTTCAGCAGGACTCTGAGCTCTGGTGGAAGGACCAAGAGAGTACTGTTGGGGATTACGCACCACCTTAAGGTGATGAAAAGAGGTGTGGGTGCATGAGAGATAACGATAGCGGCACGGACCGGAGAGCTATTCCATTTACGAAAAGGAGTTTGTAGAAGTGCCAAAAATTGGCCCTCTGCACTACGGCAAACCATCCTGCTGCAAATCACCCTTTTTTCTTTGCGTTTTTTTCTTCTCAAAACAGTGTTTTATGAAAGGGTAAGTCATATGGCAAAATCTGTTTGTCTGATTCACTTGAAGATTAAATAGAGCATAGCTTATAACATTTTCTACTATGAGGTGTAAGACGAGATATGTATCGATACATAATAATGTATATAGCTTACAAGTAATCCTCCTGGGCAGCCCCCCCCTAAATTATAAGAAGAGACGAATAGGTCGGTTGGCCTACGAAATATGTGAGGACAGTCGTTAACGAGCCACGGGACGATCATGTAGACTGACCAAAGAAAATATACGCAGTCATAAGTAAAATGTATTCGTCCCAAATTTAATTAACCCAACCATCCACCGTCGTGCTTTGTCCACCTGACTCAAGAATATCTCCACAAAGCCAAAATTCAATACTTACAGAGGCTGCATGATTTTTTCATACAATCAGCCATTTGTTACTAATATATTAATAGTTTTTTTAAATCGAAAATCGAACTTATTACACTAGAACAATATTCGTTTAATTTTTTCATTTCAGATGGTGTTAGTTGCCAGAACCACCTGCACCGATTAGCCATGCACTTTGTTTGAATAATAACATTATTGTTTATTAATATTTTTCAATAAAAAACTCAAGCTTGGCAAGACTACAGACTAGTTGTATATGAAACCCTGATCTCGTCAACCCAATACTCTCTTCTGGAAAAAAGGTTCAAAATCGACCTATTTTTTTGAGACCTGCGCTCTCGCAGACTCGTTAAGCAATAGTGTTACAAAAAACAAGGGATATCTCACCGTCGATGTAGAGAACTTTCGTCTTGAAGACGAGCCTCTTGTGAACAGATTCGTGCATTCCAGCTTTGATGAGATGCAGAAGAGCAGAGGAGCCGGCATTACCGGAGTAGGCTACCAGAATTCTGTCCGCTGGCCTAACGATCTTCGATTTGCCCAGAGTAGCTCTAAACTTGTGAGTCGCGCCAGCCAGAAAACATGCATTGCAGTAAACGTCCTTCCCTCTGAGTAAGACGAGGGCTTTTTCAACGTTGCACTTTTGACAAAGCGATTCATCCCTGCAGTTTAAATCGTTTTAGTAAATTTTTCATTCCATTTTTCTCGCCACATTAACAAAGTGATCTCTTCCATAATTTGGTTATTCTATAGTAATCTTGAATAATAGGGATGGAAAATTCACGCATCGTAAAATTCTAACCTCACTTTACTATTGATTGTCCGTTTTCCCATTTATTTTCAGAATCGAAGAAAATTTCAGGTTCAATATTACGCAAGAGCATCGTTTTTCTCAAAAACTCAAAAATATTGGAGTAAATGCTATTGATATGAGTTTTTAAGGTTATGTTTTTTGGCTTTACACTCAGCGGAATACTTTTTTCTGCGTAGCTTTTTGGGAATTGCGGTTTAGAATATTTCGCACACGGTGATCTATTGTTTTCTCAATAAAACGCGCTGTACACGAGGCACCTAGCAACTTAAAAAAACAAAAACTCACAAAATTTGACATTTCTCCTCCGGTATGAAGACCCGAGCTTCATCGTAATCTTCGTTAACGCTGCACATTTTTTTATCAGTTTTTCCCAATGTCAACAGCGTCCTCGACCAAACTCAGCTATGTAAGGGCTCGTTGCTGATATTTTGAAAATGATTCAAAACCGCGCCATTGTTACACAGTATAAAAAAAACATACGAGACTGTTATTCCACACCACGTGGTTCTTATATTTCATTTCTGGCCATCTTAGAGTTTTCACCACGGTCTTGCATACAGGTCGGGAAACTCCCGTGGTGGGGGTAGGTTGTAGGGATGGGCGATGTTTTTCGATTAATTGAAAGTGTCGATGTTTTCGGTGAAATAATCGATTATATTTTGTCGATTTTTTTGGCGATCGACTAACCGATTATCGATTTTGATAAAGTAACATCGAAATACATATACGTAAGGCCTTCTCGCAGGACGTGACGCCCGGATTGGTATATAACGGCCAATCACAAATCATCTTGTCCTCGCATCTTTTTCAACACAAACCTAAAGGTGAATTCTGATTGTTGGACTTGGCATACTGTACGATATACCGGATGAATGATGCGCGAGATCCAATAAGAGATGAGGTATATACCCAAAAGTCTATACTGAAGCGGAACTTTCATTGGATATCGCATATCGTCAATACGACAGCGTCAACCGTCACCCGCATAACATATTCACCACTAGAAAGAAATACAAGAGACCTCAAAAACGCGTGAACCGTAATAAGTGCCGAAACCCCGGTCTACATTTTGCAGAATTTTCGCTTTTATTTACTCAACACCTTCATTAAAATTTTTATTTTGAGTCAAAGAACAGAATTATAGAGAGAAAAAATGTTTTCGAGAAGTCGGATTTTACATGCGTTTCCAGAACACATGGGTCGTTTGCGTCCTCGACAGATTTTTACGGCTTGCCAACTGGAGCTGAATTAACCGATTCTGGCGGACCCGGGGCAGTGAAATAACGCTATGCCAAATTTTTTTGAATAGGAATATGAACGCCACGGGTAAACACACCTTCACGGGACACCCCATTGATGAAATGTCGAGGATGCCGAATTTCCGATCAAAATTCAATTTCCGCTTTTCGGAAGTTTATCCGATTGTAGTTATGAAATTTATGTTTTAATAATGGCAATCTTTTTCCAAATATGGCATCTATATGGATACAACTGGACAATATTTCCAGATATGGATAGAACTGAATAGTAAATTATTAAAAGAATCGGGTTTATACGACGAAGATATTCAACAATATAAGAACCCCGTTCATGGTTCTCCAATTTTTTTTATACTCGATTAATCGAATCGTCTATTGTTTAGAGGAAAAAATCGATTTTCCGTAAAGATACTTCGAAAAAACATCGATTTCTTAATAATCGATTATATTTCGACCATCGCCAATCCCTAGTGGACGAGTGACACAATATGGCACGGTCCTACCAACGAATTCAGACATACATAGAAGAGCAGTTTTTAAGGTATTCCTTTCACGAACCCAAATATTTTACACTTAACTTATTTTCGTCTATAATGAAGTAAAAATACATCCCTGTATACTAGTAAAATTTCAAGCCGAGTTACCGAACCTTTAATGAAAATGTACGACCCTAAAAATCGTCTCATTTATACGGCGCTGTATGGAGATGTCACGCTGGCCACATTTCTATCTAATAATTTATACACTAAATAACTCTAGATGCCTGATATAAACTGCTCACAGGTGTAAAAAAGTCTAAACAATCCGTAACGACAAGAAAAACAGAGGGTCACCGAACGTTTAAAGAAAATATTAATGTTAAAGGTTGGAAAAATGTGACTAGCAGAAGAATTTTCGTAGCCGTGACGTTTCAAATAAATGTAAAAATGTCTCAATCTACTAAATTTGCGCGAAATTTTTTATTCTAGTTTATCGTTGCGTATAATAATCCATTGTAACTTATTTTTTTATGAAGCGCAATTGTAATTTACCGACGATTCAGAAGGCCCTGCTTATGCCCCCACAAAATACGGCCCTCCGCGAAAGGAATGCCTTAAGGATATTGTGTGCCGATGTTATTGGGGGAATGTTCCCCAAGGTTAGTTCTCGATTAGCGGCGCTGACGGCAGTTTTCATTCTCGCTCTCGCTTCCGCTCGTAGGCTTAAACGCTGGGGACATAACGGCGTTCTGCTTGCTCTTATAGATGTGATGTGCTGGGAGAATCATTGTATCCTGCTTTCTCTTATAGGTACTACGCGCTGGGAACATGTGCGATCGTTCGCGCTGGGAACACCCTCGCTCTCTCTTGCACTTTCTCGTTTCGCTAGCGCTCTCGCGTTATTCCACTACCGTACAGTCTTTTTTTGAAAGATTTTTTATGATTTATTTTTCGACCCGGCATGGCGTTTTGTGACTGACGGTTTCTCGGCTATTTTTCGACCTTCAAAAATTGCGCGCATAAATTATAGAATTTTTTTAAATCATGTTTATCCATGATAAACGCGGAAAGGGTAGAAGAAGATTCTATTGTTGTTTTTCAAAAAGTTTCGTACGTTTTTTTCTACGCAAAATAGTTTTATTTTTTTGCTAAAAAAGACAAATTTTGATAATGCAAGGTAACTCAAGAATTGTAGGGTTTGAGAGGAACTGTCAAAAATATAAGAAGTTGAGTAAGCTTATACTAGATCGCTTGGAATTTTTTCAGAATATTCCTCTGAGATTTTTTTATGATGCTAATCAATTGTTTGGACGATTTTACGAGTTTTGCCAACAACAAAAAATCGAAAAGAATAAAAAAAAGAAATTCTGAAAAATTTCTTGCTCGTTTAAAACCGAAAATTACAACAGCTTCTCCTCATGGTATTTTATCATAAACGCCATACTTTTCGAGTTAAGAATCCTATTAATTAAAGTTTCGAGCAAAAATAGCAAAAAAAATCTCAAAGAACAATTCTGAACAGATTTCAAGCGTGTTTTCGGTCCGCAATGGGTGAGAGAGATAGGTGTCTCATTCCGCGGCCCCCCGCCCCCTGCCGTGACAGCCGCTCGCTCGTCACGCCGCCACACGGCAGTTTGGGTCACCGAATACTTGTCTTCAGGCCGCCCATAAGAACTGTTGTTCTATGTACGTCTGGATTCGTTGGTCTAACATAGTAGGTCAGGAAACTTGTAGGGGGCGGAGTGATTCGGATGATGAGGCAAGGGGTAGTTGTCGCTTTTGCCATCTGAAGCGCTGCTACCGAGGGGTGAGCCAATCGAACGCAGGTCTGAACCGCTGTGCAAGAGTAGATTTTTCGGAATAAGCAAGATTTTGAAGAGCTATATGAATGGAAAATATTAACTTTTTAAAACCACTGATCCTATGGTGAGAATGACACTTATTATTTCAGTAGAATGCGTTTCTCGTATGTTCGAACTTCTCTTATTTTTCAATTTGATCTTTTGTCATAGGAGTAGATAGAACCTGTTGTAAATGGGGTATGAAAAAATTTGTACGACCTAATTTGTTTATTCTTTATAATTAATCCGTTTTTTTCTTCAATAGATTGCATTCCTTGTGTCTTTGTACTACTCTTACTTTTTCTTTCTTTACAATGTTAAGGACAACCTGGGAATAAATATGATGGAAGAGGAATAGAAAAAGAAATAAATACATTGTGTATGTTTAAGGAGGTTGGAACGTTAGCCACAATCCAAAATTACATTTTTAAGCATATGATATTGTCTAGACTATACTGAGTCTTTACGATTTTTTCGAAATTTCTCACCGCCGAATACCAGAGAGAAAAAATAGTTTAATGTTTGTAATTTTACGCGCGGTTAGATGGGCAAGATGTTCACGCCACAGATGATGTAATTTTTTTTTGGCTATTTAGCACCAAGGTCAACAATTTTATCTACGGATTAACGAAAACTAAATCTTTGTAAAAATTTGGAAAAGAAAAAACCTACCCTGCCCATCGTAAATCATATATATTCAATATTGAACCATCAAGGTTTGATGGAAGATTACGAACCTTGGCTGGCGAATGAAGAGTGCTGCCAACCTCAATATCCGCGAAGTTGCCGTCCTTAGGCAGTACTCAATAAAGGGCGTCTCTGAATGAGCTGACATTTTTTATGGCGAACATAAAGTACTAATCTTTGACAACTAGTATCAGGAAGTATTGGAGTTTATTCATGGAGAATTATACGATCGAGCAACGCATAGAAATTGTGACAATTCACTATAAAAATGTTGAAAATTTTGCAGACGTTTTGAAAAGACTGCACGTCGCGTTATCTCGCGCCGCGGCAATGTAAATTAGCCACCAAGATCGTGCGATTTGACGTCATTGGACTGCCTCCTTTAGGGTTTTCTGAAAACAAAAGAGGATGCCTATGATCCTCGTACTGTTTGTAAACAGGGACGAGGCGGCCATTTATCCAATCGAATATTGTGACCATGCATAATCTCCATGTTTCTACCTTATATTAAAATAAAATATTCGTACTTTTCAAATAAATAATACGTTTCATTAATAAATCTAATTGTCAGGTCATTTTGAGACACCTTATATTAATCAATGGTAATAATAAACAATATCGTGACAAATATAAAGAGGCATAATTATAAATGACTTAAAATTTCAAAAGGTTTACCGGCTATTGGGTGCGTGGATTAAGGAAAAGACAGGAAAAATAATCGTTTTTTTACATGGTAATGCGTGGTCACTTCTTGAAAAAATCGCTCAAGAAAAATAACAACGAAAACCGTGAGCGAACAAGGATACCACGAAAGAATGCAATTATGAGCGTCCATTACTTAATGTTAATTATTTAATTCGTATTGCTGCTACGTTTTGTAAAAATACTGCGCGATAATTGAAATTATTCAGATTCATATTTATTATCATCTTTTTTCACTGCTATGCTTGGCCCTGAACCATGTTTTTTGGTTTCAATAATGTACGTCTTCCACTTCATTTCATTAAATACCCCGATAGACAAACGTGCTGCGAAAATTCACATGTCAGCATTATAACGGCAAGAGGACAGCATACGGCGGTACACCGTGACACCAATATGCTGTCTTTTGCTTCCGCATTGAGTTGCAAATTTGCGCCACAGTGCGTGGTTTGGCGTCTTCGCATAACACGTCTATTTAGATGTGTGATGCGAAGACGGCAAGTTTGCAGCAAATATACGCAACAATTTCCTGCTGCAACAACGGTACTGATGCGGCAAGCTTCAGATTTGGAGTGATGTCATCTTTATATCGCGTTTCAGTGATAAATAGACCACGCTGTGACGCTCCGTTGCCGGTAAAAACGAGGCATGTTATCGCGGCATTGAGATGGAAAATTTGCAATACATTATTCCGGCAGGGTTAGGGGACATTGGCGGCACGCTGTGAGGTTCCATTGCCAGCAAAAACAAGGGGCATGGTTATAACCATAGGCAGATTCGCGACGACAAATGTCATGATTCTAAAATTAGTTATATAAGTTGAACTAGTTGGATGGTCGAGTGGTTAGCGTGCTTACCTTCTAAACCAGTCCATCGTAATGTTGCGGGTTCGAATCCCAGCCCCGTACTTTCGGAAAAAAATCATTACGGGCATGACGCGTAGCCCTCAGTCATACGCGGGCGTCGCACACACGAACAGGTACGTGTGTGCGATTGTATTCAATAAAATTATTTATTTTGCCCTATTTTTATTCCCACCTGTCCAGCTACCGGTAACGCAGAATCCCATTTAGCCGGTCACAACACCGTAATGGCGGGCCTCGTTTATGCCGACGAAAGAGCGTTAGGGCGTGTTCTAAATATGCCGACAACGGAACGTCACAGCATGCCGCCAATGTGCCCTTAGCTTGCCGAAATAACGCATTCCAGATTTTCTGTCGCAATGTTGCAATAACCCAGCAATGAACGTGCTCCAAATGTACCGCCAATATTCTGTATTTTTCGTACTGCAATATTAACACCAGCATCCACGCGAGGGTGCGCAATGCTGTGCTGCTAGAACACAGCTTAATGCGGCGGCAAAGGATGCCATTTTTTCGTCACAACTTGCTCTCGCTTGGCGTGGTGTTGCCAATGATTTGACGCAAAATTTCTAACTGGGTAACTATTGTTGGCTTTCAAAAGCTTGATATTTGTTTATTGTAGTTACTAATATTCCTTTGTATGCCTTTCCAAGATTTCAGAATTCTCTACGTTTCCCTTTCAATGTCTCAAGATGAATGTATACAATTATACATTCCCCCAGTATAAAAATTACTATTCGCAGCGTACTCTTCAAAGTATCAATAGTAGGCAATAGGAAAAAAATGAATTTAAAACATTATGTTAACCTTTCTATAGATGGAATCAAGTGTTGTACACTTGCAAAATAAACTAATAGTTTTTTTCATATAATTTAGTATGATTTAAATTTTATATGCGAATTATAGTGTAACGATAAAAACAAAGGAAATCCCTGTTTTTGTAATTATCTATGTAATTGGCGAATCAGAAATTGAATTATATCTGCAGACTCAAGTTTGGTCATAAATACTCGTTTCTTACTCCGAAAAATTTCACACGAGAACAAAAAACTATAATTTTCGATTGAAAAAAGCTATGCTTCATCTGTACTGTATGAGTATCAACCACCGTATCACTTCGTTTTTTAATTTTATTATAACTCTGTCTTGCATCAGATCCATGTTTTGCGTATACAGTGAACTCTACCTAACTCAAGGCTCTCGGGACTGCATTTCCGTACTAGGTACTAGAGACAGTGGTCTACTGGCACGGTCTCTGTCAGGTCATACACGTCAAGAAACGAAGCGAGATTTCAGTGATGCCATCAGGCAACGTTAAGCGATCCACTTTTCTCCGCTCGACGTCCTTGACCATCGGGTAATATAACAATTGTTAGAGAACTTAGCGCATATTGTACTCAGATTTATATTCAGAAACGATGATATAACTAACCTTCTTATTCAAGCCAGGTCCAGATGCTATCGCCGTGCTGATTTTTTCCCTGAAGCATATAGCCCCTTTAGTAATCATCCTATGCAGTTTGGGTACGAGCCACTCTAGCGTTTTTTTAGAAATAAAATCAGGAGCTCGACGTATTTTATGAGCTATTCACCTTACACTTATGGAAACCTACGGATCATTTTTCAGTACATTTTTTTATATCTGCTAAAAAAATGCTTCTACGGAACCGAAAACATAGACATGGTTCAACTAATTATCGGATTAACCGTTGGCACCGTGAAAATGAAGGTTCACAGTACTGTTATAAATAGATTAATGTTTTTAATTGCGAATTTGTGCGAAAATCAAGTACCGAAACTATTAGACTGTGCAAACATGGCGACATCGTAGACGACACAAATGCTACTTACCTTATCAACATTCGGTAATTACGCCCGGAGACCTCAAACTACTTGGTCAGCATAATTAACGAGGAATATCATTCGTTCTTATTTTCTTAATTAGTAATAATTACTCAATATTTATTAGAGATCTATGATCAGAAAAATTAAGTTTCTAGAAATTTCTAGACAAAAATAAAATGCAGCGGAATTGTTTTCAAACATAAAAGAATTTTTTAGGATATCGGAAAATTATTAGGTTTTTTTTATTTCTTTTAGATTATGGACAGCTTCAGTACACCCCGTTCGATTCCAGCGAAAGAATTTTTCACTCGGACCGATATTCATTGTTGACAGCTCTTCGGGCCGATTTTGAAATTATGAACGGGATGCGCATGTCTCTAACTTCGCGACAGTTCCGCCGACTTAACATCACCACAAACCACGATTTACGACATTGTCAATTCGTCTCGCCTTTATTAAGCGAGAAAAAATTCTATAAAATAATTACAAGTGATGAAAAAATGTCGTGTAATCATCGAATGTTTAAAAATGCGTATTTATATTAATAGGTGTATAACAATGTTCGAAAACGTAAGATTTATATGAAAATTATTTTATAGCTAATAGTTGGTAACAGTCAATCGGCCACTATTAACATACAGGATATAAAGTAATTTGGAATAAAATAGATTTTTTACATAATCATTTATCGAAAGTTCAAAATTACGCTGGGTAAACGTGGCGAACGTGTCTCCATTGACATTCGACGGTTTTAAATAGAATTCCATGGTGATGGGTGCAATAGTGAATTTGTACTTAGGAGGAAAAAATACATCGATAGAGATACAACATATTAAAAATGACAATTTTTTTGTTTCTCAGCTAAAAACAAGTGTCTCCGCTCAATCGTCACTGCCACTGCTTTTTCGTTTCGATTTAAAACTTCGCTGTGCGCACATTCTCTTTGCTATCGCTTGCTCGAAAAATTGCCGCAGAATTCGTTCAGCTACATCTATTTTTCGATCGTTGACAGAATTTTAAAGTAGGACCATCGATTTTCGCGAATTTTTCCATACATACTCATTAACCTTTTTTCCGGCTATTTTCCAAGTCGACGCAGCACAAACCATTTACATAATTCTTTGAGAATGGTTGTATATATTTTGTAGTGACTATTGCGTTCGCATACTATGTTTCGATGTAACCCATTCCTCTGCTTTTTTACGATAACTGGCGAACACTTTGATTTTATTAGCGAATACAAAAAAGGTGGAAAACCTAGGGTCAGTGAGCAAAGCAATTACATATTTACTTGGCCTTGTCACTTTAATTTGTAATTTTTTCAATAAAACGAGAGGATAATGGACTACAGACTAAAATGATTACCCAAACTAAAAATGATTATCGGAAAAATGCTATCAAAATAATATTACCTTTTAACAATAACTACGCACACATGCATAACATTATACGCAATTCTTACATGTATTCAAAAATTCAATAATTTCCGATTATGGCCCAACAGTGATATTGCGATGACCTTCAAATGTTCTTTCCTAATATTATCTCTAGATATGATTTCCAAGATAATATTTACGTAAGACGGGTAATAGAAGATGGAAAAAATTAACTTCTAGCACTATTTAGAATGGTAACCGGTGATATTGAGCTCCATGTACCCAATGGGAAAATAGGCAGTTCCTAAGCAGATCGAAATGAAACAAATCGTAGCTCAACGTTTCGATTTCAACCCTTCGTTGTCACGATTACCTGGAGAACCATACGTGTCATACTGGGTCAATCTGACCCAGTGTGACAAGCATATACGATGACTATGAAAAAATTCACGAACATGTTTTAAATAGTGCATAATATGTGCCAAAAATCATTATATAAAAAATCAAATGGCAATATGCAGAACTAAATCGCAAAGATAAAAAGTCGCAAAAAACAACTCGGCGACGCTGGGTCGTTTAAACCCACAGTGACAACGAAAGGTTAATCAATAAGATGGTCAGTTAAAATGTTTACAAAGGTTTTCGAGTAATCATTAACGTAACACGACACAACAGAAACTCGCGTAACGTAACATTTTTCCTATACACGCGACAGTTTGAATAGATAGACGAATATCGTGAACATCATCGTATATAGCATCCCGATATCTTCGCATTATGCATAGAGAGGATCCGAACTTTTGTCTCTGTGTGCATTCTTAAGCTAATGTGTCAAACGTTCGGTCCGTGATGATCTACGGCCAAGTTTTTTTCGTAGCCGGATTACATGTCGGGCAAGCAAAGAGGCAAACGGTGTTCGTCTTTAACAGGAAGATAGGTGTTTTTTTTTACTTTTCGGAAATATCAGCCATCTTGGAGAACACTAAAAATCTGCAATTCAGCTATATCCCTCGTCTTCACGGTCGCCCGGTCCGAGCAAAAACTTTCGATGCGACCTACCACGCACGATTGGATTTAGATTGCATAAATCGTAGTTTTTGGCTATGCGCCGCTGCAAAGTCCGCCAGATATCGCAGCAATCGTCTCCTACTGAGCAAAGAAACTTTACATTACGACGATGAGTCGACGACGAGCAGACAACAATTGCTACGAGTCCGTGCCTGTATACATGTGTGTGTGTACATGTGCACATTCGCCATGCGGGACTACCACCAGTGGAAAAACTAACGCACTACATTTTAAGGACTGTCGATAACATTTCTTGCTTCGTTGGTACAATTTTTCTAGTTTTATGGCAATACTCTCAGTACTATTGTCTTCCCCATTTTTTAAAGAAAAATCCATTGAAATAACCCTCTACATGTATGCTTTTTTCGTGTCGAGACCGTAACGGCCATAAAAAGTGCATAAACTCGGTTTGTCAGTTAGTAATTCTCAATTCATGTACTATATAGTGTACTGTTATTCAGTATCGATAATCGGTAAGTTTTTTCGAGAATTTGGCAAAGTGTCGAAGGTCAGGCTCTTTCTTCAACAATTTCGCATTTACTTGAAGAATTTTATCACAATTGTTCATATCATCTGGTCAAAATTGCGGTTCAAAATTTCGAAGCGGTCAGAGCGTGTGATACATGGCTTCTACTCAAGCAATAGTCTTATTACAATAGATTGTTTCCATTACTGGAATGTGAAAAATGCAATAACGGTACTTTCGTAAAATAGTCAAGTATGATATAGTATGAAATAGTCAAGTATGAACACAAGTTCACTAGCAATCTTGTACACAAAATTGTTAAACACTAGACCCAATATTTGCATAAACGTGTTATTTTCATTGTGAAAAACATCAGATTACTGTTATAACCAAAATATATCACCATTGTCTAAAAGTACAACGTATGTACAATCAATGAACTCGCTATGCTATGCAAGGACTTGGCCAGACCAAAGCATACCATCGAGGCGCCAAGAGTGCTGGCGAACGTGGCTAGTAAGCCACATAGGTGTTTTGCAGGTAACTAATACCAAAATATTTGTATCATTGGTAGGTACAGAAAAGCAAGATTTTCCACAACTAATTCGAGTCGAGGTTCGACAAAAACGTAATGAAATATCCACAATTTTATAATAATCAATTATAAAAAAAAGTAGATATTTTTTCAAAGTATTATTACGGAAACCGATTTTCTCTAAACAATCGACGATTCGATTAATTGAGTATAAAAATATTGGTGAAGCATGAACGGGGTTCTTTAATTGGTGAATCTCTTCGTCGTACAAACACGATTCTTTTAATCATTCACTATTCAGTTCTATCGATATATGGAAATATGTCCAGTTGTATCCATAGATGCCATATTTGGAAAAAGATTGCCATTATTAGAACGTAAATTTCATAACTACAATCGAATAAACTTCCGAAAAGCGGAAATCGAATTTTGATCTGAAATTCGGCAAACACCTTTCCTTTAATATTTTAAGAGATCCATGGGTCGTTCGCATCCTCGGAATTTCATCAATCGGTTATCCGGTGGAGGTCCGTTTACCCGTGGCGGTCATATTTGTTATGTAAAACAAGTTTGAGGTAGCGTTATTTCACTGCCCCGCGTCCGCCAGAACCGATTAAGGGATCGTCTCAGTGTGAAATTTTCGAAAAATCGATTTTTTATGTTGCATTATCGGATAGTATACACTGTAATAAACATTCTCTCAAATTTTTAAATCGAAATTCAAATTATTACGGTCGCTACAACGTTTCTTGTTGTAGCGACCGGTTGTACTTGTTGTAAGGATTTCAATCTTTAAACGCGTTTTTCTCAGAATAGTGTTTTTCAAAACGGTTTCCACTCTCAAAGGAAGAGTTTTGAAGATATCTAGTTCCCCTTTGAAGAGAACATTTTTAACGCCATTCTTTATAGCGCTATGGAAGCTTTTTTTTTTGGAAATCTTCCTATTTTTTTTTACGAAAAATGTCGAGAAAAAGGGCCAAATTCGATACTTTTTATTCAAACCGCCGCCATTTCGACAAATAAAAAAAAACCCTTCCATAGCGCGGTAGCGACTTTCCTACAGATTAATAATCTTTTTGAAATTTTTGTTTCAGATCAAAATTGCGGCCGCAATCGTGGAAACCGTACAGGACCTTTTTTTATTACGTGTCATTTCAACAATTTATTTAACTATTGTACATCCAATAAATAAACATAAAAATCATTTTGTATTCGTCATGAATGTATTTATTTATTTAAAAAAAACCGTACCGATTAGTTTATTTGAACATTAAAAAAAAATCGCGAAAATCAGTGATTTTTCGGAGGGTCACACTGAGACGATCCCTTAATGCAGCTCCAGCTAGCAAGCCGTAAAAATCTGTCGAGGACGTAAACGACCCATGTGTTCTAAAGACGTATGTAAAATCCGACTTCACGAAAACATTTTTTCTCTCTATAATTCTGTTCTTTGACTCAAAATATAAGTTTTCATGAAGGTGTTGAGTAAATAAAAGCGAAAATGGACGTGAGAACCACCAATCAGGTTAGAGCGTCACTACGTCCTCGCAATTCGAATCCTGAACCCGATATTTTCGCAAAATGTAGACAGGGGTTTCGGCACTTATTACGGTTCACGTGTTTTTGAGCTCTCTCGTATTTCTTCCCAGTGGTAAATATGTTACGCGGGTAACGGTTGACGCTGCCACTGTATTGACGATAAGCGACATCCAATGAAAGTTCCGCTTCAGTATAGACTTTTCGTTATACAGGGTGATTTTTTTATCTTGAGACTGCTAAATATCTAGAAAAATAAGCCTTATACGACAAAAATGTCCCAAATAAACCTTCAATAGTTTCCAAGGGGCAATTCAATCCCTAAGAAATAAACCGTCTGCCGCCGCTCCTGGGGTTGGGGCGGGGGGCGGGGGACTTTGAAATCTTAATAGGAACCCCTCCTTTTCATTACAGATTCAGATTATACATAAAAAAACACGTAACTTTTGCCTGAACTTTTTTTTTAATTCGGGATAGATGGCGCTGGTTTGGTAGAGGCGAAACGATACATTGGCCTGCCAGATCGCCAGACCTTACGTCGCCAGATTTTTTTGTTGGGTTTCTTAAAAACTGTAGTTTATCAACAAATGCCAACAACTCGTGAAAACATGATTGGACGAATCAGAAATGCTTGCGCAAACATTAAAGCGAACAAACTTTTGAGTTGTGTACAATCATTCGAAGTACGGATCAATAAATGCATCGAAGTTGAAGGTCATCAGTTTGAACACTTATTGAATTAAATGGTGAGGGGCAACGGGACTCACGATAATCAAACACCCCGAATGTGAGAGGCAAGGGGACTTACAATAATGAAGCACCCCAAAGGGATTAAATTTCCGACAGGTCCACGTCCTTAATCCTGGGTAAAGCTAAGAACGGATACAAAATTATACTAGATATTTACGATAATTAAAAAAAACGTGTTTCCGACAAAAGTTACTTTTCTTCGACGTAGCTTCATTATGCAATAAAACAGGGGATTTCCCTTGAAGAAAAGGAAGGTTGCCCAATCTTGACCGAGTGCAGCGCCATCTATCCCGAATTTAAAAAAAAGTTCAGACAAAAGTTACTTATTTTTTAATGTATAATTCGAATCTGTAATGGAAAGTAGGGGTTCCTATTTAAGAATTCAAAGTTCCCCGCCACCCCACCCCCAGGGGGGGGGCCGGCAGGCGGTTAATTTCTGTAGGATTAAATTTCCCGTTGGAAACTATTGGAGGTTTATTTGGAACATTTTTATCGTATAAGGCTTATTTTTCGAGATATTTATAAGTCTTAAGATAAAAAAAATCACCCTGTATACCTTATCTCTCATTGAAGCTCACACATCACTCATCCGGTATCGCGTACAGCATGCCAAGTCCAACAATCAGAATGCACCTTTATGTTTGTGTTGAAAAAGATGCGAGGACAAGAAGGTTTGTGGTTGGCTGTTATATACCGATCCGGGCGTCATGTCCTGCGAGAAGGCATTACATATATGTATTTCGATGTTACATTATCAAAATCGAGAATCGATGAATCGCTCGCCAAAAAAATCGACAACATATAAACGATTATTTCACCGAATACATCGACACTTTCAATTAATCGAAAAACATTGCCCATCCGCGACATTCGCAACGAATTCAGCGTGTTTCTACCCGAGACGATTATCAAGGCACTTGAGGCTGATTCGACAACATTCGGGAGCATGTTGGCAGCAGCGCATAGAGGAGATCTATGCATGGTCTATCGCGGCAGAAAATGTCACAGCCTGAAATTCGCGAATTCAGCAACATTCCAGCTAATGTTGGCAGCAGCATAGAGAGGCAATGTCTGCATAGCCTACATCGGTGGAAAGCTTATCGCATACGTGAAGGGTCATGAAAATCGAAAACAGCTGGCTCATATACTAATAACAACCAAATAAAGACGGGCTCGATTGTGAATTTCGAGCACAAAGATGTGCATAGTATCCTCGAAGATGCGATGCGCGTGGTGGTTTCAAAACTAGACAACATCGTGCGCGAGGAGGGTAACGTGAAGGTGAATGTGACCTTGGCGTGCAAATTTCGCCTCATGAAGGTGAATGAAATCATTGAGGAGGAAAAGACGTTTCAAACGAAAAAACGCGGTCATTCTACCATCAAGCGATATTGCCGAGTGGTTCATCGAGTGCGTCCAAGCAAAACTCTCCGCCAAAATCGAGGACTGTCAGGAAAAAGAGTCGGGTTGGACGTTACACGAAATCTCCCATCTACTTGTGAACATTAACAAGTACGAACCACCGCGAGGGAGCTTGTCCACCTACGCGCGTCTCCCGAGGGATATAGGGATGAAACAGGCCGTCGTCAAAATTCAAAACAATGACCCCTATTGTTTTATCTGGTCCGTCACAGCAGCACTCTCTCCACCACCGAGGACGAATCCCGAAAGTATGAGTTCATATCCTCATTATAGTGAGATGCTCAGCTACGAAGGCCTGGATTTCCCGATGAGTTTGTCAAAGATTGCAAAATTTTAGCAATCGAATGGCTTATCGATCAATGTGTATGGGATTGATGGTACGACAAAAGACGGTACTAGTAAAAATTCTTCCGATATATTTGAGTAAACAAATGTCGGATAAACCAACGATTCATCTACTCATGATCAAAGCATCAATCAACGAGGAGGAGGATGGCGTTCCTAAGGTGTATCATCAATACGCGTGGATTAAAAACATGTCGCGACTCTTGAATGCGCAGGTGTCGAGGAATGGACATCACGTTTGGATTTGCGACCGATGTTTGTGTTCCTTTCGCAGAGAAGAAATATTGCAACGACATAAAGAGGACTGCAGTAATAATTGTCGTGTTGCTTTTCCCGAAGGTACAAATACAAAATTGAAATTCAAAAATTACCAGCACAAGGAGATGGTTCCATTTGTAATTTACGCAGATTTGGAATGTTTGCTCGAACCGGTCACAGCACCGCAGGCGAACACTGTAAATTATCAGAAGCATACCCCTCATAGCATTGCAGTTTCAATGACGCTCTCTCGGAGTACAAGTCGTTTCGTGGAAAGAACTGTATCGAATGGTTCATGCGTGAATTAGAAGGACTGGCCGGCTCATTGCATGACATTTTCCAGACCATAGTACCAATGAAATCTTTCGGTAGCGACGAAAGTCGAAGTTTCAAGTTGGCTGAAAATTGTCACATTTGTGAAAAACCATTTGCGCCGACAAACGCAAGAGTCCGAGATCATTGTCACTTTACGGGAAAATTCCGCGGCGCCGCTCATCAAGTCTGTAATTTGAATTACAAAATTGCCCACGTAGTGCCGATAGTTTTTCACAACTTGTCTGGATACGACGCACAGTTTTTTATAGTAGCATCGGCTCAAACCTTCGAAGGATCCATGAGTCTTTTTCCGATTAACAAGGATAAATATATTTCATTTTCAAAGCGCATCAAAGATACACGCGTGCAGTATCGATTCATCGACTCTTTGAGGTTCATGCCGAGTAGCATCGAAAAATTAGCATCTTACCTGAAAAACGATCAAAAAATAGTAACACGCAAGCATTGCGCTAACGCCACGGAATTTGTATTGTTGACGCGAAAAGGCGTTTTTCCCTATGACTATGTCGACTCTTGGATGCGACTCGATAAGACGCAATTTCCGACGAAAAATAATTTTTTCTCCAGATTGAGTAATGAAGATATTTAAGCGGACGATTACGCGCACGCGTACAAAGTTTGGACTGTCTTTAATCTCAAAACTTTGAGTGAATATTCCGACTTGTATTTGAAAACTGATGTACTCCTTCTGACAGACCTTTTTGAGAATTTTCGACGAAATTGCATCAACACGTACGACCTCGATCCATTGCACTGTTTTACCGCACCCGGTCTATCGTTTGATACCATGTTAAAATGTACCAGCGTAGAACTCGAACTCTTGCTCAACGTTGACACGTTAATGTTCATCGAGAAAGGTATTCGCGGTCATGTAGCGCAGTGCTGCAATAGGTACGGGAAAGCGAATAATCGCTACATGCGTGATAACTTTAATCCAAACGAGCCCGAGTCACATGATGTATTACGATGTAAATAATCTGTATGGTGCAGCTATGTATGAGTCATTACCATTCGGCTCGTTCACTTGGGTGGAAAATTTCGGGGAACGTATCGAGAGTATTCCCGACGACGCCGAAAGGGGCTACATTTTTTAAGTCGATTTGGAGTATCCTCGAGAGTTACACGACACCCACAAAGATCTGCCTTTGTGCCCCGAACACTACGTCCCTCCCGGCAGCACTCAGCGAAAATTAACGACCACACTGCTTCGAAAAGAAAAATACGTCACTCACTATAAAAATGTAAAGCAATGCTTGAAATTGGGATTGCGCCTCCTAAAAATTCACCCAGTCCTCAAATTCAAATAGCGCGCATGGCTGAAAAAATACATCGATATAAATACGGAATTGAGAAAGCAATCGAATAATGACTTTGAGAACATTTTTTACAAACTCATGAACAACGCAGTCGTTGTTAAAACAATGGAGAATGTCAGGAAACATCGGGAAGTGCGACTGGTGACAAAGTGGTAGGGGCGGTGGGGGGCCGAAGCGCAGATTACCAAGCCAACATTCCATAGCTGCATCATATTTGACAATGGCATCGTTATAATCGATCTCAACCAAGCATGCGTCCTATTCAACAAGCCTATATACACCGGATTTTCCATACTCTATATCTCCAAGCTATGGATTTATAATTTTAATTACAATTTCATGCGCGAAAGATTCAGCGATCGAGCGAAATTATTATATACAGACACTGATAGTCTGACCTATCACATCAGCGTGCCCGACATGTATGAAACGATGAAGCGTGACATTAACAAATTTGACACGTCTGATTATTCACCAAACAATCCGTACAATATGTCTTTGCCCAATAAGAAAGTATTAGGTTTAATGAAAGATGAGAATAACGGTCGTATTATGACAGAATTTGTAGGTTTGAGAGCGAAATTGTACTCGTTCAAAATTCTCGACTGTGACGGTGCGAAGAGGAGAGGCCGTTAATTTTCGTAAGGCGGTCAACCCTGAAATCCATCACATTTGACGACTTTAAAAATTGCTTGTTTGCGCACAAAAATCTTGTCAAGGCGCAACAATTGATCACGAATAAAAAACACATTGTACACACTGCGACGCAACAGAAAATTGCTCTCAGCTGGAGAGATGACAAAAGAGTGCTAATCCCAGGTTCCACGGACACTCTTCCATGGGATTATGCTGATATCGAAACTGAATAAAAAGAAAGCTGTGTGTGTAAACACTTATTTTTTTCCATCCCTTCTCCTGGAAAAAGCGACCAATCTCGGACCTATTCTGGATGTAAACAAACGTTGGCGCGCTCTTCAACGCTTCCTCTCCAGAGTAAATTTTGTTTGGCACTTTGAATTAGTCGAGAACTATGCATCGAGGAGACGAGATTTACCGAGTGTACACGTTTATCGCATTTCTATTCGAGCGTTATCCTTTGCTAAAAAATCGCTGGCCAGACTTAATATTACACAATTTGCATTATCTTCCGACTTCGATGATTTGGCGGAAATTGCGAAAAGTTTTGAAGGGAGCGCGGCAAGAAGACTTTGCTGATGCGTTTGACAAAGGTCTGATAAACACTTTTGGTCTGCTACATTCCGTAGTGCGTTGGATCGAATCGGATTCTGTTGGGCCCATCGTTGATAAACACGGTAAGAATTCTCTCTCTAGAATATTCTAGAATATTCCATGGCGACTTTGAATATTCTAGAGAGTGGGGGGTTAGGCATATAAAGGGGGGGACTTCTGCGATGCTCCATCAGTTGTCTTGGAGTAATAGCTGAATGCACGATCACAATCGGAAAATATTGAAGGCGAGAGTTGAATCAAACGGAAAACATTTAAAAACGGACAATATTGAAGGTGAGAGTTCAATTATTTCTGGAAGACATTAACGAAATAAAAAAATCATTCAATCGAAAAGTGACATCGATATTCTGTTCGAAAGGCTCTCTCAACTGAACATCCCACCAACAGCAGCAGCAGCAGCAACAACATCATGGATTTGACGAAAATCAACAAAATTAGTCGTATGGACAATTTCCTACCGACAAAGAAGTTCATCGAGATGGAGCCTGGAAACATTTTGAAGGTCACCAACGTGAAGATGATTACCACCTGTTTCGGGGAACAGGTTATCATAGACCTGAACAACGAGTACTCCGTATATTTGCCAACGAGGATCACCAAGTTCTTGCGAGAAAGTACAGAACATCTTCAATAGCTGGTCTGCGCGGCTAAAGGAAATCATCTGTGCATTCGTCCTCTTGGTGGCAAATATAATCAATGTGAATTTATTTATGAGTGAAAAAAATGTCAACAATCTAAACATATATATATTTTTTTTTACTTGAAATAAATTCGTTTGAGGAAGAAAAATCTTGGGTATCTCATAAACTATATCCCTCTAGCGTTAGCTTCGCGCTACATTTACGTGTAACAGAAAGAGAGAGATAGAGAGAGAGAGAGATGTTAATAGTCCGGAAGTAATGCGATTTTCTTCTATAGAGTTGCGCGAAAGAGCGATGACGTTCAAGTTATTGGGGAGTGCAACGAAAGAATACGCGGCGGCAATGATGCTACAAATATGCGACCTATATTTTTTCTCACTCTTCGCGGTATTCGGTTACTTCCGATAAGAGATTCACGGCGAACCTCAGTGTGCTATAGCTGTTCATCGTTTTATTATATTATATAATCATTTTCATTATATTATATTATCACACGGTGAACCTCGGCGTAATGCGGCTGTTCATCGTCCACAAGCCACTGTCTCTCTGGACACAGATAAAGAAATCCTTGAGATTATTCGTATATCGATCCCTTTAATAATTTGCTAAGTTTATCAAGCTGCTTGATCGAAGGATGATAGAGGAGGGTTTTGAAAAGAAAAACATAAAACGTGTATGATCTTTAAGATTGATTTATTGAGAAGAAGAAAAAATTCAATGATAAGGTTCGAGTATCCAATTTTTTAGGAAAAATAAAAAGATCGTTTTTTCAACAAAAAAAAGTTTCTTCTATAGACATTTATTTTCCAAAAAAAAGAATGACGTTTTACTTTGCGAACACTTGTTAACATATCTTGCGTATCAAACGCAATTTTTCAAATAACATTTTCTGAAACGTTGTACGTTCTCAAAGGTGCATTTATAACGTGATACTGTGTAATGCAATCTGAGATGCCAACACTTTACTACGTCCGATTCGCCTGATACTGGACATCCCAAGTCCTCCAAATTAACAATTGATATAGAGTTTCCGATGATAGCCTCGATCCATTTCTTTTTTTTCAATCCTTTCACATAAACAAGTCTCACATCCTTCAAGATAAAGTCCAATATTTCTTGGAGCTCATCGTAGGGTATATCACCAGCACTCCATGGAATACCGTGACGGTTGCGTTGACACCACAAGTTTCGGCTCTTAAATTCTGCGGGCAAACTAGCCCATTCGCAAGGTGGTTTGAATGTAACACAGACAACCTCTGGATGGTCATCACATTTAATGGCTGCCAGCTCTTTGATGACAAACTCATTGATGGGCTTCTTGAAGCCTTGCACATCCAGAATTATTTTCATAGGTGGAATATATTTTTTAAATATCTGCCACGATGCTCGAAGATGGAATGACGGAAAGGCGATGGAAAAAGTTCCTTTTATACAATTGACCACCCCCACCTTCTGACGAATGTTGTAGAGGTACTTACACTCGTATTCTACAGACGACGCGCTGATCGATTTACCTCTAATATCTTTTCATGCCTCCTCTGGGGTCCTCTTGGTGACAAATATAATCAATGTGAATTTATTTACGAGTGAGAAGAAAAAAGTAAACTTATTATTATTCCTTGAAACAAATCCTTCGTCAGTAAAAATCATCTTTGCATTCGCCTACTTGGTAGAAAATATGTACAATGTGAATTTATTTAAGAGTGAAAAAATATCAATACTGTGAACATATGTTTTTTTTCTCGAAATAATTTCGTTTCAGGAAGAAAAATCTTGTGTCTCATGAAATATATCCCTTTAGCGTTGTGTGTCTATGAAGCATCGATGTCGGTCTATCGCAGCCAATGAATTCTTAACGACAATCAATAATAAAGCTCTTCATAGGATCTCATTAGCTTCGCGCTACATCTACGTGTGACAGAGAGATATGTTAATAGTCCGGAAGTGTTGCGATGTTCTTCTACAGAGTTCCGAGAAAGAGCGACGACGTTCGAAGTATTGGGGAGTGCAACGAAAGCATACGCGGCAGCAATTCCGCGACAAATGCGCGACCTATATTTTTTCTCCCGTGTCCGTATTCGGTTACTTCCGATAAGAGATTCATAGCGAACCTCGGCGTAATAAGCTGTTCATTGTCCACAAGCCACTGGACACAGATAAAGAAGTCCTTGCGATTCTAGGTGATATTCGACAAGTCGAACATCGAATAAGCTCGCGGTCGCAGATTTGTTGGTCAACGATAAATCTAAGAGAAATCGAGTTAGAGCGATCATCATCATCATCATCATCATCATCATCATCATTAGTTTCTTGACGAAAATCAACGAATTAGGTTGTCCACAAAATTTCCTTGCAACGAAAAAATTATCCGAATTCGAACCATTGATATTCTATCGAGTCATGAGCATACGAATCGTCATTACAAAGTACAGCATCAGAGTTGTGGTTAACTTGAATAAAAAGCCTTCACCACCTTTTTCCATCGAGAGTCGTATCACCAAAACGGGTTGACTCAGCGTTTCCTCGACACCGAGTATAATAATAATAAATTGTAACTTGTTGAAATAAATTTAAAAAATTCAATTACATTTATATTTTATTCAATTTTATTCGACTTTTTTAAAACGATGGCTTCATCGTGTCTAATATTTAGCAACGCCGAAATTTCCCCTCGATCTCCATGTACGTATCGACTTGGACTGAGGTCGCCTTCAAAATCGTCAATGCGTGTGTAATCATCAATGCGTTTGTGATCAGCGCGCGTATGATTTTTGTCTATCCGAGAATGCGAGCCATGCGATACGACCATTATCGAGTAAAGGTGAAAACGGTCCTCGGGGGAGCCGTGGTCCTCCTGGTGATGGATTTAAAATTACATTCGATGGCCACTATGACATAGACAAGAAGAGATTGTGCAATCTTGCTGATCCCATACATGAGAATGATGCTGTTACTGTACGGTTAATGCAAAATATTGTTAAACAAGAAGTGCGTCTCGTAAATACAGTTACATCGTCTATGCGAAACCAATTGGATGATCTTGAAATAATGATCCGAGCTCTCGAGTCTGATTATCGTAAACATTTGAACAATCAACGGACTAATTATGAGACGCTAGAAGAATTGACGCTTCGCAATTCCGAACTCATTGCACATTTGGAAGGGCGACTGAGAGCATTGGAAAAAACGGTCAGTGAAAATAGCAGCAACTCGTTGATGATACAAAGCCTTCAGACAAGGATCGACGAACAGCTGAAACGAATCGACACGGACCGCGTAGCCGGACACGAATTGGCATTGAGCAATTCCCAAGTGTTGTCCCTCTTGGATGAACGTTTGCGAGCACTCGAGGACAACACATGAACGAGAAGAAGACGGTGGTGGTGGAGGAACTTAGGAAAATATGAAGCTATCGTTCTTTTGCGGAAATCTATAGATGAACATCACAAGTCACCCAATACTGCCGACCATAATGAAGAAAGAAAAAAGCGTATACATACATATCATCCAAGATTTTTTTAAATCATCGTAAGTTTTTGAAGAATTGTATGAATGAATGAGACGAATAGATTTCATACACTTTTGTAATTTTTTTTTCATATCACAAATACTTCGACAAGACTAATTATTGCAAGATTTTTGAAAATCGTTCTTTTGCGGAAATCTATAGATGAATATCGCAAGTCACCCAATACTGCTGACAATAACGAAGAAAGAAAAAAGCGTATGCATACAGATCAAAGATCGCAGCAGCTTTATTCACTGGTCACTGACAAAATAATTCTTATTATGACGTTGGAGAGGTAACACTCCGATCCACCAAAGTGCACTTTATATAACTCTATACGATTATGTCTTTGAGATCAGAGAAAGAAAGAGTGATGTGATAGCAGAATTAAAATGCATCGTTCACTTCTAAGTATTGAACGCAGGATCGAGGTGTGTCTTGAAGATGTAATATGATATATTTTTTTCATCAACTGTTTATCACGCGTACACGACTCTTGGGGAAATAATAAATACGCCAAAGATTTTTTGTTCCTTAGAAGTGATACGTGTACCGAAGGTATCGAGTGACAATTTTTAAACAGTCTCCATGGACAATTGCTTTGGTCGATTTTTCGAGAGCATATTCGCATACCCATCACGCATTTTTCTTTTTTTTTTGATACTCCCTATAAAAAAGCCGAGCGGAACGAAGAGTGACCATCAGTCGAAAGATCTTCCTTAGAAGTGACGCGTGTATCAAAGGTATCGAGTGAACACTTTTCAACAGTTTCTATCAACAATGGCGTTAGTCGATTTTTCGAAAGCATATATCCATCAATCATTTTTTTGTTTTTCGATAAGCCTGCTAAAAAAGCAGAGAAACCATCAGTCGAAATAAATCGATGAGCGACCATCAGTGGAAAGAAGTCGAAGAGTGATCATCGGTCGAACCGAAATTGAGCCCTGCAAAGAGTTATTGCCACGCAGCACAGTATTCTAAACGTTCAACCAAGCACAAAACATGGCGTCGAACTCAAATCGTATGTTTTTAAATAATAATATCAGAAATTTTTATGAAACTATTTTGCAAAATTTTGACTCATTACAATGGTTGAATTTTTGTTCTTTTTTAAATAACGATTTCTAATTATATAGTTTTTAAATGTATTCAAATTATAATATTTGAATTGGTCTTCCATTTTATACTCATAACGCAATTTTCGATTTTTATTCTAATTTTGAAGAACTATCGCCTAAGGATAATTTTTTTTCAAGTTTTCTAATTTATTTGAATTTTAACCATTAAATATTACACATTTTTCAAAAATAAACGTTAGCTAATAATTTGTTCAAACTACAATATTTATATTTTATACTAATATAAAATTTTTTGAATGATTCATATTTGAATGATAGTTAATTTTTTCAATTCATATCCATTTGAAAAATTTTTGCATTTACTTAAATTAAACAAATTTTGAATGTTACTTATTTTTATTTTTTTCCTTTTTCGCAGAATTGATACAGATAATGGAAAATGTTTGGGTACCCATCGAATGGATGATCTTTTCGGATAAGCAAACAATGTGCGTTTTAATCACAAACGCATTGATAAATGCGGAGACGATGATCGAGCAGGCATTGACGATGTCGGAGACAACCCCCGTCCAAGTCATGACGTACGTGGAGATCGGAGGAATTGTGGCGTTGCTGAATATTAGGCTGGAAGGAACCATCATATTGGAAAAATTGGAATAAATTTTTTAAAGTTGTCATATATATTTGAAAACATTTTGACTTTTTTTGTAAATGGAACACATCGATTAAAATTGAATAAAATATAAATCTATTACATCTTCAAGAATGTTTATTCTCAACGGGGACGGTTGTTATTGCGACTGAATAAAAAATCTTTCCAGGAAGTTTTTCTTCATCATCATCGTCGATCCTAATAATTTATTATACTTAATTAAATCCTACTAGGATCATCATCATCGACCCTAATAATTTATTATACTTAATTAAATTCTACTTTCGACTTGAAAAAAATTAATTATTTGCCTCGAGTATCGGATTTTTCAGCAATTGAACATTTTGAGTGACGCAATTGAAATTAGATGGATGTTTGGCGTAGAAACATCCTGTACGAGTATGACAAGCATGTGGTTTTTCGTTGAACGATGCATTTTAATTCTGCTATCACATCGCTCTTTCTTTCTCTGATCTCAAGACATAATCGTATAGAGTTATATAAAGTGCACTTTGGTGGATCGGAGTGTTACCTCTCCAAAGTCATAATAAGAATTATTTTGTCAGTGACCAGTGAGTAAAGCTGCTGCGATCTTTGATCTGTATGCATACGCTTTTTTCTTTCTTCGTTATCGTCAGCAGTATTGGGTGACTTGCGATGTTCACCTACAGATTTCCGCAAAAGAACGATTTTCAAAAATCTTGCAATAATTAGTCTTGTCAAAGTATTTGTGATATGAAAAAAAAATTACAAAAGTGTATGAAATCTATTCGTCTCATTCATTCATACAATTCTTTAAAAACTTACGATGATTTAAAAAAATCTTGGATGATATGTATGTATACGCTTTTTTCTTTCTTCATTATGGTCGGCAGTATTGGGTGACTTGTGATGTTCATCTATAGATTTCCGCAAAAGAACGATAGCTTCATATTTTCCTAAGCTCCTCCACCACCACCGTCTTCTTCTCGTTCATGTTTTGTCCTCGAGTGCTCGCAAACGTTCATCCAAGAGGGACAACACTTGGGAATTGCTCAATGCCAATTCGTGTCCGGCTACGCGGTCCGTGTCGATTCGTTTCAGCTGTTCGTCGATCCTAGTCTGAAGGCTTTGTATCATCAACGAGTTGCTGCTATTTTCACTGACCGTTTTTTCCAATGCTCTCAGTCGCCCTTCCAAATGTGCAATGAGTTCGGAATTGCGAAGCGTCAATTCTTCTAGCGTCTCATAATTAGTCCGTTGATTGTTCAAATGTTTACGATAATCAGACTCGAGAGCTCGGATCATTATTTCAAGATCATCCAATTGGTTTCGCATAGACGATGTAACTGTATTTACGAGACGCACTTCTTGTTTAACAATATTTTGCATTAACCGTACAGTAACAGCATCATTCTCATGTTTGGGATCAGCAAGATTGCACAATCTCTTCTTGTCTATGTCATAGTGGCCATCGAATGTAATTTTAAATCCATCACCAGGAGGACCACGGCTCCCCCGAGGACCGCTTTCACCTTTACTCGATAATGGTCGTATCGCATGGCTCGCATTCTCGGATAGACAAAAATCATACGCGCGCTGATCACAAACGCATTGATGATTACACACGCATTGACGATTTTGAAGGCGACCTCAGTCCAAGTCGATACGTACATGGAGATCGAGGGGAAATTTCGGCGTTGCTAAATATTAGACACGATGAAACCATCGTTTTAAAAAAGTCGAATAAAATTGAATAAAATATAAATGTAATTGAATTTTTTAAATTTATTTCAACAAGTTACAATTTATTATTATTATACTCGGTGTCGAGGAAACGCTGAGTCAACCCGTTTTGGTGATATGACTCTCGATGGAAAAAGGTGGTGAAGGCTTTTTATTCAAGTTAACCACAACTCTGATGCTGTACTTTGTAATGACGATTCGTATGCTCATGACTCGATAGAATATCAATGGTTCGAATTCGGATAATTTTTTCGTTGCAAGGAAATTTTGTGGACAACCTAATTCGTTGATTTTCGTCAAGAAAGTAATGATGATGATGATGATGATCGCTCTAACTCGATTTCTCTTAGATTTATCGTTGACCAACAAATCTGCGACCGCGAGCTTATTCGATGTTCGACTTGTCGAATATCACCTAGAATCGCAAGGACTTCTTTATCTGTGTCCAGTGGCTTGTGGACAATGAACAGCTTATTACGCCGAGGTTCGCTATGAATCTCTTATCGGAAGTAACCGAATACGGACACGGGAGAAAAAATATAGGTCGCGGCATTGCTGCCGCGTATGCTTTCGTTGCACTCCCCAATACTTCGAACGTCGTCGCTCTTTCTCGGAACTCTGTAGAAGAACATCGCAACACTTCCGGACTATTAACATATCTCTCTGTCACACGTAGATGTAGCGCGAAGCTAATGAGATCCTATGAAGAGCTTTATTATTGATTGTCGTGAAAGAATTCATTGGCTGCGATAGACCGACATCGATGCTTCATAGACACACAACGCTAAAGGGATATATTTCATGAGACACAAGATTTTTCTTCCTGAAACGAAATTATTTCGAGAAAAAAAACATATGTTCACAGTATTGATATTTTTTCACTCTTAAATAAATTCACATTGAACATATTTTCTACCAAGTAGGCGAATGCAAAGATGATTTTTACTGACGAAGGATTTGTTTCAAGGAATAATAATAAGTTTACATTTTTCTTCTCACTCGTAAATAAATTCACATTGATTATATTTGTCACCAAGAGGACCCCAGAGGAGGCATGAAAAGATATTAGAGGTAAATCGATCAGCGCGTCGTCTGTAGAATACGAGTGTAAGTACCTCTACAACATTCGTCAGAAGGTGGGGGTGGCCAATTGTATAAAAGGAACTTTTTCCATCGCCTTTCCGTCATTCCATCTTCGAGCATCGTGGCAGATATTTAAAAAATATATTCAACCTATGAAAATAATTCTGGATGTGCAAGACTTCAAGAAGCCCATCAATGAGTTTGTCATCAAAGAGCTGGCAGCCATTAAATGTGATGACCATCCAGAGGTTGTCTGTGTTACATTCAAACCACCTTGCGAATGGGCTAGTTTGCCCGCAGAATTTAAGAGCCGAAACTTGTGGTGACAACGCAACCGTCACGGTATTCCATGGAGTGCTGGTGATATACCCTACGATGAGCTCCAAGAAATATTGGACTTTATCTTGAAGGATGTGAGACTTGTTTATGTGAAAGGATTGGAAAAAAAGAAATGGATCGAGGCTATCATCGGAAACTCTATATCAATTGTTAATTTGGAGGACTTGGGATGTCCAGTATCAGGCGAATCGGACGTAGTAAAGTGTTGGCATCTCAGATTGCATTACACAGTATCACGTTATAAATGCGCCTTTGAGAACGTACAACGTTTCAGAAAATGTTATTTGAAAAATTGCGTTTGATACGCAAGATATGTTAACAAGTGTTCGCAAAGTAAAACGTCATTCTTTTTTTTGGAAAATAAATGTCTATAGAAGAAACTTTTTTTTGTTGAAAAAACGATCTTTTTATTTTTCCTAAAAAATTGGATACTCGAACCTTATGATTGAATTTTTTCTTCTTCTCAATAAATAAATCTTAAAGATCATACACGTTTTGTTTTTCTTTTCAAAACCCTCCTCTATCATCCTTCGATCAAGCAGCATGATAAACTTAGCAAATTATTAAAGGGAACGATATACGAATAATCTCAAGGATTTCTTTATCTGTGTCCAGAGAGACAGTGGCTTGTGGACGATGAACAGCCGTATTACGCCGAGGTTCACCGTTTGATCGTCTCTTTATCGGAAGTAACCGAATACACGGTGAAGAGAGAAAAAATATAGGTCGGATAGTTTGTCGCGTCATTGCCGCCGCCGCGTATTCTTTCGTTGCACTCCCCAATCATTCGAACGCTCTTTCTCGGGACTCTATAGAAGAACATCGCAATACGATTAACGTATCTCTCTCTCTCTCTCTCTCTCTCTCTCTCTCTCTCTCTCTCTCTCTCTGTCACAAATAAATGTATCGCGAAGCTAATAAGATTATATTAAGAGCGTGAACGATGAACAGCTATAGCACACTAAGGTTCACCGTGAATCTCTTATCGGAAGTAATCGAATACACGGTGAAGAGAGAAAAAATATAGCTCGGATAGTTTGTCGCGTCATTGCCGCCGCCACGTATTCTTTCGTTGCACTCCCCAATCATTCGAACGCTGTTTCTCGGGACTCTATAGAAGAATATCGCAATACGATTAACGTATCTCTCTCTCTCTCTCTCTCTCTCTCTCTCTCTCTCTCTCTCTCTCTCTCTGTCACAAATAAATGTATCGCGAAGCTAATAAGATTATATTAAGAGCGTGAACGATGAACAGCCATAGCACACTGAGGTTCGCCGTGAATCTCTTATCGGAAGTAACCGAATACCGCGAAGAGTGAGAAAAAATATAGGTCGCATATTTGTAGCATCATTGCCGCCGCGTATTCTTTCGTTGCACTCCCCAATAACTTGAACGTCGTCGCTCTTTCGCACAACTCTATAGAAGAAAATCGCATTACTTCCAGACTATTAACATCTCTCTCTCTCTATCTCTCTCTTTCTGTCGCACGTAAATGTAACGCGAAGCTAACGCTAGAGGGATATACAGGGTGCGCCAGAGAAACTTACTTATTTGAAAAAATTCCCGCGCGGTGAGTTGGGCGGGTAGAGGGGCGAGAGGGGGCGCATCTGGAGGGGGAAGTTCCCAAGTTTGTTTCTCCCTCCAGTCAGTTGCCATCATGCTCTGGTCTAGAGAGCAGCGGGCCTTCGCAGTCGAGAGCTTCTTTTCTAATGGTCGCTCACTTGTTGCTACGCAACGTGCCTTCCGCGCTCGCTTTGAAATTCCTCCTCACAGACTCGTTCCTGGCCGTAATTCGATTCTGTCGTGGGTTAACTCATTTCGGGAGTGTGGAAGTGTCGCTAAACCCAGAAATGGACTTCAACGGACCATCAGAACTCCGGAAAATGTCGAAAGAGTGAGGCAGTTGTGCGTTCTCCCCGGCGTTCGGCTCGCAAACACGCAGCTGCTATGGGAATTTCTGACACCACTGTTCGACGAATTCTCCATGAAGACCTTCAATTTCATCCCTATAAATCGGCTGTTGTGCAAGAATTAACTGAATGCGATTTTGTTGCCCGTCAAAATGCATGTGAAATGCTGGTTGACAACCTGCCTGAAGACGCGGTCGTTTTTTTCAGTGACGAGGCTCACTTCCACATTTCCGGCTGCGTCAACAAGCAAAACATGCGTTATTGGTGTGGTGTAAATCCACGTGAGCTTCACCAGAAGCCACTTAATTGTGAGCGAGTTACTGTCTGGTGTGCGATGTCGGTAATGGGAATAATTGGTCCTTATTTTTTTTAAGAAAACGAACGCGCAGTTACCGTGAATGGAGCTCGTTACAGGAACATGATCGAGGAATTTTTTCTTCCAAGACTCGAAGAAATGAACGTTAGGAACGTGTGGTTTCAGCAAGATGGAGCCACAGCACACACAGCACGAGACTCAATGAATTTGTTGCGACAACATTTCCCCGACCGCCTCATCTCTCTCAGAGGCGATCTCCAATGGCCGGCACGTTCTCCAGATTTGACCCCATGCGATTTCTTTTTGTGGGGTTATTTGAAATCTCTGGTTTATGTCGATCGACCACGGACCATAGCACACCTCAAGAACAACATTCGCGACGCCATTGCCAACATACCGATTGAAATGCTGCAAAGAGTGGATACGAATTTCAAAAATCGACTTCATCAGTGTATGCGCAATGGGGGTCGCCATTTATCCGATGTCATTTTCAAGACTACATGAAAAAAAAATTGGGATATTGTATTCTCAAATAAAAAAAAATTTAAAACAATAATTGAAGTACTTTTGTTTTTATTGACTTTTCAAATAAGTAAGTTTCTCTGGCGCACCCTGTATTTTACGAGACAAACAAGATTTTTCTTCCTCAGACGAATTTATTTCAAGTAAAAAAAATATATATATGTTTAGATTGATGACATTTTTTTTCACTCATAAATAAATTCACATTGATTATATTTTCCACCAAGAGGACGAATGCACAGATAATTTCCTTTAGCCGCGCAGACCAGCTGTTGAAGATGTTCTGTACTTTCTCGCAAGAACTTGGTGATCCTCGTTGGCAAATATACGGAGTACTCGTTATTCAGGTCTATGATAACCTGTTCCCCGAAACTGGTGGTAATCATCTTCACGTTGGTGACCTTCAAAATGTTTCCAGGCTCCAGCTCGACGAACTTCTTTGTCGGTAGGAAATTGTCCATACGACTAATTTTGTTGATTTTCGTCAAATCCATGATGTTGTTGCTGCTGCTGTTGTTGGCTGGATGTTCAGTTGCGGGAGCCTTTCGAACAGAATATCGATGTCACTTTTCGATTGAATGATTTTTTTATTTCGTTAATGTCTTCCGGGAATAATTGAACTCTCACCTTCAATATTGTCCGTTTTTAAATGTTATCCGTTTGATTCAACTCTCGCCTTCAATATTTTCCGTTTGTAATTGTGCATTCAGCCATTACTCCAAGACAACTGATGGAGCATCGCAGATGTCCCCCCCTTTATATGCTTAACCCCGCACTCTCTAGGATATTCAAAGTCGCCATGAAATATTCTAGAACATCGTGTAACTCCTCACAACGGGCTACACACAATTATTATTAAGTCAACTGCGTAGCTTATATATATTCAACAGCATAAAGAAGCCCCAGAAATCTGTCCTTGAAAATGCGCCCCACCCCCTACATTCCATGAGCCATCGCATCGATAAATTATTATTATCATCAATAAATTGACTGCGTACTTTATTATATATATATTTAACGGGATAAACAAGCCCCGGAAATCTGTCCTTGAAAATGCCCCCCTCCCCTTACATTCCATGCGGGGAGAGGACATATATTGTAACGGTTCGGCTGTACAGGTAAGCTACTGTCACATGGAATACGCTAGTATTACCCCGATCCCGAGATAATGGCGTAATCTGACCAACGGTCGGAGCAACCGGCCATGCCGCCGGCGGGGCAGGACGCTTACACTAGGCATACGGGGCGAGCCGCGACACCTCGCTAGGAGCTCCACCCATCGCGAGGAGCAGAACAATCGCTAACTCGCGGGAGTCTTCGCCCTCGGTCTAACACCTCGCGATTCTCGTGCCTTGACCACTCCTATGAAATAAGAGTGCGCCCTAAATTCATCACGACGCCTCTTCACACCTAATGTGCGCCTAATATCGGAGAGAGGAACAATCGGATATATTTTTCCCCTCAAAATATCTACAGTATGCGAATGTCCTCAAAATAACCCGAACGGTCACCCCACTAACGGAGTGTCCCCCGGCAACGTGACTCCCTACCTAGTCCTCCGGAATCGCAAGAGAAATGTAATTTCTCCTGACGGGCCTGAGGCTATTTAAGGGCGTGTACGAGCCCGAGAGGCACTCTTTCGCAAATTCCTCATCTTATTACGTGGAGTCACTCGTCATCCGAAACCTCGGATCACAGGATGGAGGCCTTGCTGCCGCAGCCCTGGTCCCATCCTCGAATAACCTCAGCTTCGGGTAAGATGCTCTATTTCCTTGGGAAGGCCCAGCATTGCGCTGGAAGTCCGACCTCGGAAATAGAGTCAACGTGGTTGATTGCTAGTTAGGGAACTTTATTTAACACCGATCTATTGTCCTTACGACATTGGATCACTATTCCATCCAACCCACGCATACTACTCGGAGTGTGCA
>OZ023318.1:30401468-30747320 GCA_964007375.1 Ophion obscuratus | reverse complement strand
CGCAGAAACGCGTGCGCGAAACACCTCGCACGTACTCCTCGTATCCTTGTCACGCCAACAAAGACAGCGCTTCTCGCCGCCCGTTCCAGATCCCTGTAAACGTTGCCACATCTCGATTAACACTATTATACTCACAAAAATAACTCACTAACAATTCTAATTGTTCATCCAACCAAAATTAACCCACACGATAATCCGACACATCGAATGCCAATGATGACGGATTAAGACAGGCGTCTCTGAGACCCTCAAAACCACTGAGGCATCTCCAAAAAACACCTTAAAATCCATCCCATCTTTCCAGGCACATAAATGGTACATCGCCCTTCAGGAGGCTACGGGAACCCCAATATTATCATACGGCAAAAATATTCGCCGCGTAACCTCGTTTTCTCGAGAATCCGTATGAACGAATCCCCGAAAACGAGAAGAAAGCTTTCGTAAAAATCGCGAAACGTCTCAATATATATATATATATATATATATATATATATATATGTATATTCAACAGCATAAAGAAGCCCCGGCAATCTATCCTTGAAAATGCCCCCCACCCCCTACATTCCATGAGCCATCGCATCGATAAATTATTATTATTATCATCAATAAATCGACTGCGTACTTTATTATATATATATATATATATATATATATATATATATATATATATATATATATATATATATATATATATATTCAACGGGATAAAAAAGCCCCGGAACTCAGTCCTTGAAAATGCCACCCTCCCCCTACATTCCATGCGGGGAGGGGACATATATATATATATATATACACACACACACATATATATGTCAACTGCATAGTTCTCAGGGTGACGTCATCCGCATTATCTCCTTTTACCCGACACCTCCCTCGTCCCAACGCCCAGCCGCTCCAACGCGACCCCCCTCCCCTCTGCCGACCGCTCCCCCGCTCTGTCGACCGCTCCACCGCACCCCCCTCGCCCACCGCAACCCCCCACCCCTCCCCCTGCCGACGCTCACCCGCACCCCTCCCTCTCCGCCACGCTCGCCGCTGATCACGAGAACCTTGCGACGACTCAGAACTGTTTGAATTTCCCGCCCGTTCTCGGGGTCAAATGAGGTCAAACTGATCCAGAACTAGCCCTGTATATCTACTTTCCACGCTTCTTCACCACCTTCTCAACGAGGTAAATGTCGGGATATTTGACTTTCTGGAGCTCCTCTTCGTAGAAGCAACCGGCGATGGGTTCGTCCCAATGGTCCTTGAGATTGTACGTCGTTGGATTCGTTCTTTTCACTCTGCGTATCGTGAATATTTCCGTTGTCCAATTGGGCGTATAACCCTTCTCAAATACATTCTTAAATTTGCTAACTCGCACCCCGAAGCCATAGGCTGCGTGACACGCGGGCTCGGGTTTGCCTGCTCCCTGGTGATCACTTTCGAGGGATCCGGGGTGGTAACGGACCGCGTCGGAGGCAGTCGTTAGTCCTCCTTCAACTACCATGGCATCAACGTCAAGACCCGAAGTGACCGAAATGGACATAGATCGCGTCATCTCGCGCTACGTGCGTCGCGAGGAGTGCCCCGTGTGCGCGCGAGATTTGGGGGAATGTAACGCCTGTGCGCGTGCATTGTGAATCTTAATATCGCACGCGCCACAAGCGGACTACCACCGTGGTGCGTGATCTGCGACGAGCCGGATAAAGACGACGTGAAGCATTCCTACGAATGCTTTCTCGGTTTCCGACAAAAAGTCATGCGATTCGGGTGCAGTGCGGGGGTGGAGCGCCACATCAAACTCGGCACGCGTCTCACCGTTCCCGACGCCGAGTGCGCCCCCCCCCCCCCCTCGACTCTAACGCTGCCTCCGACGCGGTCCGTCGCCACCCCGGATTCCTCGAAAGTGATCACCAGGGTGCAGGCAAACCCGAGCCCGCGTGTCACGCAGCCTGCGGCTTCGGGGCGCGACGGCACCCCCCGAACCCAGGTGGTCGATCCCGCCACACGTCAGGGGAACGTAACAGCTGGATGGAGAAGGACCGACCGAGGAACGGAAATACGGCTCGAGAGTGTCGCCATCACCCGCCCCCGCAATCCCTGCCCGGTGTGTGGCAAAAGAGAGAAATGCCCGGGAGTGGGTGCATGTATGGAAAAATTAATCCAGGAAAGCTACCGGCGGAAGGGGAAGGTGACGTGCCCCCTTTGCGGGCTCCTGATCCCGGGCCCAAGATTTGCGGCCCACGCAGGGGGTTGCATCACCCGCTGGGAGATGAGCAGCAAGCCGTCCACGGGAACGCCGATCGCGACCAACAACCGATCAGCCGCTGCTATTCCACCACAGGCGGGGGCGCAGGTGAATAAACCTCGGCCTCGTAATCCGCCGATGATGGAGGGCGCCGTAAATATCCCGCGACCTGGAAGACGGAGCCCGGCGCGCCCCAACCACCATCGGGGACGGGAGGAGCCCAGACCGGCCACCTCAACGTCCAGACAGCAGCGGCTGGCAACATTCGGGGAGCTGGTGCGGACCACCGCAACCCAACCGGGGATGGCGCAACAGCAGGAGCGGCTCGGCGAACTGGTGACTGCCCTCGCCAATGTGCTATTACGGGACGACTAACTCGTAAGATTTAACTATTACTTATTGACTATATACCGAAAAGACTGGTGCTTCTAGCCAGTGTGTGTACTCATATATATGTATGTGTATGGGTCTAACTTTATAACTCGACGAGGACGTCGATCACCTAAAGGGGGGGGGGGGGTCGTTACGTCCGGTCCCAGGGAGGATTTCTTTTTTTTTAATAAACTTTTGTAACGACGCCTCTGCGCGATGTCGGGTGCAGCCCGCCCGAATGCGGCCGGATGCGCCCTGTCGGGTTTCGCTGATTAAGGATCGCCTAATCGCGAAATTCGCTGATCGCGCACTCCATGGCCTTGGAGTTTCTGCCGTCCGACTCCGGCAGCGGGCGAATATTTTCCGTGGACGTCGACAAAAACCCCCATCGAACCGATGGCGAAGCCTACCTCGGTTCTCCGGTGGTGAAGTCGAACAGTTCCGATCGGTCCACGGTTCGCTCCTGGAGTCGGATAAAACTAATAATAGCAGCACTCGCGGCGGTGTAATAAGTCCAGATTCAATACCCGGCGGACCCGCACAGAGGCGTCAGACTATATTAGCTTATTTATTTATTGTAATCCAACTTTCATAGCTTCATTATTTGATTTACAGAGTGTTACGCGGTAACACTCTCCGTTGAGCGTACGAGCGGAAGAGAAAGAGAGCGAGTGTAGGACGGGGGAATTGTCCCCGTGTTAGAGCGTAAGAGTGTGTGTGTGAGAGTGCAAACGCGGGGAAATTGTCTCCGTGTTAGAGAGTGGGAGTGCGCGTGTGACGAGACCGCGGGGGAAATTGTCCCCGCGCAACGCGGCGTACTGTAACATCAATAAACCCTAAGATTATTTAGTTTGTTACTCCCAACCCCTTTTGTTCATTATTGGTAACTTTACTTCCGATCGCATCCGAAAACTCCTTTCCCAAGTCCCACTAGCGAAGAGTGCCGTGCCCGTATGGGACGTGCGGCAAAATCCCAATATTGAACGGGAACCTTCAGAACCCGAATAAACATAAAAATCGTCCCTTCAGGACGTAACATTATCGTCAATTTTGAATGTTTGTAATTTTTTTTGCCGATAATCGACGCTGGCGGAAAATACGATGGAGAATCTGTCTTTCATTTGTGTGATTGATATTTTTCGGTTTTTCCCGGATGATTCGATGCACGGTGGTGTTGTATTCGGTAACGAGAGAATCCAGAATATCTAGCCATTTGTACATTCCGCGAAGACTGAATTGCATCCACGTTTTATTTTTTAACGTTCTATTGAAATGCTCGCAGATTAATGCTCTCAAATTGCTATACGTTGAATACATGTTTACATTGTGATTTTTCATAAGAGCTTTAAACTGTGAACTATAAAATTCTTATCCACGATCGACTTGCAAGTTCTTGGACATGCGACCCTGATTGAATGTGGATTTCTTTGCAATCGTCGTATCTTTACCGCTCTTGCTTCTCAACGGTATGGCCCAGGCGAATTTGGAGAATATATCGATGACGGTCAGGAGGAACTTATGTTGCGAGTTTTGCCTCGCGTACGATGACATATCTACGAAATCGGCTTGCCACGTTTCATCCAGACCTCGAATGTCAACGTGTCGACGAGCATAATTTCTTCGTGCAGGCTTATGCAGCTCTCGCACGAGAGTCAGTTTTTTGTCATCGTTCATGGCGCGCGGAGATCTACACACATCAACGTTCAACATGCGAATGGAAAAAATTATCGTTTTTTCCTAACAAATAATTCCAGCCTCGCGCAATTCTTCGATAATCGATAAGATCTCATAGGAATGCGATGAGTTGCCCGCTGCTTGAGATGTGTGGAGTAATCGAAAACAAGCTCATTCGGATTGCCCCAGTAAACATAGTCAAATTGCATATTTTTTCTGGCTTTCTTATACATCCCCCGACCCGTACGTGCACGAATTATTTTCGAAATATACATCTTGAATTTGTGACTGTTTTCACGTTGCACAGCTCCAACGGGTCTGTAATATTTTTTATGCGCGTTCGTGCCAATGATGATATTCTCATAATTTTTCAAATCGTTCGGTTCGAGAATCCCGACATTTGGCACTGTTTTAAATAGGAGCTCCGTCAGTCCCACAGTCGTCACATAACTTTTCTCCCCCACACGAATATGCGGAGAATCGAAAATTATCGGAGAATCGCCAATCATTAATTTGGTGCTGGCGAGCATTCGCACAGCGTTTGTGGTGTCCAGACTTTTCTTTTTACCTGTACGTAACAATACGAGATATTTTTTATTAATTTATCGACTCGACTGGGTGAATCATCATCATCATCATCATCATCATCATCATCATCGTCATCAGAGGCATCATCTTTGTGCTCATACGGTAACTCATTCTTAACTTTACTCTCATTTTCTTCCATTTCATTCTTGATTTCCTCCTTCAATGTTTGACGTCTTGTGAAAACGAACTTTTTTAATGGTGTGACTATCGGCTGAAAGACATCATGCATAGCCTGATCAACATTATCTCTAACCATCTTTATCATTCCATGTTTTCGTCTAATTGCATCACTAGCCTTGACGATTTGCTGCAACACATCTTTTTCTTGCAATAGTTGTCGACGCTTCATGCTGTTGTATTGTCAGTTTCGAAATACAAGCAATACTGTATGCATTGGAACCAAGAGCACGTTGTTTATTGATTCGGAGGAAAGAATCAAACCCTCGTCTATACCTACCCTCATTGATATCACTATCCTTGTTAATTGTAAGGATTCCATATTTGCTGGAATTCCAACATTCGCAACATATATTTTTGAAGTGTGTATATGACATATCGGTATTGACATGGTCATCGTACACATGCTTAAGGTTCGAGTCGTCCTGCTTGAAGAGAACTATAAAATTCATATTATCGCGTACGAGATGCTTAGGAATACGAGCGTATGTTTGAGAAAGATAGAAACACTCAACGTTCTCATGCCTTTCCATGGAGAAAAAAGCTCACACGTTGTCCTGTTTCTCGCACGCTATATCGTCAAAGATGAATATGGATTTTGGTCGTGCGTCGCTCGGTGGCACCACTTGTTCATGCTCGTTAAATGGATGATATTTGAGGCCCTTCACCGGCTGGAGAAGTTGTTCGAGTAACTGATATTTCGGCTGTTTCACCAACTTTGAATAGAATAAACGTTTTCGAATCTCAGACCATTCGGGTGTATTACGAGGGTGAGCAACGCGTTGGCTTTTCCGCAGTTGGGCGGACCGCAGAATACCGCGTGAATTGTATTTGGCAGCAAATCATCATAGCGCTTTAGTCCACCCTCTGCCCGAATTTGCGTAAATTCTTCCCAATTTCGTCGTTCGATTACACGCACCACGGAATGTAGCAGACCAAAAGTGCTGATCATACCTTTGTCAAACGCATCAGCAAAGTCTTCTTGCCGCGCTCCCTTCAAAACTTTTCGCAATTTCCGCCAAATCATCGAAGTCGGAAGATAATGCAAATTGTGTAATATTAAGTCTGGCCAGCGATTTTTTAGCAAAGGATAACGCTCGAATAGAAATGCGATAAACGTGTACACTCGGTAAATCTCGTCTCCTCGATGCATAGTTCTCGACTAATTCAAAGTGCCAAACAAAATTTACTCTGGAGAGGAAGCGTTGAAGAGCGCGCCAACGTTTGTTTACATCCAGAATAGGTCCGAGATTGGTCGCTTTTTCCAGGAGAAGGGATGGAAAAAAAATAAGTGTTTACACACACAGCTTTCTTTTTATTCAGTTTCGATATCAGCATAATCCCATGGAAGAGTGTCCGTGGAACCTGGGATTAGCACTCTTTTGTCATCTCTCCAGCTGAGAGCAATTTTCTGTTGCGTCGCAGTGTGTACAATGTGTTTTTTATTCATGATCAATTGTTGCGCCTTGACAAGATTTTTGTGCGCAAACAAGCAATTTTTAAAGTCGTCAAATGTGATGGATTTCAGGGTTGACCGCCTTACGAAAATTAACGGCCTCCTCTTCGCACCGTCACAGTCGAGAATTTTGAACGAGTACAATTTCGCTCTCAAACCTACAAATTCTGTCATAATACGACCGTTATTCTCATCTTTCATTAAACCTAATACTTTCTTATTGGGCAAAGACATATTGTACGGATTGTTTGGTGAATAATCAGACGTGTCAAATTTGTTAATGTCACGCTTCATCGTTTCATACATGTCGGGCACGCTGATGTGATAGGTCAGACTATCAGTGTCTGTATATAATAATTTCGCTCGATCGCTGAATCTTTCGCGCATGAAATTGTAATTAAAATTATAAATCCATAGCTTGGAGATATAGAGTATGGAAAATCCGGTGTATATAGGCTTGTTGAATAGGACGCATGCTTGGTTGAGCTCGATTATAACGATGCCATTGTCAAATATGATGCAGCTATGGAATGTTGGCTTGGTAATCTGCGCTTCGGCCCCCCACCGCCCCTACCACTTTGCCACCAGTCGCACTTCCCGATGTTTCCTGACATTCTCCATTGTTTTAACAAAGACTGCGTTGTTCATGAGTTTGTAAAAAATGTTCTCATAATCATTATTCGATTGCTTTCTCAATTCCGTATTTATATCGATGTATTTTTTCAGCCATGCGCGCTATTTGAATTTGAGGACTGGGTGAATTTTTAGGAGGCGCAATTCCAATTTCAAGCATTGCTTTACATTTTTATAGTGAGTGACGTATTTTTCTTTTCGAAGCAGTGTGGTCGTTAATTTTCGCTGAGTGCTGCCGGGAGGGACGTAGTGTTCGGGGCACAAAGGCAGATCTTTGTGGGTGTCGTGTAACTCTCGAGGATACTCCAAATCGACTTAAAATATGTAGCCCCTTTCGGCGTCGTCGGGAATACTCTCGATACGTTCCCCGAAATTTTCCACCCAAGCGAACGAGCCGAATGGTAATGACTCACACATAGCTGCACCATACAGATTATTGACATCGTAATACATCAAGTGACTCGGGCTCGTTTGGATTAAAGTTATCACGCATGTAGCGATTATTCGCTTTCCCGTACCTATTGCAGCACTGCGCTACATGACCGCGAATACCTTTCTCGATGAACATTAACGTGTCAACGTTGAGCAAGAGTTCGAGTTCTACGCTGGTACATTTTAACATGGCATCAAACGATAGACCGGGTGCGGTAAAACAGTGCAATGGATCGAGGTCGTACGTGTTGATGCAATTTCGTCGAAAATTCTCAAAAAGGTCTGTCAGAAGGAGTACATCAGTTTTCAAATACAAGTCGGAATATTCACTCAAAGTTTTGAGATTAAAGACAGTCCAAACTTTGTACGCGTGCGCGTATTCGTCCGCTGAAATATCTTCATTACTCAATCTGGAGAAAAAATTATTTTTCGTCGGAAATTGCGTCTCATCGAGTCGCATCCAAGAGTCCACATAGTCATAGGGAAAAACGCCTTTTCGCGTCAACAATACAAATTCCGTGGCGTTAGCGCAATGCTTGCGTGTTACTATTTTTTGATCGTTTTTCAGGTAAGATGCTAATTTTTCGATGCTACTCGGCATGAACCTCAAAGAGTCGATGAATCGATACTGCACGCGTGTACCTTTGATGCGCTTTGAAAATGAAATATATTTATCCTTGTTAATCGGAAAAAGACTCATGCATCCTTCGAAGGTTTGAGCCAATGCTACTATAAAAAACTGTGCGTCGTATCCAGACAAGTTGTGAAAAACTATCGGCACTACGTGGGCAATTTTGTAATTCAAATTACAGTCTTGATGAGCGGCGCCGCCGAATTTTCCCGTAAAGTGACAATGATCTCGGACTCTTGCGTTTGTCGGCGCAAATGGTTTTTCACAAATGTGACAATTTTCAGCCAACTTGAAACTTCGACTTTCGTCGCTACCGAAAGATTTCATTGGTACTATGGTCTGGAAAATGTCATGCAATGAGCCGGCCAGTCCTTCTAATTCACGCATGAACCATTCGATACAGTTCTTTCCACGAAACGACTTGTACTCCGAGAGAGCGTCATTGAAACTGCAATGCTATGAGGGGTATGCTTCTGATAATTTACAGTGTTAGCCTGCGGTGCTGTGACCGGTTCGAGCAAACATTCCAAATCTGCGTAAATTACAAATGGAACCATCTCCTTGTGCTGGTAATTTTTGAATTTCAATTTTGTATTTGTACCTTCGGGAAAAGCAACACGACAATCATTACTGCAGTCCTCTTTATGTCGTTGCAATATTTCTTCTCTGCGAAAGTAACACAAACATCGGTCGCAAATCCAAACGTGATGTCCATTCCTCGACACCTGCGCATTCAAGAGTCGCGACATGTTTTTAATCCACGCGTATTGATGATACACCTTAGGAGCGCCATCCTCCTCCTCGTCGATTGATGCTTTGATCATGAGTAGATGAATCGTTGGTTTATCCGACATTTGTTTACTCAAATATATCGGAACAATTTTTACTAGTACCGTCTTTTGTCGTACCATCAATCCCATACACATTGATCGATAAGCCATTCGATTGCTAAAATTTTGCAATCTTTGACAAACTCATCGGGAAATCCAGGCCTTCGTAGCTGAGCATCTCACTATAATGAGAATATGAACTCATACTTTCGGGATTCGTCCTCGGTGGTGGAGAGAGTGCTGCTGTGACGGACCAGAGAAAACAATAGGGGTCATTGTTTTGAATTTTGACGACGGCCTGTTTCATCCCTATATCCCTCGGGAGACGCGCGTAGGTGGACAAGCTCCCTCGCAGTGGTTCGTACTTGTTAATGTTCACAAGTAGATGGGAGATTTCGTGTAACGTCCAACCCGACTCTTTTTCCTGACAGTCCTCGATTTTGGCGGAGAGTTTTGCTTGGACGCACTCGATGAACCACTCGGCAATATCGCTTGATGGTAGAATGACCGCGTTTTTTCGTTTGAAACGTCTTTTCCTCCTCAATGATTTCATTCACCTTCATGAGGCGAAATTTGCACGCCAAGGTCACATTCACCTTCACGTTACCCTCCTCGCGCACGATGTTGTCTAGTTTTGAAACCACCACGCGCATCGCATCTTCGAGGATACTATGCACATCTTTGTGCTCGAAATTCACAATCGAGCCCGTCTTTATTTGATTTTTGAATGCTAACTCGAGATCGACCCACGTTAGTTTTTCCCTCAACGACAACAATTTCGCTATTGTCGATTGAATTTTCACTTTTTGACCGATGTTGAGCCCCGGTTTTATAAACGTTTGCCCTAAAAGTTTGACATGCACCTCACAGAACCTTTGCCACTTATCCACGTGAGAGAAATTGTTCCTCGCACCGCTCAACTTGTCAATAATTTTATCGCAATCATCCATGGTCCAGACTGCTCGATGAATCGAAATAAAATACCGATGCAGAAGGGCTCACAAATGTATTTAAGAAGGGAATCTCTTTACAACCTCGCACACGCGTATGTGCGAGCGCGCGCGTGTGTGTGTCCGTGTGTGTGCATGCACGCGCTCGAACGTCGAGTTTGTAGACACAAGATCGAGTTCCAAACAGCGAGACGTTGGGTGCTCTTCCTTCTCATGCTTTTCAATCTTGAACACAAGATGATTTTTTCTTGAAATACTTCACTAGTATTCTTCATTATCCATTATGCATCTGTGTCTTCAGAGTCTGCGTCCAACGTTTCAATAACTAGATAATTTTTCATATAAAGTATACAAGCTAGCTGTTCTCGATTTTCATGACCCTTAACGTATGCGATAAACTTTCCACCAATATAGGCTACATTTCCTTTGTATGCTGCTACCAACATTAGCTGTAATGTTGCTGAATTCGCGAATTTCAGGCTGTGACATTTTTCGCCGCGATAGACCATGCATATGTTACGTCCGGTCTCACGGATGAACATTTTTCTTTTTTTAATACATATACTTTTTGGAACGACGCCTCTGCGCGGTGTCGGGTGCAAACCGCGCGAGTACGCCCGGATTTGCCCGGTCGGGATTCGCTGACCAGGGATCGCCTGATCGCGAACTCCTCCGATCGGGCAATCCATTGCCTGGGAGTTTTTGCCGTCGAACTCCGGGAGCGAGCGAATATTTTCCGTGGACGTCGACGGAAACCCTCACCGAACCGATGGCGATGAAGCTTACTTCGGTTCGGTGGTGGTGAAGTCGTTTAGTTCTGATTTGTCCACGGTTCGCTCCTGGAGTCGGATAAAAACTCCTAATAATAGCAGCACTCGCGGCGGTATAATAAGTCCAGATTCATCACCCGGCGGACCCGCACAGAGGCGTCAGACTATTTAGCTTATTTATTTAAGACAAATCTTTTCATCATTTCATTTATTTTATTTACGGAGTGTTACGCGGTAACACTCTCCGTGTGCGCACGAGCGAAAGATAGAGAGAGTGAGTGCAGGACGAGGAAATTGTCCCCGTGTTAGAAAGCGGGAGTGTACGTGTGACGAGACCGCGGGGAAAATTGTCCCCGCACAACGCGGCCCGCGACTACTAAGTAATATCAATAAATCATAAGGTTATTCGGTTTGTTACCCCCAACCACTTTCGTTCATTATTCATAACTATATTTCCGATCGCGTCCGAAAACTCCTTTCCAAAGTCTCACTAGCGAAGAGTGCCGGGCCCGTATGGGACGTGCCGCAAAATCCCAATATTGAACGGGAACCTTCAGAACCCGAATAAATAATAAACATAAAATAAAATCGTCCCTTCTGGACGTAACACATAGATATCCTCTATGCGCTGCTGTCAACATGCTCTCGAATGTTGTCTAATCAGCCTCCAGCGCCTTGATGATCGTTCCGGGTAGAAACACGCTGAATTCGTTGCGAATGTCGACGACGTGCTTTTTGCAAAATGTCGTGTTGACCGCCCGTATGTTGGTGATGAGATAATCCGACCCGGGTGAAAACTCTCTGAGCTTCTTCGTCGGCAGAAAATGGGTAATTTTACCAATTTTATCGATGAACTCCATTGTTGCACTCGTGTGCACGTAGTTCTTTCTCATGTGTGCGTCCGATCTTGAATCGCAAGATTATTTACTCCTTTCCACCCCCCCCCCCCCCCCCACCCATTGAGGGCACGAGGGTCCGAGCGCGGAAAAATCTCACGCGTCCGATGATTCACCCCCTCCCCATAAAACGTTAAAAAAATATTCGTAGAAAAGAAATCTGACGAAATCCTACCGCCATTTTGACCCCATCAATGTCATTCTTCCGCCGATGACAAATTCTCGGAAAATAATCATTCAACACCTCAATTCGCTGATTATTTTCAACACGTCGATGTATAAACAAAACTATCGCATCTCGGCGAGGGGGCTTTATCAAGCCACAGCAAGCGTCCGATGACTCACCACCCACAAATTTTTTAAACAATTTCTTTGAAATCGGACCCTCCACTCTTCCTCCTACCGCCCCCTCTTCTCGCGGGAAGGGAGGGGAACTCCCTTTTACTACAAAGCACTTCGACTCTTTTCAGTCGTTGCGCGACCGCGCTAGAAATCGGACGTGTGTCCCTGTGTTTACCCCCCCCCCCCGCCCCTATACCGCCCAATTCCATTCGAGGCAAAGGGGGACTACCACGATCGGTCGGTAAGCAGATAAGCCTCACCATCGATCGGTAAGTAGTGCAGCCCCACCATCGGTCGGTAAGTACAGAAATCGACAGTCGATCATGGAGCCGATTCTCAATCAAAACCCTACCCGACCATCCGCCGATAACTCAGTAATTAATCATTTCTTGGTTCGTTCTCGGTCGGTAAGTATCGGTAAGAGGATCTTGATTTAGAACTGGCCCCATTACACTACTGAGGCATATATATATATATATATATGTCGCATCGCCATGGGAATGGCTTTTTCAACAGCGCTTTCGATTTCTTGACGATGTTTATGGATAGTCAAGTGGTGGGCATCGAGTGACGAAAAGGCGTCAAGGCGTTCGGAGAAGAACCTACCCCGGTGGTAGTGCGTGGTGTATGATCCACGAGTGTGTTGTGTTGCATAGAGGCCTAGAAGAAGTGGAGTGGGAGACGTATGCGTTTCGGGTCACGAAGTCACTCCTTCTCGGGTCATTGGGTCGAAAGGACTAATTTTCGAAAAGGCTCTGTGTAACACACCTCACTAGCACTGCTATCCGGTGATTATACTTTGTACCGAATATTTTATTGTATCGAGACACCAATAAATCGTGTAAGCCGTGTCACTGCGGCAGTCAGTGAGATAGACACTGTTCTCTAATTCATGAACGGAATTCCTGGCTCTCTCTATATTCTTGATATCTGACATCAGAAGTGGGATAAAGAACGTTTAATCCAGAGTTTCGGGCGATAGAGTTCACGTGAAAATTGTGTCGGTGAAAAGTTTGAATACGACTATGACGAAAGACGGTGAAAAAAGTGTGAGTGAGACAAGCAGTGTGTTATCTGAGAATCGGAAGAGAGATTGGTGTCCAACGTCATCGGAATCCGAGTACAATGCTGATGAGTCCATGCAAAAGGCAAATAAACGGAGGAAACGTGCTTCAAAACTGAAGAAGGAGAACAAGCGATTGATTACATTGCTTACTCAACGAGATCAAACTCCGATGGATCTTGTAAAATTTGACCCGAAAAATACCGACGCAACTGGCTGGGCAAAAATGGTCGATGAATGGATTCGACGTTATAAACCGGACGATTGGGAAGTCATCCAGCATCTGGCTAAAGCCTTTAAGGACGAAGCAGCTCAGTGGTTCACCGGTATGGATCCTTCCGGGAAAACCTGGACCGAAATTCGTGCTGAATTCATGAGCGCGTATGCGAAGAATAAAAACGTCGCTTCAGAACTTCATACCATTTGGACGGACGACCACGAGTTCACGCTCGAAAATTTTATGAAGAGGGGAAGGAAGATCAAAGCGTGGCTCAAGGAACGGAAATCGGTGGACGAGACCGCTACCCAACTGGCCGGGTTGTCATACTCTTTCCAGAACCGATTTGTGCGGAACATCTTCGTACGCGAATCGCCTCGTAATTTGCAAGAAGCAATGTCGTACCTCGATGGACGAACGACCGATCACCATCGACCGCGTGCATCCTTCGGAGCCCTTGGTCCACATACTAAACCTTCGACGCCGCGAGATGGGAAGTCGCACCGTTCGGAAATCGAGTGCTACAATTGCGGAAAGAAGGGACATCGTAAGGCTGATTGTAAATCATCCTCGAAGTCGCACAGCAGTCAGCCACGGGACAGCAAGGGGTCGTATTCCAGAAAGGTGGTGACTTGTTATAACTGCAAGGAAGAGGGTCATATCTCCCCGAATTGTCCAAAGAAGGACGAGAAAATCGTGAAGCTTTGCAGCTCAACCTCTACTGAAGGTACTTTGAAGCTGGCAGAAGGTAAGGTGTTGACATTTACCTTTGATTCTGGTTCGGATTGCTCTCTTGTGGGAGAGACATTGGAAGAAAGATTGCCCGGTAGCAGACGATGCGTCTCTACGCGGCTGAGAGGTATCGGAAATGGATACGTTGATTGCTGTAAGCTAATCTCTGTGTGGGTCGATCTTGATGGCATAAATGTTGAGATTGACTTATATGTGGTACCGGATGAAAATTTGTCTACAGATTTACTTTTGGGTAAAGAATTGTTAGCAAAAGTCTCAGTCAAGTTGGACGGAATCACGATTAAATTTTCAAAATTAAATAGATTTGTTGGCTCGTGCAGCTTGGAGATCGACGTCAATGCTGTCGATTGTGACTCAGTCGAAATGAGAAAACCATTGATCGAATTGTTGAAACTGTATTCTCAACATATGAGTGCGGAGGCTCCCAAGATTCGAGTAACTTCGGGCAGGCTTGAGATAAGATTGAAAGACGTAAACAAACTCGTGCAGAGAGGCCCTTACAAGTTAGGTACTGTAGAGCGAGAAACTGTAAGAGGTTTGGTTGACAAAATGCTCGAGGCCGGAATCGTTCGGGAAAGTAAAAGTCCGTTCTCCAGTCCAATCATTTTGGTAAAAAAAAAAGATGGTTCAGATAGATTGTGTGTGGACTTTCGAGAATTAAATTCTAACACGGTAGCAGATCGTTATCCGTTGCCGTTGATTCAAGATCAATTAGATCGCTTAAGTGGAGCACAATATTTTTCGTCGTTAGACATGGTAGCCGGGTTCCATCAAATACCCGTCGAAGAAAATTCGATAGAGAAACTCGCGTTTATTACACCTGACGGACATTATGAATATTTAACGATGCCATTTGGGCTGACGAATGCTCCTTCCGTGTATCAGAGGGCAATTAATAACGCGTTGGGAGACTTGAGATATTCTTACGCGGTTGTTTATTTGGATGATGTGCTCATACCTGGAAAAACTGAACAAGAGGCCTTAGATCGACTGAAAGTTGTAATGGAAAGACTCGCCGCTAACGGATTTTCGTTTAACTTAAATAAGTGTAAATTTTTGAAAACACAAATTGATTATCTGGGATACACTGTATCGAAAGGAGAGCTGAGGCCCAACCTTCGAAAGATCGAAGCCCTGGTGCAATCGCCCATCCCTCGAACGCAGACCCAGGTAAGGCAGTTGTTAGGGTTAGCATCTTATTTTCGTAGATTTGTACCAAAATTCTCACAAACAGCAGCTCCTCTGTATAGACTGACGGCAGGGAATGCAAAGACAATAAAATGGACAAACGAACACAATGAAGCTAGGACTAAGCTCGTCGAGTATTTAACGTCAGAACCGTGTCTCCGTATATTTGACCCTAGCCTACCGATTGAATTACATACTGACGCTAGCGCCCTTGGATACGGCGCTGTGCTCCTTCAACGCATCGAAAAAAATAAACATCCAATCGCATACTACAGCAAACGCACCGTAGACGCTGAAACTCGTTACCACCCATACGAACTCGAGACCCTTGCAGTCGTAAACGCGATAAAACACTTTCGACAATATTTGGTTGGCCGGAAATTTTTGGTGGTCACGGACTGTAACTCACTAAAGGCTGCAAGCCTTAAGAAAGATTTAACGCCTCGAGTGTATCGATGGTGGGCATTCCTACAATCTTTTGACTTTGAAATTGAATATCGTGCGGGTGAAAGAATGAAACACGCGGACTTTCTATCGCGTAACCCCGTTCTTGAAGACAAAGTATTGAAAGTAGTTAAAAAAGACATGAACAAAATAACAGAATTGGCAGATGACTGGTTAATCGTAGCTCAGCAGAAAGACGACGGAATAAAAACATTATACCGCGAAGTATTGGACGGATCAGAAACCACAAAGACTTACTCGATAAAAGACAAAATCTTAATGCGAACAATAGAAAGAAAAGGTAAACAAATCACACTACCTGTAGTGCCGAGGATGATGGCATGGTCACTCATCCATCACGTACACGAAAATATTTGCCATTTAGGCTGGGAGAAGACTTTGGACAAATTATACGAACTTTATTGGTTCCCTCATATGGCAAAGCAAGTAAAGAAATTTGTAGCAAATTGTATTATGTGTCAAACTTGTAAATCAGTATCGAGACCGACGCAAGCACAGCTGCATCCAATAGAAAAAGACAGCATTCCGTGGTGTACGATTCACATAGACATCTCGGGAAAATTATCAGGTCCCTCTGAGAAAAAAGAATACGTTTTCGTGATCATAGACGCATTCACGAAATTTGTAACGTTGAATTGAATAAACCGTTTAGACGCGGAAACAGCAATCAACCAGATTGAAAAACATGCGTTTACGTTTGGGGCGCCGAAACGAATTATTTGTGACCAAGGTGCAGGGTTTACAAATGCGCGATTTAAAGAATTCTGCAACGAAAATAATATTTTGCTTCATTTAATAGCTTCGGGAACACCGAGAGCTAATGGTCAGGTTGAAAGAATTATGTCCACGATGAGGAATATGTTATCTATAAGCAAAGCTCAAGGAAAGCAATGGCAGAATGAATTAGGAAGAGTACAGCTAGCAATAAATTCAACAGTTCAAAAACGTTGGGGAAAAGTCCCGCTGAGATTTTGTTTAGTACAAAAGTAAACTCGATAGAAATCGAACGCGTGAAACACGATAGCGTGATAACTCATAGCGTTGACTTGAGCGAGATTAGAACTGCAGCTACAGATGGAATGAGAGCCGAAGGGGCAAAAGAAAAGGCAAGGTTTGATAAGAAGAATAAACCGGTAAACCCATTCAAAATTGGAGATTTTGTGATGGTTAGAAATAATGATAGAATAAAGACAAAACTGGATGGCAAATATCGAGGTCCAGTTGAAGTTGTTGCGGTGTTACCGAACGATAGATACCTTGTCAAGAAGGTAGGCCCTGGATTACGAGACCGAAATAGTATCAAAGTATCTCATGACAAACTGATCGCAGCTCCAGGAAACGAGGCGAGTCAGGATAGCTATGTCGGAGAGAAAGAAAAAGGTGAGAACAAAATTGTACAACAATCTGTTTGATGTGATTTGTAGAATTATTTCAGTGCTTGATCGTGAGTGCAAACATGGTGTTTGGCAAAGGGAATCAAGACTATGAATTATGAAACAGACGCAGTCTGGTTTTATTGGTTGTTGAATGCTGTTGAGGATTCGCATAGAACTTCTGGTTCTAATTGAGGCGGATTTATATGTAGAAATCCGCAGGGAGCATGAGACTGTTGGTTTCCATTGTTTCAATTTAAGAGTGCGACTTTGGCCCTCGATGTTCGCTGGACTTGATCACCCAGAACCCTCGAACCCAAAGCCTAAGAGTAACTTGAGAATGATTCAATGTAAACTTGTGGGCATCATAATAGTTAGAAAATGTACGGATGCGCAAGGCATGCCTACAGAGCTATTATGAACAGAAGATAATAGTTAGAAAATGTACGGATGCGCAAGGCATGCCTACAGAGCTATTATGAATAGAAGATAATAGTTAGAAAATGTACGGATGCATAAGGCATGCCTACAGAGCTATTATGAACAGAAGATAATAGTTAGAAAATGTACGGATGCGCAAGGCATGCCTACAGAGCTATTATGAATAGAAGATAATAGTTAGAAAATGTACGGATGCATAAGGCATGCCTACAGAGCTATTATGAACAGAAGATAATAGTTAGAAAATGTACGGATGTGTAACACATGCCTGCAGAGCTATTATGAGTAAAATATAATAGTTAGAAAATGTACGGATGTGTGAGACATGCCTACAGAGCTATTATGAGTAAAATATAATAGTTAGAAAATGTACGGATGTGTGAGACATGCCTACAGAGCTATTATGAGTAAAATATAATAGTTAGAAGATGTACGGATGTGAAAGACATGCCTACAGAGCTATTATGAGTAAATGATAATAGTTAGAAATTGTATGGATGTGTAAGACATGCCTGCAGAGCTATTGGTGCCTTGGAGATCGAATTTGTGAGGAATTCGTTTTGACATTTAAAAAAAAAAAGTTGCAGTCTGACTGTACAATACTGATGGCAAAATAAAAAACGGGAAACGATACACATGGTTGCACACGTGAATGGAGACAGTAAAAGCCTGTAGGGCAATAACGGATTTGTAAAGTCAGGAAAGCCGAACGTAAACTAACGCTTGTTTGTTCGATGCCTGTTTTATTTCAGAAGTAAACTAGACGGATAGATGCTGGGCACTCGAGACGCGTGCTAGTCAGTATGGCCGTGTCGCATCGCCATGGGAATGGCTTTTTCAACAGCGCTTTCGATTTCTTGACGATGTTTATGGATAGTCAAGTGGTGGGCATCGAGTGACGAAAAGGCGTCAAGGCGTTCGGAGAAGAACCTACCCCGGTGGTAGTGCGTGGTGTATGATCCACGAGTGTGTTGTGTTGCATAGAGGCCTAGAAGAAGTGGAGTGGGAGACGTATGCGTTTCGGGTCACGAAGTCACTCCTTCTCGGGTCATTGGGTCGAAAGGACTAATTTTCGAAAAGGCTCTGTGTAACACACCTCACTAGCACTGCTATCCGGTGATTATACTTTGTACCGAATATTTTATTGTATCGAGACACCAATAAATCGTGTAAGCCGTGTCACTGCGGCAGTCAGTGAGATAGACACTGTTCTCTAATTCATGAACGGAATTCCTGGCTCTCTCTATATTCTTGATATCTGACATATATATATATATATATGTGTGTGTGTGTGTGTGTGTGTGTGTGTGTGTGTGTACATATGTATATATATATACACACACACGCACACGCTCGCACGCACGCACGCACGCACGCACGCACACACACACACACACACACACACACGATTTGCGATTTGCCCAGCGTAAACTCACTCCAGAAAATATCCATCGGTCATCATAAAGAACATTCTACAACTCCGATTACGCACTTTGATCGACGTATACAATCCAGCCGTTACCGTCGAAGAAGAGTCTCGAGAAGGCGCATCATATTACAATCGACGCACATCCAGAAGAGACAAACAAGCTCAACGATTAGTCATACGATTGTAATACGAGTAAAATAAAGAAGAACTCTTCGATAGGCGACAACGACGTTTTTTTTTAAATATATGTTCGCCCAACGGTGTAACATATAAATTGGTGGCAGCGGTGGGATGTCTCAATAAGAAGGGCATCCGAAGAGACAGGTGCTCAAACAATAGAGAGCACTTCGAATTCAACGGTGGATGTCAACAAAAAAGTTCAACACAAATCGGTGAAAGTCAAGGATTCCAAAGGAGAAAACACATTGTCGTGAAATCTCAACGGGATATCCAATGCATCATCAAGAAGTTGGCTTCACGACATCTTTACACCATATCCGATTCAACTTGTGATCGTCAACGGAACACCTGAGGGACATCCAACGACGACTCATCGAATCGAAGGTCACGTGTGAAACCGACGAGGATCCGTGAGGATCATCCTGAGAGAACATCTCGAAGGAATCATCACGCGACAGTCATCAAAGAAGGGCATCGGCTACTAATCAAGAAGAGAGGGGGTCAACACGGAAGATTGACAGCCCATCATCATCATCATCGTTAAAGTAAGCTCGTTATTTTAAAGTGACCGATATTGCGCCAAATTAAGAAAAATGGAGAAAATAGAGCAACTCCTTCAAGATCTTTTCAGAAGAATGGAAAATATAGAGTTAAAAGTTGAAGCAAAAACAAACGATTATGAATCCGAAATTCTTCAAAGCCTTTTCAAAAAATAGAAAATATAGAGTCAAAAATGGAAGTAAAAACAAACGATTATGGCTCTGAAATAACTGAAGATGAAACTGAAAATGGTCAAACAACATCGTTAAAAGAATTATTAATCACAATATCAGACTTTGACGGAGAAGACATGCCAGTTGAAACGTTCATTTATCAAATTGAAAGTGCTAAAAAGAATACAGATCGAAATAAAAAAAGCCTTTTGCTCGCAATGATTTTAGGATCAAAATTAAAAGGAAGGGCAAAGGTAGAAGTTAGAGCGGACAATATTGACAGTTTTACTGAATTAAAAAATATTCTACGAATAAACTATGGTAGTCATGATGACTTAATGATATATCAGCTCCAAAGAATGAATTGCAAACGAAGACCAAAAGAATCAATTAATGAATATTCTCAAAAATTTACTAAAATCCATGATCTTGCAATAAAGTCAATTTTAAATATAACAACAATTCCGCAAATTCATAAAACAATTCTTGTAGATGAAGAAAAGAAAAAGGGTCTTACCGATTTTCTAGAAGGATTAGAAAAAGAAATTCGTATGGACGTAAAAACCGAACACCCGAAAAATATAAAAGAAGCGATTACTTACGTGATCAAGGCTGAAATTACTTCGAAAACTCGATCAATGAATAATTTGACAGGAAAACCTTATCAGGGTTCTAATTATCAGAATTCAAGTCAGTACCAGAGTCACAAACACAAAAACAAAAACGACAAGACATTTACGAAAGGTTCTCAAAAGATATGTAATTATTGTAAAAAACCGGGACACATACTTCCAGAATGTAGAAAAAAACAATTTGATAAGAGGCAATTTAACAAGCGGGATTTTCAAAATGCTCCTCACAATTCCAAAGATCCTCCCCAAACCAACCATGTCCAAGAGATCGAGCAAACCTCACAAGAATCTGTAGCATCCGAAACAATGAGTGCAAACTCGCTCACATTCTTTTGAAATTAGATGGAACCAAAGAAGGAATCTTTTTAATTGATCCGGGCTCAACAATTTCGTTAATAAAAAGAAAAATGCTAAATGACCCAACTAAAGTACTTCAAAACGGAAGAAAAATTACGGCAATTGCCAATGAAACTTTAAAAACGGAAGGAATCATTAAAACTAAACTATTTTCGCAACCGGTCGAATTTCATGTAATTCCCTCGAATTTGCCAATGAAAGAAGATGGTTTAATTGGATTAAATTTGCTTGAACAATTTGAAGCGAAATGGGATATGGGAAAACATGTTCTTCAATTTGGACCTCGAACGTATACAAAAGATTCTCTCAAAAAAGAAACAAATATGCCAGCACGAACTGATTGCCTACGTACTTTTGACATTGAAGGAATTTCTAATGGACATGCAAAAATAGAATTAAAAGATTATGACGTATTGGTAAATATTAAAAACGGGCAAGCCACATTTCCTATTCCTAATTGGACTGACAAAGACGGTTGTACGAGAAAATTAAAAGCCGAACCAATCAACCATCTGGATATTAAAAATTACGAGATACCTGAATTAACAAATAAAAGAGAAAAGTTACTTGTTGAAAACACCCGATTAAATCACATTAAAGAAGGAAAAGAAGAAATTTGGAAAATCATCAAAAGATATCATGACATCTTCGTTCTACCAGGGGATCCGCTTCCATTGACTCGATTAGTAGAACATTCAATAGACCTGACTGACGAAAAACCGATTCATACGAAGCAATACAGATATCCACCCATCCATCAAGAAGAAATTAAAAGACAAATCAAAGAAATGCTTGAGAAAGGAATAATTCGAGAAAGTGATTCACCGTTCAATTCACCGTTATGGATCGTACCAAAAAAGCCAGATGCATCCGGTAAAAAGAAATGGCGAATAGTAATTGACTATCGGAAAATCAACGAAAAAACCAAACAAGATGCTTATCCTTTGCCAAATATTGACGAAATTTTAAATAATTTGGGAAACGGTAAATATTTTTCTGATTTCCATCTTGCATCCGGTTTTCATCAAATGGGATTGAAAGAAAAGGATAAAATAAAGACAGCATTTTCAACAAAGGATGGCCATTATGAATACAATAGAATGCCTTTTGGATCAAAGAACGCACCACCGACATTTCAGAGAATGATGAATAAGGGATTACAAGGACTGATTGGCACTAACTGCTTTGTGTACATGGATGATGTCATTGTATTTGGAAAGACTCTGAAAGAATATAACAAAAACTTAGAAACACTATTCCAAAGATTCAGAGATGTTGAACTGAAATTGCAACCCGATAAATGTGAGTATTTAATACCAGAATTGGCATATTTAGGTCATGTCATCTCAAAAGAAGGAATTAAACCAAATCCAGAACGAACTAAAAAAATTGTGAATTATCCGAAACCAAAAAATCAAAAAGAAATTAAGCAGTTCTTAGGACTTGTGGGCTACTATCGGAAATTTATTAAAGATTTTTCAAAGAAATCATTACCTTTGACAAATTTATTAAAAGAAAAAACGATCTGGCAATGGACAACCGAAGAAAAAAATACCTTTACGACATTAAGAAACGCATTGTGCACAGAACCTATCCTCACGTATCCCGACTGGAATAAACCATTTATATTATCGACAGACGCTACCGGCAAAGCAATAGGTGCCATACTATCCCAAGGAGAATTAGGAAAAGACAAGCCTATTTCGTACGCTTCAAGAACGTTTAACCCTGCTGAACAAAACTATTCAACAACAGAAAAAGAGTTACTGGCAATTGTTTGGGCAGTAAAATATTATCGACACTTTCTATATGGTAGAAAATTCAAAATCATTACAGATCATAAACCATTGACGTGGCTAATGAATTTAAAAGATCCTTCTTCACGAATAATGAGATGGAAATGGAAATTAGAAGAATATAATTTCGAAATCATTCATAGAAAAGGAAAATCTCACGCAAACGCAGATGCTTTATCCCGGATACATATTTTGGAAAATGAAATCCCTGATGTTTTAGAAGAATTCATAAACGAAACATTTCCAAACTATGATAACTTTCAAGAAGAAAAAGACTTATCAAAAATCTGAAAATATTTTTATTAAAGAAGGTCGAGTAAATAAAAAAGGTTTTATTGTAACGGATAATCTAAACGAAAAAGGACTAATAATCGATCCTAATGAAGATGAAATTGTTTGGTGGACGGAACTAAGAGCACAAATCCCTAATCGTGAATTTATCAAAATTAGAATCAAAGATCCAAGACTTCGAGCACTAATACTCGAAATGATTGAATACATTTACACAAAAGTAAATCCAGGAAAAGATTTAATAATTTTTACGAGTCAAGTAAAAGACCCTATCACGCGGGAAGAAAAGGAAAGAATAATCAAGGAATTTCACGAATCAACTATTGGAGGACATAATGGATCACAAAAGACCATAGAAAAATTGAGACAAAAGTATAATTGGACTGGAATGACAAAATATATAGAGAGAATAATTCAACGTTGTCAAATATGTCAAAAAGAGAAATTAACTTCTCAGGTAACAAGACCTATCCAGGAAATCCTGACATCCCTATAAATCCCAATGACAAAGTATCACTAGATGTAATGGGACCACTTCCAGCAAGTCAAGGTCATAAATATATACTGGTTGTACAGGACTACCTTACGAGATATTTGGTAATAGCTCCGCTCAAGACAAAGAATTCGCAAGAGGTACTAGAAAAATTTTGGGAAAATTATTGTAAAATTTTTGGAATTCCTAAAGAAGTTTTAACGGACAATGGTGTCGAATTCAAAGGTAAATTTCACGAGATAATGTGTGAAAAATTAAGGGTCAAATGGACTGCAACCTCGGTATATCACCCACAATCAAATGGTAAAAATGAACGTGCACATCGGGAAATCCTCAATTACGTACGGAGTTACATGGTGGAAAGTACCGACTAGGTGAATCAATTATCAAGGGCTATGATCTCTTATAATTCGACAAGGAATGAAAAGACCGGAGTGTCACCTTTCGAATTTTTATTTGGTTATGCCCCAAATATTCCTTTGGACGCCGAAGATCTTGAAATTACAATAAAAGAAAATATGACTCTTTACGAAGATATCGAGAGAAAGTCCGTGAAAAAGCTAGAGGAAAAATCGAAAAATCTCAAGATAAAACTCGAGAACGATTAACTTCTCAAAGAGCTCCCAAATCCTTAAGAATAGGACAAGAAGTATTAAGTAAAAGAAAACAACCAGGATTTTCAAAGTTACATAGTCCATGGGAAGGACCTTATATAATAGAAGAGATTTTAAATGAACAAAGTGTAGCTGTAAGAAGAGGCAACGACCTCGTGATATACAATAAAATAGATGTAAAACCTTATTTTACAGACGAAAATGAATCCGTCGAGAACAGTGACGATACTGATAATGACGATGTTGATCTCGAGGACCCACAGCCAGGTCCAAGTCACCGAAATTGGGAATAATAAACCCGTTTATTTAGAAAATATGGGAAAAACACATTTTTCATGAAACATGGAATAGCGCATCCTCAAACGCTTCCCCCACAACTTATATTTGAAAATTTGAGAAATCATACAAATTATCCTCATTTCTTCCCAATTCCGTTAACTGAAGAGCATTTTTCCACACTAATTGATATAAGTCATTTAACAATTGCAGTAATACAAGAAAAGTTAATATATATTCTGGAAGTACCAATATTAGAAGAAGAGATGTATGAGATATTATATTCGATCGCGATTCCGACTTATTCAATGATAAAAGGATACATATTGTATCATATTGATACAAATTATATTGTAATTAATGAAAACAAAACCCGATTTTTTCCACTACAAGTAGTAGAATTTAAAAATCTAAAAAAGGTGGAAAATATGTATCTAATTCAAAGAAAACATCCAGATTATTCAACAGAATCTTCAACATCGTGTGTAATAACGATGATACTTGCCAAAAGGAAAAATAGTTGCGCACCTAAATATGTGGAATTAGAAAATTCCCTATTTATTCAACTGAAAACAGGTCAAGATTGGTTAGTAATACCAGTAAAAGAAGAATCATTACATATATTATGTCCAGACAATGCTCCAAAAATGATTAAAATTATATCAAATGTAAAAGTTCATCTTGAACAAGGATGCTCCGCAATGGCGACACATGCAGTATTAAGAGCTTCTAATTTTATTAAAATAATTGAATTCGATACAATGTTAGAAGGAAGCTTTAATGAATCAGAAATAAAGGATCGCTTACATTTTAATAAAATAAAAGAAAAAGAATTGAATATTAGTGTCATTTCTGAAAAATACATTAATTCAAAGAATTTACAAGAACTAGGAACAAGTACTGAAGAAATAAATCAACAAATAAACAACTTAGCGTTACGAAAAAGATCAAAAACGATAAAAGAACATATTCAAGATGGACTTCAGTATTTTGGATATACGGCAATAACCATAATAATCAGTTATATTATGTATAAAATAGGCCTCTTAAGGTGCCTAAAGAAAGCAGTTTCTTGTTGTATTAGACCATGTGTCATTTTCGATCACTGTAACTTTGGAAATAATGCGCAAACTATAGATAGACCAGAACATATACATCTTAGACAATCCCTAAAAACGAAATATAATGAACAAGCAAGAATAACGGAAATAGAAGAAACAGAAGAATTACCAAAAATAACTCAAAAAATATTTAAACCAAAACAGCAAACCAGTCAATTACAATGAATTTATGGGGACCAAAATTCTTTAAGGAGGGAGGAATGTAACGATGAAACTTGACACCTTCCAGAATAAGTCACTCGGTGACGCGATACATTTTTCCCCACCATGTAGTCAATGCATACTGCGTTATTCCTGAATAGTATATAAGAGCGTCTTGCAGATCGAGAAGCGCGTTCAAGCGTTCAAGCGTTCAATCGCTCATTCGTTCATTCGTTTGCATCCAAACATATTCATTCTAAATACGAGGGTAGTAGCCAAGCCACGTGCGATTTGCCCAGCGTAATCTCACTCCAGAAAATATCCATCGGTCATCATAAAGAACATTCTACAACTCCGATTACGCACTTTGATCGACGTCTACAATCCAGCCGTTATCGTCGAAGAAGAGTCTCGAGAAGGCGCATCACATTACAATCGATGCACATCCAGAAGAGACAAACAAGCTCAACGATTAGTCATACGATTGTAACACGAATAAAATAAAGAATAACTCTTCGATAGGCGACAACGACGTTTTTTTTTGTTTTTAAATATATGTTCGCCCAACGGTGTAACATATATATATATATATATATATATATATATATATATATATATATATATATATAGAAATAATTTTTTCATATTATTTTTTATCTCTTCTCTCTCTCCCCCTTTTTTAACGACGGGGCTTCGTGCGGTCGAGCCGCGCCTCCCCCCTTTTCTCCGCGCTCACCCGCTCGCCATCGAGACGGCTAGTGGGTGACATATTTTGTTATGCGATACGTGTGTACGCGCATTTCCTTGTGTCCGCCGCCGATACGGTAGGTTTCACCGGCCTCTCGGCTTCGGACCGTGTAAGGCCCTACCCATTTTGGGGTGAGCTTGGCCGATATGCCCCTCCTCACGGTCTCGTCGTAGAGGAGGACTTTATCACCCGGGCGGTACTCTACTTTACCGGCCGTGTGATCGTAATGATGCTTCGATTTCTCCTTTCCTTTTTTCAGCTTTTCTTGTGCCTGTTGCCATGACACCCTCAGGTGTTCACGTAATTCTGCTGCGTAATCGTCGTATGAATATGTTGCTCTCGGAATTTCTCGCAGTGCGGTTGGTAATTTAGCCTCTTTACCGAATACCAATTCATACGGCGTAATACCTGTAGCCGTGTGTGGCGTGGTATTATATGTAAACATAGCGTATGGTATCCATTCGTCCCCGTCCCTTTGATCCTCACGTACGAAATTTTTCAGGTATTCCGCAAGGGTCCTATGGGATCTTTCCAGGGCTCCATTCGATTGCGGATGGTATGCCGTGGTTTGCAACCTTTTTATTTGTAGGAGATCACACATTTCTTTAAATATATTGCTTAGAAAATTAGTGCCTTGATCCAAAAGGATTTCGGACGGGGCAATAAATTTACAAATGATTTCCGTTACAAGGCCTTTGCTACAGTTTTGGCTTCTTGGTTTTCTAACGGAATTGCTGCATCATATTTTGTTAATAAATCCTGGAAAGTCAGGATGTATTTGTTGCCTTTTTCCGTAGCAGCCAAGGGACCTACAAAATCGACAGCACATTTTTCAAACGCTCGGGCCGGTGTGTCTGTGATGACCATCGGTATTTTGGTGAAAAATCATTTAAAGGTCTGAGATCATAGGTCGTTGGATTCGTCTGAATATCAGCTACAACGTCTTAATAAAAAAAAAAACATGTTCCCGTTTGAAAAACCATTAATGACCTTGAGAACGTAAAAACGATGACCTTTACAAAAATGAATTTTTCACCACTGTATCAGCCCTTCGAAATCAATCACATTACCTCCTCACATTTTTTTCGTCACTCTGAAGGCAACGAAAGAATACACTCTGAAGCCAAAGATATTTCGGGGGGTCACGTTAAATGGTCCACCCTGTATACAAGGGTGAAAATAAGTCTGCGAGTGTGATGGAATTTTTCCGACATTTCATTGACGAAGTAAATCGTATTATCGGGGAAGGCGGTGTTATTTACCACGGTTCGTTCTATCCCCTTGTTCTTCGAAGCCTTTATCGCTGATGCATCCGCTCGTGCTTTCATACTGAACCATGTGGGTCATAATAATTCGTTGAAACCTTGCTCGGAATGCAAAGTTCACGGCGAACGTGTAACTAAAACCGTTTATCTATCATTAAATAACATCCCGCGAACCGATCAATAATATACAACCGAAATTGATGAAAATCATCAAGGCGCAAAGGAGAGCCCTCTTTCTCTCCTTATAATCGGTCTGGTATCTCAAGTTCCGTTCGATCCTATGCACATCGTATATGTTGTCGTGATGAAGCGAATGATAAGTGCTTGGATCGAAGGAAAATTCTCAATGAATAGTAAGTTGTGGGCACAGAACTTCTGTTTAATATCGAAAAGACGCAAATACTTGAGAGATAAATGTCCAAGTGAGTTTGCGCGTCAACCCCGATCGTTGGCGCGATATGCGCGATGTAATGCTACAAAGCTTTGTCAGTATTTATCATACACAGGTCCTATCGTCGTTTATAGTATCTTGAGCAACGATCCGTACGATCACTTGTTACTTCTCAGTAGTGCCATGCGTATCTTACTTTCAGCCAAACTTTCTCGACATTTATTTTACGCGAAAACGGTATTGAACATTTTCGTTACGCATAGGGGAATTCTGTATGGTCGCAGTTTCGCCAGTTACAACATCCATGGTTTGTTGCATCTTGTAGACGATGTGTCATTTCTCGGACCGGCTGATACGTATTCCACCTTTTCGTGCGAAAATGCAATAAAAACCTTTCGCCAAAGTTGCAGGAAGCCGCACCTCTAACTACAGCATATTTCAAATCGAAGGGCAGAACATGCCCATATAATCCATTCATATCACCGAGTCCACGACAAAAGACTGCCGGAGGCTTCCGGTCGACATTACGATGGGTCACTAGCACGCGGTATTTTTGCAAATGACATTGCACAATATCGTCACTTGAAAAGTGAAACATTTACCTTCAATACTGTTACATCCTAGCGAATGTGCCTTCTCTCGGTTATTCATAATATCCTCATTTGCCGTCATAACCGTGTTAAATGTATAAATCTAAGAATAAGACGCGTAACAGCATTTAACGAAACTTGCGTACGTTCCGCGAACGTATTCAAATCACAGCGATATATACACGATACCCGCACTGCCACAGTCATCGATTTTTTCTATCCCATTGGCTGTCAACAAGAACACGATCCCTGGCGCATATTCCAAGAAGAACTGTCGAACGAAAAACCAACCGTCAACTCGATCAACAGACTCCCAAAACTCTACGTCGTCTGCCCATCCGCATGGTGACCAAGAGAAGCCTCGACCCTAGATTATTTCAGCATAACAAAGCCTAGACGGCTCCGGCGAAATTATAACTCTGACTTAAAAATAAGATATCCGGTCTCGCAGCGTAGTCCGATATATGAACCTCTCGATATGAGAAGTCACCATCGCCATAAATCGACATAACACAAATCATGCGAATGCTTAGGTTTCAGATATCGAACTCTAATCCCATGCGCTTTTCGCCGAAACACAGGACAAAGGGCTCTTTCTCTTCATCCGCATATTAGTCAGAACCGATGCCCTGGAATAAGGCCACGCACGTGACTAACGAATCTGTAAAATATGCGCACACCATTCCCCGACCAATCACGCTAATCAACCGATATCTTCACGACCAATGGTCCAATCCCTGCAGAACTAGATGACCAAAACCGTACTCTCCCTAAGGTTCCGTCTCCCACTATTGAACCACTCCTAATTTTAATATCAAGAACGACTTCCTTCCTGAAGTCAGTCTCCCGTCAACTACCATCGACTCAAGTACTTCTATCAAGTCTTAATCAGTCTGCCGACAATCTTCATCAAATACAGATCTCAGTCTCGCAAAATCTTCCATAAAATTAATTTCACTTCTTAATCTTTTTCTGACAGAATTCGAAGTGTAGTACCGGTATCATAGATTTTCGAATATTATACACTTCGGGTTTTGAACGAAGTATCGTATAAGAGTTTAGTCGACTCTCACGGCCTCGAGTCCGTAAAGTAGTTCAAGTGCTGTTTACTACACGTATATACATAAATACTCTCAGCGCGCCAAAAGTCTGGTGCTGGTGACCGCTTTCCGAACGCTAAGCGTGGCGTCCGTCAACTAGGCCCTTATCTGCGAGCGAGAACCGATATCCCCGCGAGCGAGCGTACCTACACACGTATACACCCACAAACATAGCGACAAATGTAAGCGACAAATTTCATTTTATGTTAATCAGATTGTTCCCCCGACTTCATGGTTATTTTCATTGTCATATTTTCTGTGTAAGTAACTTTCTTTATCCAATCACTTATTTGTAATAAACCTTTAGTTAAGTTTGTACAAATTTGTCGGATTATTTCTCGATACCAAATCACTGCATGATTTCCTAATTTCAACTCATTCCAAGCACTACCACCCCTGTTTACCCTCATCCCGTGCTATTGCGCTTGTCGTAGGCAAAAAGGGAGGGAATCAAAAAAATATATGCCCACGTCCCTTCCGGATGTGACATATTAATTTCTTGGGGGCTCGTCCGGGATTTTAAAAAGGGAATGCGCCGAGTAATCTAATGTCCGGGGACGAATCAACAGCTAGTTCATGAAATTTAGATATCACTGGCGACTTAGGTGAACCATCGGATTATTCTTTGAGGAGTTCTGACGCTCAATTGCTATCTGGTATCGGACCTAAGAAACGACCAGTAAAAAAAATTAGAATTACCTCAAAAAATCGATAACGAAAACACAACAGACATGGCGCTAGGAGGTACAAATCAATCACTCGCTTACGTATCTTTAAGGGAAGTGTCACGTCCTACGACAAATCCCAAACCATGCGATTTTTCTTCTATTTCAACTCAGTTTATACCCTCTTGTGCCAGAAACTCATAAATTTCAGAATTGTGGAGTGAAATACTTAACCCTCGAAAAGTATAGACTAGACGGCTCCGACGAAATACTTAACCCTCGAAAAGTGTAGACTAGACGGCTCCGACGAAATTCTAACCCTGACTGAAAAATAAGACATCCGGTTTCGGAGCGCAGTCCGAAATATAAACTCCTTGATATGAGAAGTCATCATAGCTATAAATTCCCATAACACAAACCATGCGCATGCTTAGGTTTCAGATATCCAACTCTAATCCCATGCGCTTTTTCGCCGAAACACAGGACAAAGGGCTCTTTCTCTTCATCCGCATATTAGTCAGAACCGATGCCCTGGAATAAGGCCACGCACGTGACTAACGAATCTGTAAAGTATGCGCACACCATTCCCCGACCAATCACGCTAATCAACCGATATCTTCACGACCAATGGTTCAATCCCTGCAGAACTAGATGACCAAAACCACACTCTCCCTAAGGTTCCTTCTCCCACTATCGAACCCCTCCTAATTTTGATATCAAGAAAGACTTCCTTCCTGAAGTCAGTCTCCCGACAATTTCAATCGAGCTCAGAGCTCAACCTTCCGTCAGCGAATTTCGAACCAAGTTCCTTTTATCGCGTTTAATTCCGATCTACGTATCGATAATCTTATTCCAAGTCTTTTCTTTTAAGTTCTATATACAGGGTGTCCCAAAACTCAACGATAATCTGAGACCGGATGAAAGGCCAAGTTATACCAGTTCTGGGAAAAATAAAATAAAAAATCCATATCACTCAGTTCAGCGATAATAGACATTTAAAAAAAAAAGTTGAAATTCGACACCCTTGGTCGCATTTTCAAGTCCTGTGATTACCAATGTCACAATTTCGCTGTGATTTTTTTAATTTCGTGATCTTCATTAACGATGCTATTAATCGCAACTACAAATTAATGCAAAAAACATTGTTAATTTAATAAAATAAGTTAAGTTTTAGTGAGTCATGGTTCACAAAAATATTGTTAGTTAACTTTGACACTTCATTTTGAAAAAAAAAATGTACTACACTACCCTTGGCAAGTTGTTTCAAAAGATGGCGCATTTAATCAAGATTTCAAAATGGTGCAACACTTGCCACTTTTCTTGCCATTAAAAATTTTATTTATTTTTTTCAAATTGAGCTCATTTTGAACAACTCACCATTAGGATTTTTTGTTACTAAAATTTGTTATTTTTTGTTTCTGATCTGAAATAAAATTATTATTTTTAGTAAAGAGGTAATTGAGTCAGTTAATAACCAATTTTTATTGTAAAAAACATGTTTTTTACAATAAAAATTGGTTATTAACTGAGTCAATTACCTCTTTACTAAAAATAATAGTTATTTCAAAAGATGGCGCATTTAATCAAGATTTCAAAATGGTGCAACACTTGCCACTTTTCTTGCCATTAAAAATTTTATTTCTTATTTTTTTCAAATTGAGCTCATTTTGAACTACTCAACATTAGGAATTTTTGTTACTAAAATTTGTTATTTTTTGTTTCTGGTCTGAAATAAAATTATTATTTTTAGTAAAGAGGTAATTGAGTCGGTTAATAACCAATTACCTCTTTACTAAAAATAATAATTTTTGGTAACAATATTGAGCTTATTTTGAACAACTCAACATTAGGAATTTTTGTTACTAAAATTTGTTATTTTTTGTTTCTGGTCTGAAATAAAATTATTATTTTTAGTAAAGAGGTAATTGAGTCAGTTAATAACTAATTTGTATTGTAAAAAACATATGTTTTTTTATAATAATATAATCTTATTTCAGAAAATATTTTATTTTTTTTCAGAAATTTTATTTCAGAAATAATAATTTTATTCCAGACCAGAAACAAAAAATAACAAATTTTAGTAACAAAAATTCCTAATGTTGAGTTGTTCAAAATAAGCTCAATTTGAAAAAAATAAATAAAATTTTTAATGGCAAGAAAAGTGGCAAGTGTTGCACCATTTTGAAATCTTGATTAAATGCGCCATCTTTTGAAATAACTTGCAGGGTAGTGTAGTACATTTTTTTTTCAAAATGAAGTGTCAAAGTTAACTAACAATATTTTTGTGAACCATGACTCACTAAAACTTAACTTATTTTATTAAATTAACAATGTTTTTTGCATTACAGTAGAACCTCGATTATCCGAACTAGTCTCGGTCCCAATTAGCTCGGATTATCAAAAGTTCAGATAATCGAAACGTGGGTTTTTTGGGACGAGATCATAAGCAAAATTGTCGTTTATGATCTCGTCCCAAAAAACCCACGTTTCGATTATCCGAACTTTTGATTATCCGAACTAATTGGGACCGAGACTAGTTCGGATAATCGAGGTTCTACTGTAATTTGTAGTTGCGATTAATAGCATCGTTAATAAAGATCACGAAATTAAAAAAATCACAGCGAAATTGTGACATTGGTAATCACAGGACTTGAAAATGCGACCAAGGGTGTCGAATTTCAACTTTTTTTTACACATGTCTATTATCGCTGAACTGAGTGATATGGATTTTTTTATATTTTTCCCAGAACTGGTATAACTTGGCCTTTCATCCGGTCTCAGATTATCGTTGAGTTTTGGGACACCCTGTATGTATAGTTTCGATCCTCAGTTCGCGTAGACCAACAGAAATCCGTGTCTTACTCCGTAAATCTATATAGAGCCTTAAGTGACTCTCGCTGTACGCATATACATATATATAACTCCGCGCCGACCGAAAATCTTGTGCAAGTGTTACTAACCTCTTGACCTGCGAGCGCATTAGGGTACCAGCGAAGGCCCTTCGCCTTACGAGCGTCAACCGATAATTTTACGGGCGACCATACACAACTGTACGAGCGAGCACACACACGAACAACGAATGTAAGCGAACTATATAATCTTTTGTATTTTTGTACCGTCTCTATCAGCTAATTACTGAATGTGACGCCTAAATTGTAATAAAGCAAGAGTCAAGGTTATACAAGTGTCGAAATATTCCGTAATGCCGAGACATCGCGTCAATTCCTCCATTTTATCTTTTCCCACGCACTACCCCTTTTTACCCTCATCCCGTGCTATTGCGCTACGCGGAGGCAAGAAAGAGGGAAACGAAAGTTTTATGCTCTCATCCCTTCCGGATGTGACAGAAGCTATCGAAATGGTCACCGATTTTGACGGGACGGTAGCTCCTTCGCAGATTTTGTAGCCGGATGCGAAGACACAATGGCGTCGCTTCCGCCCGGATCCGAAGCACGGTTTGTGAGAGTAATTCGAAACAAACTAAGAGTCAGGCTAAGAAGGTCATCAGTTCGTCCACGTTCGAAACAGTAGAATATCTTCTGAAATTCTTAAAGAAACGATATGCTCTAAACAAAGCTGAGGTGCAACTGTTGGGAGAACTCAGTCACATTTTTCAAGGAAGCGGTGAAACCGTAATTGATTTTTCCACTGCAATTAGGGATAAAGCTAGGGAAATACTGGACGCTTAACCAGCATCCCAAAACGGCACGGAAAGTGACGCTCACAGAAAAACATTAGACTAAGGAACTTCTCTCATCCTCTATTAGATCCGTTCCGAACAAATCGGTAAAAATCTGTAACATCTGTAAAAAGGACGATTATTCGAGCGAAGCTTGCCGATTTGCGGCATTCACATGCCAAAAATGCAACGGTAAAGGTCACAAAGCCGATCAATGCGTAAATAATCGAATCGCTAAAAAATCGGTCACGTGTCAAATTTGCGATAAACCCGGTTACATCGCGAAAAATTGCTACGTTAACTAGCATCGAAATCTTCGAATTTTTCTGGCAATTAATCACACCGCTTCCCCGGTCCTCAATGCCCACTCTGTCATAAGCACGGTCATACCGCGGATCGATGTTTTAAATTTCGAAACAATCCCCCGAATTCTAATCCGCCATCCTGTCGGTATTGCAAAAAGGTCGGGCACACTATCGAAAACTGTCGCGCTCGCGATTATTATAATTCGCGTAATCAGTCGGGAAACGGACCGAGTGCCCCTCGGACAGACGCACCGAGCGGCCCGCCTACTCAAACGCGTCAAGCAAACGCCGTTTCTCTTGGGGAGCCGAACGAAACTATCCGACCTACGCAATAAAGTCGGAAAATTTTAACACATTGTCCTCGGTGTGTATCGGAGCACTATCGGAAAAAGAGTCAATTTCGATGGTATTAGACAACGGTGCCATCCCCAATTTGATAAAAAAAAGGCATATACAAAAAATATGGTAGGCATCAACGAAGAAGATGTCATTAAATTAAGACGAAATGAGACCTCCTCGCGGTCGGTATGGTAGAACAATTATGGATACCCAAAAATCTCTGAAACGGCTCTGTTTCGGAAACTCCAACCACGATCCCGTAATTCCGGGAAACCCCGCGAGAGGTCGACGTCTCTCGGTCGGTCGCGCGCTTCACTCTTGCAGTGTCCGGGCGCAGGAATTTTCTCCCCTTATTTTCAACGTTATATTATAGCATTGGCCCTTCTTTTCATTGCATTCGTTTCCAAGTCTCTTCGGTGACCGGTTCAACTTCGGTCTCCTCTTTGTCGCGTAACGGTTTTAACGCGATTTACGCCCGCCTTAATTCGGCGGCAATAGTCACGGAACAGTCAACTCGGTACCCTTTGGTTAAGTTCCCTTCGTAATTAACCCTTCGGAATTAAGTTAGTGTAAATAGATAATTTAAAATAAACCAACATTTTTTATATCTACTCGAGGGCACTTCAAATATTCATTTCCCGACGCGTTCCCAACTTTACGGCGAAACCCACAATTTTCCCACCCGCTCACTCCTAACCCAGAATCCGAGATTTCCCCAATTCATAACATGGTACTTCGAGCCGGATTCAAGTGAACGAAGTGGGAAGAAGTGAGTTATTCGCTGAAAAGGGCAAGGGAAATTAGTTTTTCTATACCGGTGCGCGAGAAAAAAGGGTAATTTTCGTCGCGACCACGTGTTACACGTCGGCCGCGAATTCTCGTCGGCCTCCTCGCAAGACGAGCTCGAGCGACGCCTCGCTCTCTCTCTTTCACGCGCGCACCGCGCCCGATAAATCGCGCTCTCTCGCTTTCGGGCGAGCCGGGAATCAGACTCCATACACGCGCGCATGCGCACTTCGGCCTGTGTCTCGTCTAACGTAAGCTTCACGTGCCGGTCAACCGACCGATCTCGCTTCTTCTTCCGACGAACGTTCTCGCGACATCGTGCGCTCTCGTGCAAGAGACCGTCTAAAAAGTTTCGCTTCGTTTCTCGGACGCTTCACGCCACGCGCAGTAAAACTTTCTTGCGTGTCGATCGGCGACACGACAGTTCGGCATTCGGGAGCTCCTCTTTTTCGTCGGATTGGACGCTTCGTGTCACGACTTTTTCGCGAGTTCGTCGATCTCGGCCGCTTCGAGCATCGCATTCGGACATTTTCACGAGTTTCGTGATTTCGTTGTGGACGCTTCTCGCCATCTACCGCGTGTGCTTCGATCGTCGACTCAGCCGCTTCGAGCACTCGTTCGGACCTTTTTCTCGAGTTTTTCGGCATTGGACGCTTCGCGCCATTTTTCTCGCGTGTACTACAATCGTCGAAGTCTCGCGCCATCCTTTCGTCTTTCGCCAGTTTTCGTGTTTTTCGGCTTGGACGCTTCGCGCCATTTTTCGCCTGTGTTTCGATCGTCGACTCGGCCGCTTCGAGCATCTCGTTCGGACCTTTTTCTCGAGTTTTTCGAGTTTTTCGGCATTGGACGCTTCGCGCCATTTTTCTCGCGTGTGCTACGATCTTTGAAGTCTCGCGCCATCCTTTCGTCTTTCGCGAGTTTTCGTGTTTTTCGGCTTGGACGCTTCGCGCCATTTCTCGCGTGTGCTTCGATCGTCGACTCGACCATCACTCCTGCTAGCTACAAGCCAAGCAATTCTGACCTCCTCATCGGGCATCTCGCAGCGGGCGAGACTCCTTATAGACCCGGACGCGGAACTTTCGTTCGTTTCCGAAAGCACGGTCCAACTCCTTCGAACGCAAAGGATGGCGGCGTCCATCAACATCCACGGAATCGGAAGCCAGTCAGCGGGACGGACGCGGGGAGCTACCACCGTCACAGTATCTTCAATCCATGACTCGACCTCAACTTTCATAGTGACGGCGTTCATTCTAAACGTATTAACTTCGACGCTTCCCTCGTTCGCTACTTCGGGGCAATGGGACCATCTTCAAGGACTTCCTCTGGCAGACTCGGACTTCTTGAAACCGGGACCAATCGACGTTATCATCGGAGCTGACGCGTATGGTCTGCAGGTTGAGTCAGACGTCGTTAAGGGTCATGCCATCGATCCCATCGCTCAGCGCACGCTCCTCGAATGGATCGTACTCGGTCCTGTCAACGGCTCCACCGCAAATTCGGTTCGTATTCAACATGTCTCCATCGAAGACGAGGTCACTTCTTTACTGTCGAAGTTTTGGGAGCAAGAGGAAATTCCTCCGGACTCGGCCTCTACAACCGACCCGGACGAATCCACTTGCGAACAACATTTCAAGGACACTCATACGAGAGACGCTACGGGCCGATATATAGTATGACTCCCTTTCAAGACGCCCCCTTCATTACTCGGAGATTCGTACACTGGTGCAAAACGCTGCCTTCTCCAACTTCTCCGGCGACTCTCGACAAATGAGTCGTATCGCAGTCTCTACAACACTTTCCTCCAAGAATACGAGAACCTGTCTCACATGGCTCGTGCCGCAACGGCGGCGTCTTCGAGACCACGGTTTTTTCTCCCACATCACGGTGTTTTTCGGGCCCATAGCGCCACAATGAAACTTCGCGTCGTCTTTAATGGTTCCTTCAAAACAACGAACGGTGTGTCGATCAACGGCATTCTTCACACCGGTGCCAAACTTCAACAAGATACCTCAGACGTCCTGCTCTGGATCAGACGTCACCGGTTCATTTTCGCCACCGATGTCGCGAAAATGTTCCGGCAGATCGCAGTCCATCCGGACGACTGGGATCTCCACCAAACCCATGGGTGGACCAGGAACATCGAGTCGTCCTATATCATCTGACTACCGTTACCTACGGCCCCACCTGTGTTCCCTTTCTCGCCATCCAGGTCATGCTTCAACTGGTCGAGGATGAGGGGCACGACTTGATGATATCTTCGGCGGTGCCGACACGATTCACGACCTTCAGGCAACGGCACAACAACTTCAGGGAATCTGTCAGCGCGGATGCTTTCCACTTAAAAAATGGTCAGCGAACTCAACGGAAGCCCTTCGGAATGTTACCTCGGAGTCCCAATCGCATGAGGTTGTGATTCTATCGGAAGATCCCAACGTCAAACTTCTGGGCCTCGTCTGGAATCCAAACGAGGACAATTTCAGATTCCTTCTTCAGCTCTCCTTCAACCGGGACATCACGAAAAGGACCGTTCTATCGGAAACGGCATCCTTGTTTGATCCCTTGGGTTTCATCTCGCCAGTTATTATCATCGCGAATGTCTTCCTCCAAGAACTGTGGCTGGCAAAATTTCACTGGGACGACGGACTCCCAACTCGACTTCAGGAAAAATGGCTACACTTCCGAGAGAGTCTGAGTGACTTGTTGCTCATTCATCTCCCGGGGTGGCTTCACCTTTCGCCTTCTTCGACTGTCGAGCTACATAGATTCTCGGACGCCTCCTAACTCACCATGTCAGCCGTGATCTACCTCCGAACAAGGTCAGTCGACGGGGTCACAACCGGCACCCTCGTCTGCTCGAAGACGAAGGTAGCCCCCCTCAAACGACTCACAATTCCGCGGCTCGAGCTATCGGCGGCCCTCCTTCTTTCAAGGCTGGCCCCTCACGTTCAGAGAACCCTAGACTTAACGCAAGTTCCAGTCTCTCTCTGGACGGACTCTTCAGTTGCGTTGACATGGATTACTTCAAATTCGGCCCGATGGAAAGACTTCATACGAAATCGGGTCACTTCGATCCAAAGTTTCAGTTCAAACGCAACATGGCGGTTCATTGCGGGAAGAAAGAACCTGGCCGACTGTGCGTCGCGAGGACAGACTCCCCGACGACTTTCCAAGCACCGTCTTTGGTGGCACGGGCCTGAGTGGCTCGCGCGACCACCATCTTCATGGCCAGTCTCTTCAGCCGAACTTCCACCAGATGGCAACCTCGAGCAACGATCGGGTTTCGCCTTCACTACCACCTCCGAGCCTAGTCATCAAACTTGGGACCTTCTGCAAAGGTACTCTTCGCTCACTCGGCTTCTTCGGATCACGGCAGTGTGTCAAAGAGCGGTCGCCCGCTTTCCAACGGGTCCCGCACGCTTCAATGACCTACCCGCTGAACCCGTGAGATTTGGAAGAGGCAAGGTTCTTCTGAATACGCCTCGTTTAACGCTCGCACTTCTCGGCTGAACTTCAGATGATTTCGAGCGGAGCGACCCTCAATCGGGGTCACTCCCTTGCCGCCCTCAACCCTTTTGTCGACCAACAAGGGACCCTTCGAGTTGGCGGCCGGTTGACGAACGCACTTCTACTGCCCGAGGCAAAACATCCGCCAATATTGCCCCGGACCTCTCAGCTTACTTCTGGTACTGGCACGGTGGTACTCAATCCACGTTAAGCTTCCTCCGTTGATCGTACTGGATTCCGGGTGGCCGGGCTCCAATTCCATCGTACATCCTTCGGTGCACCACGTGTGCCAGATTTTGAGGACTTCAAGTGCAGCAACTCATGGGTCAACTTCCGCCGGCGCGAGTCACACCTTCACGAGCCTTCCTCCACACCGGCATTGACTACGCGGGGCCCTTTACTGTCAAGACCTGGCGTGGACGAGGAACAAAAACGTACAAGGCTTATCTCGCCGTTTTTGTTTGCTTCAAGTCGTATAACAGGACCGGTTCTAACTCAGTGATCTCATGGGGGAGCGAGGCGGGGGCTCCAGCGCGGGGCCCGAGGGCAGACGTCACGCGGCAGGGAGAGGGAAGGCGCTGCAGAGGGGGAAAGCAGTACAGAGGAGTCTAGCACGAGTTAGCCGGGAGGGGGGGGGGGGGTGGCGTCACACGGCGATGGGGAGGACGGCGATGCCAACCGTGCGGGAGGGGAGGGGGTGAATAGAACGAGACAACAATCATAATTAGCATGTACTTATTCTTTTTTTCTCCTATAAATTACATACAGAATGGTTGCAATAGAGCATTTTCATCAACAATGGAAGAATTTGAAATACAAATTATCAGAGTGTTTAATACATAATACCGTGTATGTGTGTGTGTGTGTTTTAAAAAAATGAAAAAATAAAATAAAAAATCGACGTCGATGCAATCGTTCTGAAACAAACAAAACATGCATTTTTTTCTCATTAATCTATATGACACATTGACATTATTTACAATGATACTAAAGTTGACTGGCAATACTTACAATTGGCACGGTATACATTTATGTAGGTGGTACACATGTCGGGTGGAATTATTTGATGCAGTGGATCTCGACAGTCGCTGCAGAAAATTCCCCTCATCTCAGCATAGCGTTCGCAGTAGTGACCGCACACTCTTATGGCTTCTACAAACGCGTCCCGTGCGTGGAAATAGCACGAAGTTCAATACTTCGCTCGACCATTTGTCGTGAAGTAAAAATAATTCACGCAATATTTGACGTTCTGGTCGAGAAGATAAATTTGAAGCATGTCCATTTTTATTTCCCGCACATCATGGTTTTTACCGTCAGATCCACTTTCATACGCGGAATCTACCGATTCGATATCACTTTCCAGATGGTCTACATCCATAACGTCTATTTCGTTGTCGTCGTCGTCGACGATATCAATCACATGAACTTCGCGGATTTGATCACCCATTATTGCAGTTTTCTTTTTTAATTCTACAGCTCTTTCGTTTTCAAAACGCGCCTCGGAGGTTGGAGACTGGAATGGGGAAAAATGCTGCCCCGATTCTTTCTGAGATTTCGATTTTTGGATCGCTATCGGGATGCAGAATGGTGGGAATGGTTTTTTTCTTCAGGCTGAGGTTTTTCTCCTCAGCCTGTAGGAAATAGGGGGATGGGTAGGAAAAAGATGGCCTTCTACGATGTCGAGAGATTTTTTTCTCAATGTTTGTTACTTTCTTGACTGTCGGCAAGGGTGATGATGCACCCTACAGGGTCACTTTTTACAGTGACCCTACAGGGTCACTGTAAAAGCTCCACGATACATCGTGGAGGCGAAGGCTGACCTGCTAGGACTTATCTCAAGTATTGAATTTTACGATCTCCACAAAGCCACGTTTGAAAACAACGTATGGAGACCCATAAAAGTGGCTTCTCATAGCGAACATCCCAGTATTTTGGGATTTCGGATTACTATGCATGCACGACTTGAGCACAGACGTCCTATCGGTTTGCATATATAGTGTCTCTCCCACTCACGCCTCTGACACCATGTTGAATATTTGGTCTAGATATCGAATGGCGTTTAATGTCGGTCAGCAACACGGTCGGTCCTTAAAAACTCGTAAAATCCCTCACAGACCCTACATTGATCGCTCTATTTTGTTCTGCTCTATCCCCGACTCTATACGAATAATGATATAAAAAAGCCTCAAAGGGGAGGCTGTTAGACTTCTAATATAATGATAAAGAGGGAAAATAATTTTTTCTTTAAAATGTGGAACGTTGTGATTGCTGCTGCTCGGAATTTTTAACACTTTGAATGGAGCAGTCAACAAACCAACATCGTTTCTTGCTTAAACAGTTTTTTAAAACTTATAAATATGTGTAGCATCGTGTTAGAACAAAGACTACGAGAACAAGCTATACTCATAAATTCGGTGGAAGAGTACAATGTGTGGGAGCAACAATACAGTGAATTAATAGAATCGTTGGAGAACCAAAGTCAAAATAAACGTCCGCGATTGACAATTGGTAATCGCCAATCATTAATCGCTCAGATAGCGCGACTTGAAAGTTTGAAAAATTCGATACGTCAACGTTTTGTTCATGAGGGGGCTGGATGTAGTGCGCGAGGTAATGGTTTGATTTGGCGGCACATTGAGACGGCATTCGAAAGTCGCATACTGACTGGTGTCACGTCCTGAGGGGACATGAGCATATATGTTGTTGTTTTCCTCTTTTGAGCCTACGCCTGGCGCAATAGCTCGGGACGAGGATCAAGGGGAAGTGCTATGGAGACATCAGAGATAAAGATTTTGGACAAAACTAGGATAAGGGACAAATTCGGTAAACTCGTTTTAACTGTATTCTGATTTTATTATAATTAAGAGATAGAACCAAGAAGTCCGTCGGAACGATGGGAATAATATAGAGTAAAACAAGTATCGCTTACATTAGGTGATAGTGCGTGGTGCTTGCGGTCGCTCGCTCGCTGTTTATTGTTTTGTCTCCGCTCGTGAATTCGAGGCCCAAGCTGCAGCCTCGTGTTGGTGTGATTGTTCGTGTACGAGACGGTCGAAAGTACATGTGTGTTCTTACAACTACGCGATAACGGGATACGATGTCTAAAGCATATGATCGCGATACACAGTTAAGGGTGAAGAATAACTCGGATATATTTCTGAATATTTCGATATTAATATTTATAAGTTCGCAAAAGGAATAGGTGTGATACGCGTAAGTTGTTCGCGAATAGGAAGTTAATTATTCTTTTCTGAAGGAAGGTTGCCGGAAGACCAAGTTCTGAATTTAATGAAGATTGTCGAGAGACTTGGATTGAGATTTTATAAAAGAACTTGAGCCGATGGTAGTTGACGGGAGACTAATTTGCAGGAGGAATCTTTTGAGAAGTGCAATTTTAGGAGGGGATGACTTATGGGAGAAAATACCTTAAGGAGGGGATGATTCGATTGATGTATTTCTTTCTGGATTGGTCAGTGAAGTATGGCGTAATTCGCGATTGGTTGCAAGGCGGTGCATTTTCGCATACATATATTAATTCGTAGAATCGGTCTTATATGCATCTTATATGATAGAGGTTGCAAGGTGGTGCATTTTCGCATACATATATTAATTGGTAGAATCGGTCTTATATGCATCTTATGTGATAGAGGTTGCATCGCAAGGTAGTAGACCTTTGTTTCGCAATTCGGCGAAATGGCATATCGGATATAGAGTTCGAATTCTGAGACCTAAGCATGCACATGAGCTGTGTTATGTTGTAGATTATATCGGGTGCGCGAAGAGATCGAGCGCTAGCGAGTTCTCGTTTCCGGTTGACACCATGCTAAATACTTATCGGCCGGGACTTATTTAGGCTAGAGGCAAAGTCTTCTCATATTGTTTGCGTGGTACCTCGCATTTCTTTCTGAGAGTTTGATATTTGAGTGTTGAAGAGATACGAGGTTATAACACGAGGCGGATCGACTGAATAAAATAAACGAAAAAGAATAAGGGTTTGGAGAATTTCCTCGGACGTGACACCTCCCCCCTTTAAGATTGGGCGTCTCGCTCAATCAGACTGTTAGCTACGACAAGGATGACTTTTCGTCTTGGTGGGGCGAAGTGTATTTAAACAGGGTCTTCGTGGTGACCATCTCATTCGTAAAAAAAAATATTCGTCGATTGCATCCGCGTCGTATCATACTATTTTTACGGAAGAGACAAGAGAAGAAAGGGGAAAAAAATGGCTCCAAAGAATCGACGTTCTGAAACTTTCATGGTGAGTAAAAAAAATGTTAATCATTCCTAATGTATAAAAAGTATGATAACAGTATATATATATATATATATAAAAAAAGAAATCGGAGAAAGTAAAAACCTATTTGCTAATTTTTCTTTTCGCGTTACAGGGGTCCTTTGTCAAGGTGGCGAAGGCCCGTCGTCAAGAACGCGAGGATAACCGGAGAGCACTTCATTTCCTCCATCTCCAGTGGGGATTTGATGTTTTCGGTGTCCGGTGGATGTTGGAGGGTCGCTGGGGATTAGACCATCCGGAATATGACTGGGACCATCCGGCCTGGGAGGACCCCCGCGGGTTGTATGCCGCGTACGATGACTGGGATCTTCCGGCGGTCATCAGTAGAGAGTGATTTCACGAATGCGTGTTTGTCGATGCGCATTGTTTTGGCGCCGTGTGGAAGACGAAACCTTTTTAATAAAGAAAAAGTTTCTGTTCCTTCAAAAGTTGTTTGTTTTCGTGGTTGTTTCGTTTGCGTCGACTGGTTGTGCGCTCTCTTCGTTGTACTTCGGACTACGTGGTTCTTTGATGGTTTGCGAAGTGGTCTCTTTCCTCGTTGACAATTCTTCCCGTCGTTGGTTTTCGTTGTCATTTGGTTCGTGTTGTCTTTTTCATTGTTGGTCTTCGTTGTCTTATTCGCTATTTATCCTTTTTTATTTATTTATTCATTTTTTTATTTATTTTTTTTTATTTATATTTTTTTTTTTAAATAATGAAAGCAAAAATATGATTTGTATATATCGAGATTATTATTAGTAATTTACTCTAATTTTTATTTTATTATTTATTATTATTATTTTACCTTTTTCTGAAAAGGCTAAGAGAAAAATTAATCATGCAGCCCTTGGCAAGTAGAACAAAAAAAAAATGAATTATAATTATTGATACTTTATGTACTCGTGTGCCACTTAGGGAAAGGTACGAGGATTGTGGAATTCTTCGGATATATTCGGGTACAATACGGTTTCGGTGTTCATAGTTGATGACACTTGAGATTTTCCAATGTTGTGTTCTGGATCAGCTGTTTCATTTGTAGCGGGTTTATTATTCTCTTGCGGGGCCTCCTCGTCTGTCGGCGGGATGTTCTTAGGACGCTTGGCCAGATGTATGAGTAGATGAGTCACTGAATCCCAGATTGCACCGATGAGTCACACTGACCAGCCATACACAGTGTGTATGCTGTATGCATGTATTAAGGTGTCCACGAAGAGTTTTATGGCTCGGATGACGATGAAAATTCCGATGAGACCAGCGCTAGCTGTTCCGAATTGGATGAATCTCCCCCATGTACGACTCCAGATGGATTCGGCGAGATTTTCAGGACTGTTATTGTCTAGCATGTTCAACACATGTATCCCCTGGTCGACAGTAGGTTGACCGATCATTCCGCGTGCCACGTGGTTGAGTACAGCGGGTTCTTCTATGGGGAACATAATACGTTCCCGGAGATTGTCGATGTCCTCCTTTGAATAGATGCCACTTGATGCTAAGGATGTTGGATTGGTATATTTCCATGTTGGTTATGTCATAGGCTCCATACTCGCGGGTGGCATAGTTTCGTCCGGAGCTGGCGAGAACTTGTACCATGTATTGCCGAATAGGTAGTAAGGAGGGAGTAAGGAATTACAAGTCATTTGGGTTCCCTTTTTCAAAAGGATATGAGTTTTGGGTGTGAGGAAATATGATTCGTTTCCACGAGTTACTGGTAACTGGTTATAGCATTCTTTTAGCCTTCTCAAGTTTACTTCTATTGGTATGCATTTGATTATGTGAACTACTTCTCCGGCTACTACAGCCATATATCCTGGTCCCTTCATGATGTTATATGCGAATTCGTCGGGAGCTTGGGTCGCCAAGGACAAACTATTTTGAAGCATTTGCCGTTCTTTGTTACATTGTTGGTCTAGCATATTATGATACAAAGTTTTCATTTGTTGTCGTATATGTCTTTCTACATAGATAAATTTAGAATTGACGTACGCGAATATGTCGAGATTAGCCACGGGGAATTTTCCATGTTTTGCGAACGAAGCGCTTCGCGTTGTTTCGAATATAAAAAGTTTTGGGTGTTCGGTGGCGAAAATATTATATCCGCAAATTTGGTCAGTTTTTCTAACGGATAGCGCGAACGTAACGTCGCTGGTTGTTACTGAGTAAACTGTGTTTTCGGTTTCTGTTTCGGTTTCAATTATTTTGTTGGATATTCCTTCATACAGGATGCCATATTTGTCAAATTTGCAGTCGTCGCTCGGTCTTGAGCTCCAAAAAGTGTATCCTCCGTAAGGGTCGATACACGTTGTTGTTAACAAGGTACAAGTAGTACCTGATTTTAAATGAATTTGGTTCGAGTTCAGCGCAACTTGAGCCATATAGCTTCCTAACGTGATTTTTACCGTACCTTGAACAACAACGTTGTTCCAAGTACCGTACGGATCTGAATACGATGCACCATTGCACTCGCCATTGTTTGCTATACTGCCGGCGAGGGTAATGCTGATTGTAGTAGTTTGGTTATCTTTTAACCCGCGTATCACATTGTGGGCTACTTGAGTGGTGCCGTATCTGTGCATTTCTTCGCATGAGTCCCGCCGAGTGACCTCGAGATATTCCATTTGGCCGTTATTAACAATGGACACATGCGAAAACATGCCACAGTGATATATCGTTCTCAAAATCTCGATTTTACATTGTATAACCATGGTTTCAGAGTAGTCGTTGAGTTGTAAGAGTTGGATGTATTTTCCTACGGTTCGTGTGTTTGGAGCAGGGTTGTCGCAAGGTTTAACGTCCAGTAGTGAAATCGTTGTTATATTGGGCGCACTTGATCCGCAGTCGTAACCCACCATGGCAGCAACGGGGTGAAATAAGCATAATGCCCAAATTAAATGGATGCCGATCATCTGAGAACAATGTAATAATTGATTAGTATTTAGTTGTTAGAGTCTGAATCCTCGACTCGAGTCGACCCCCTTTTTCTTTTTGGTTTCTCTTTGGTATTTATGTATGAATATCGCAATCGGTTTTCGTGAACGATTCGAGTTTTGTTTTTATACTGAATTTTGACGTTTCCCTTTTCTAATTTTTCCAAAACTTTATGTGGACCGGAATAATGGTCGCCTAATTTGCCTGGTTTAGAACCCTTTTGTAGATAGATGAAATCTCCGACTTTAAAGTTTTTGGGGTTTGCGTTTTTATCATAGTACCGTTTTGACTGGTGTTTTGAAGCAACGAGGTTTTCATATGCGATATTGCGTATTCCATTGATGCGCGTGATCAAATCGATTAGGTATCCGCGATAATTTGGTAATTGATCAGATTCCCGAAGCGGTTCGCTTGATGGGACCCTTGCTACCTTGCCAAATACTATTTCGTAGGGCGTGTATCTGGTACTCTCATGGACGCTAGTGTTGTATGATAACATTGCTAGTTCCAGCCACTGATCCCATTCGTTGTCTTTGTCAGTGTACTGTTTCAAGAATTCGGCCAGAACGTGATGCGATCTTTCAAGCGCTCCGATTGATTGTGGATGGAACGCCGTCGTTCGGCATCGTTTTATTCGGAAGCGTTTAGCAACTCTTTTCATAAGGCCGCTCAAGAAATTGCTCCCTTGATCGGTTAGTAGGGCCTTAGGTGCTCCGAACACGCATATAAATCGTTTTATGAAAGCATCGGCGACCGTTGTTGCCAGTGCAATTGGGAGCGGAATCGCGATACAGTATTTCGAGAGATTGTCCTGTATCGTTAGGATATACTCATTGTTGCTTGAAGTGCGTTGCATTGGACCTACGATATCCATAGATATTTTTTCGAAAACAGTTCCCGGCGTATCCGTTATGATCATTGGCTGTTTTGTTTTGATCCGGACCAATTTCTTGAGTTGGCACTCCAGACATTGTTGTATGCGTCTCTGAACATCTGATTTTAAGTCTTCCCAAAAATATTCGCGTTTTATTCTGTTGTATGTTTTTGAGACACCCTTGTGTCCACCAATTGGGGACTTGTGCATTTCATAAAATATTGAATCGCGTTTTTCAATCGGTACGTAACTCAGAGTTCCCAAACAGACTATTATTTTTGTTTCGCTGTGTTTGAACGTTTCTTTTACGATGTTTATTACGTCAGCCCAAATTAAATGTTCGATGTGCTGACTGTGGCAAATACTGATCGAGTGAAGGTTGGAGGTTTCACAAATTTCCTTTAATTCTTTGACTGTTCGTTTGACGTTTTCGGATATTACTGATAGCGACTCGGATTGTTTGCCACGAATAACCATTGCGATATGTTGTTTTTTTCCAACCTTTTTTCTATAAGCATGACCTACAGTTAGGTCTTTACAGAGGGGAAATTTGTTTGTTTCTAATAATTTTTGTCTCCCATGATCACATGGGTTTCCTGTTGCATCGATGAAGTAGACCAAATTGTCATTCCGGAAAGAGATTCGTCGAATTGTGAGTCAATAGAACTGGAGTCCGAGTTTACCGAATTATCGGAATCAGGGTCAGTGGGACTGTTGGAGTGAGCGATAAGAGGTGCATTGGATATGTTAGAGCCGTCATATGTTTTTGGGCGCGCGGCCTTCCTAGGTCGAGTGACGCGCGCGGATCTTATTACGTCGGCCTCGGTCTCGTCGCTACTGTTCTCTTCATAATTCACGGCCTTACGAGTTCTTCGCGTATACCGTTGAGATTTAAAATTGGCGTCCACTCCTTCAGGAGCGGGCACGCCGATTTTTCCTTGATTATTGTTATCGAATATTTCTTTTGCTCTGATTGTTTTAATTTGGTCTGGGGATGTGCCCTTTTTGTCGTTTTGATGTTGAATTGTTTTGGATTTTTCTTTTCCGTTTTGGTTTTGTTTTATTTTGGGTTTTTCTTTTTTGTTTGGATTTTGAATTGTTTTGGATTTTTCTTTTTTGTTTTGGGTTTTATTTGTTTTTAATTTGGCTTTTGGTTTCTCCTTTCGATTTTGATTTGGTTTTGATTTAATTTTTGAGTTTGTTTTTGTTTTTGATTCTTCCTCGCTACTGAATATTTTTTTTTTTTTGGTTTTGCTTGCTCGTCACTCTCTTCGGAGTGAAAGCAAGGTTTTGCTTCGACGTTTTTGCCGAAGTTTTTAGATTGGCCACTTTTGGGCTCTGGATTATCGTAGTTGTCATGCAATCTACGATTGAAATAGAAGGATCACGAGGAATTTGCCTGGAATTTGAGATTGACATGCAATCTGATTTTGACTTAGAATGATCGCGAGAAATTGGGTTAGCATCGCGAGGAACTGGATTGGAAACGCAGATTGTCGTGCAATCTGAGTTTGTTTTGCTTTTGTTTTCGTTTGGTTTTTCTTCATCATCGTTCTCACTGGAGCGTTGACAGAGTTTCATTTCGACATTTTTGTCGATTTTTTCATTGCTTTTATTGGCCACTATTGGGCTCTGGACCGGCGTAGTTGTCGTGCAATCTACGATTGAAATAGAAGGATCACGAGGAATTTGCCTGGAATTTGAGATTGACATGCAATCTGATTTTGACTTAGAATGATCGCGAGAAATTGGGTTAGCATCGCGAGGAACTGGATTGGAAACGCAGATTGTCGTGCAATCTGAGTTTGTTTTGCTTTTTGTTTTGTTTTTGTTTTCGTTTGGTTTTTCTTCATCATCGCTCTCACTGGAGCGTTGACAGAGTTTTATTTCGACATTTTTGTCGATTTTTTCATTGCTTTTATTGGCCACTATTGGGCTCTGGACCGGCGTAGTTGTTGTGCAATCTACGTCCGAATTGGGATTAGAATCATGAAGAACTGGATTAGAATTGCAGATTGTCCTGCGATCTGATTTTATTTTTTGTTTGGTTTGGTTTTCCACGATGTCGAATTCCTGTAGTTTTATGACCGGCACGATCAGTCGTACGGCGCCATTTGTGGGGTTGAAAACCTTCAAAAGGGCCTTTCCATCGATGTTCGTTACCGGGCAGTCGCCGGCGTAAACACCCTAACGGATTTTTAAAGGCGGGATATACCCTTCCTTTAACGTGCGGTTTTCGACTCTTACGTGGAAATAAGTTTCCGAACGCGCGGGGATTTTCATTACCTCGTCGGGTTGGTTTGTTCGTTTGAACGGCCATGCCTTGTCTTCACATTCAAGGCATTCCGTCTTGAAATTTATTTTGGATTTTGTGGCAAAACAAAACAATTGGGACCTCAATAAACCAGGGTGAGGGAGTCGAACCTCGTCAGGTATGATGTAGAATAAAGTTTCGAAATTGTATTGTTTTTTAAATTAGATCCGGGATAACGCTACTGTCTAACAACATCGATATTTTTTTTTTTTTTTTTCGGTGCCCTCCGATACACACCGAGGGTAGGTTAACGAAATCTTCCGCGGTTATAGTGTAGGTAAGATAGGTTCGGGCGGAATGATTATCGAGACCGGACGCTTTGAGATCGTGGAATCTCTCAGTGCGGCTTCCCGATCGGTATTCGGACCATTTCGCGAGTTATTGTATTCGCGGGTACGGCAGTTTTCGATAGTGTGTCCTATCCTTTTGCAATACCGACAAACGGGTTGTTTTGATTTAGGCGTTTTGTTCTTTGACTGAAAACATATATCTGCTGACTGGCCGATTTTTTTGCATATTTGACAAACAACTGAGTTTTGTTCATTTAGGACCCTTTGGTACTCGATGGCATTGTGTTCTTGATTTTTATAATTTTGGCAGGTGAAGGTCGCGAATCGACAATTTCCTGTAGTGTGATTGTCTCTTTTGCATACATTACATAATTTTACTGATTTGGACGGGACGAACCTTTCGTGGTTAGTGAGAGGGGACTGCAATTCGTTGCGCGCTTTAACTTTGTGTTCAATTTTTATCGCATATTCTATTGCGTCTTGGCATACCGGTATGAATTCTGATAAAGCGATATTTTCCCCGTCAAACTCGGGAACGCAGCTGATAGCGTCTTTTAGAGAGATAAGTTGATTCGTACCTAACGCCATGGTTATTGAGTTTTTACTTCCTTGTTTCTGAGTTAAATCAAGAGTTTTTATTGACCTTTTCTTTGGTTCAAGGCCGGATAGCAAAGGGGTGTTGGAACTGCGCAATGAATATTGTGACGTGTTAGCTGAATCTTCCGTAACATTTAGGTTTAACGAGCTAGATGACTCGTCTTCGGACATTGATACGGATAGCACATACCCTTTGAATATCCCGGACGAGCCCCCAAAAATTAATATGTCACGTCCTGAGGGGACATGAGCATATATGTTGTTGTTTTCCTCTTTTGAGCCTACGCCTGGCGCAATAGCTCGGGACGAGGATCAAGGGGAAGTGCTATGGAGACATCAGAGATAAAGATTTTGGACAAAACTAGGATAAGGGACAAATTCGGTAAACTCGTTTTAACTGTATTCTGATTTTATTATAATTAAGAGATAGAACCAAGAAGTCCGTCGGAACGATGGGAATAATATAGAGTAAAACAAGTATCGCTTACATTAGGTGATAGTGCGTGGTGCTTGCGGTCGCTCGCTCGCTGTTTATTGTTTTGTCTCCGCTCGTGAATTCGAGGCCCAAGCTGCAGCCTCGTGTTGGTGTGATTGTACGTGTACGAGACGGTCGAAAGTACATGTGTGTTCTTACAACTACGCGATAACGGGATACGATGTCTAAAGCATATGATCGCGATACACAGTTAAGGGTGAAGAATAACTCGGATATATTTCTGAATATTTCGATATTAATATTTATAAGTTCGCAAAAGGAATAGGTGTGATACGCGTAAGTTGTTCGCGAATAGGAAGTTAATTATTCTTTTCTGAAGGAAGGTTGCCGGAAGACCAAGTTCTGAATTTAATGAAGATTGTCGAGAGACTTGGATTGAGATTTTATAAAAGAACTTGAGCCGATGGTAGTTGACGGGAGACTAATTTGCAGGAGGAATCTTTTGAGAAGTGCAATTTTAGGAGGGGATGACTTATGGGAGAAAATACCTTAAGGAGGGGATGATTCGATTGATGTATTTCTTTCTGGATTGGTCAGTGAAGTATGGCGTAATTCGCGATTGGTTGCAAGGCGGTGCATTTTCGCATACATATATTAATTCGTAGAATCGGTCTTATATGCATCTTATATGATAGAGGTTGCAAGGTGGTGCATTTTCGCATACATATATTAATTCGTAGAATCGGTCTTATATGCATCTTATGTGATAGAGGTTGCATCGCAAGGTAGGAGACCTTTGTTTCGCCATTCGGCGAAATGGCATATCGGATATAGAGTTCGAATTCTGAGACCTAAGCATGCACATGAGCTGTGTTATGTTGTAGATTATATCGGGTGCGCGAAGAGATCGAGCGCTAGCGAGTTCTCGTTTCCGGTTGACACCATGCTAAATACTTATCGGCCGGGACTTATTTAGGCTAGAGGCAAAGTCTTCTCATATTGTTTGCGTGGTACCTCGCATTTCTTTCTGAGAGTTTGATATTTGAGTGTTGAAGAGATACGAGGTTATAACACGAGGCGGATCGACTGAATAAAATAAACGAAAAAGAATAAGGGTTTGGAGAATTTCCTCGGACGTGACACTGGTTTAGTAATTAACCGCAACCATATTGAAGCACGTCAATTTCTTGAAGATACCCGAGACATAGTGCTTTTACATGTGAAAAATGTTGTTGAACAACATTTTAGTGTAAAGGTTAATACCACGTTCAATGGTGAGTTTGTGGCAGGTGATAAGCACGCAAACAAAAGTGTCAATACAAAAAACTTTGAACTTTTTCAAACATCCTATTTCGACGAGTGGTATGAACAACGCGTTGTCGAACCCACTCTAGCATCCCTTGACGAACTTCAAGAACGCGAAAGTCGCTGGAGCTTATTAAAAATTCTAAATTTAACCATAAATGTGAATAAATATAATCCAATGCGTGCCGGTTGCCACCTTAAATTGCCACAGGAAGTAATGATAAAGCGTGCAGTAGTAAATATAAAGTCCAATGACAATGCATGCTTTGCGTGGTCCGTGGTCGCGGCTCTATACCCCGCCGAACGTAACAGTGATCCTAAATCGTCATATCCGCATTTTTCGACGGTTTTAAATCTGCAGGGTATTGCCTTCCCCATGACTCTAGAAAAAATTAAAAAATTCGAACGACAGAATGATTTATTAATCAATGCGTATACCGCCGAGAAGAAGAAAACCCTTCTAATACGCATTAGTAAGCACAAACGGGATAAGCATATAAATTTGCTGTACCTTCAAGATCCATCAGACACCAATGTTGGACATTTTGCGTGGATTAAAAATTTATCCAGGCTAGTGAGCTCGCAACTTAGCATGCTGGACCATCGAAAATATATCTGCGATCGGTATGTAAACCTACAATACAATCAAATATGCGACATACATATTTGAAAAAAATCGATCGAAGAAAAACAAATAAATCTCTTTGCACAGGTGTTTGCATTACTTCAATTCAAATGTGAAACTAGAGCCACACGCAACGGATTGTGGAAAGCTGAACGAATATGCAATTCAGTTGCCTTGCGAAGAGGATAAGTGGCTCACTTTCAACAACTTTGATCGGAAGCAGCGTCTCCCCTTCGTTGTATACGCAGACCTTGAGTGTGTCTTGTAGAAAACGGACGATCGAAATAGGTAACAGCATCACAAAGTATTCAGTGCTGCGTATTAGGTGCATTGTTCATATGACAATTCCCTATCCACATATTAGTTGGCTCGCAGTGACAATTGAATTTCCTGGTTCGTTCAAGAACTGAAAAGTTTAGCTATTCGCGTGAAAACCATTTTATGTACTAATGTCCTCATGATATATTTGACACGCGAGGAATGGGCAGAATTCTGCCGCGCTACGCACTGCCACATATGTGAGAAAACATTTACGCAAAGCGATACACGTGTTAGAGATCATTGTCATTTGACTGGGCGTTATCGAGGCCCCGCGCATTCGAACTGCAATTTGAACTTTCAGCAATCCTTTTTCATCCCCATCGGATTTCAGAATTTATCCGGATATGATGCGCATTTCATTATTAAGGAAGTGGCTACAACTTTCGAAGGGAGTGTCGAAGTACTTCCCATAACAAAAGAAAAGTATTTACGAAAAATATGAAACTCACGAATGATACGCGGAATGACATCAAATTGCGATTTATCGATTCGTACAGATTTCTCAATACTTCTCTCGATAAATTAGCATCGTTTCTTACCAAGGATAAACTAAAAATTTTGAAATCTGCAATTCCTAACATTCAACAATTCAATTTATTGACACGCAAAGGTGTTTTCCCATATGAATATGTAGATGACGTCAGTAGGCTGCAAAAAACGTGTCTACCGGCAATGGACTCATTTTACAGTTCATTGAGTGGTTGCACTGTAAGCGAGAGCGACTATACACACGCGGAAAATGTCTGGCAGGAATTCTCTATTCAAACGTTAGGCGAATATAGCGTATTTGAAAACGGATGTCCTGTTATTAGCGGACATATTTGAAAATTTCCGTGATAGCTGTATTGAGAGCTATGGACTTGACTCGGCATATTACTATTCACTCCCCGGGTATACATGGGACGCAATGTTGAAGCATACGAGTATTACATTCGATTTGCTCACTGACATTGACATGGTCATGTTTATCGAACGTGGCATACGTGGCGGACTAAGTCAATGTTCGAATAGATATGCCAACGAGAATAACAAATATATAGTCACACGATCCGTCTAAAGCTTCATCGTCTCATGTATTTCGATGTAAACAATTTGTACGGCTGGGCAATGTGTCAATTGTTGCCTTATGCAAATTTCAAATGGGTAAACGACCTGTCAAATTTTGATGTATCATCAATCTCAAACGATTCGCCTACGGGCTACTTTCTCGAGGTAGACTTAGATTGTCCACAAAATTTACACGATGCACATAGCGATCTTCCGTTTTGTCCAACGCGTGGAAAACCACCCGGTAAGCGGCAAGACAAGTTGCTCGCAACTTTGTACAATAAAGAGCGTTATATTGTACATTGCCGGAATGTTTAGCAGTGTCTGCGCCATGGACTCCGTATAACAAAAATCCATCGAATATTGCAATTCCAACAATCTCCATGGTTACGGTCTTACGTCGAGCTAAACACACAATTCAGAACCATGGCGAAAAATGATTTTGAAACAAAATTTATATAAGCTGATGAATAATGCGGTATTTGGCTAAACAATGGAAAACGTTCGAAAACACGTTGACGTGAAACTGTTGACAAAATGGGAGGGGAGATATGGTGCCGAGACGATGATTGCGAAGCCCAACTTTCACAGTAGGAGCATCTTTTCCGAAAACTTGATTGCTGTTGAATTGCGTAAACTTGAAGTGAATTTATACAAACCAATATATGTCGGTATGCGCATACTCGATATATCGAAAACGCGTTTGTACGAGTTCCACTATGATCATATGGCTCCGTTGTATCGTGAAAAATGTAAGATAATGTACACCGATACCGATAGCCTTATCTACCACATTGAGTGCGAAGATGTATATGAAGGTATGAAGCAAACTATTGTCCGGTTCGACACGAGTGATTATCCCATCGATAATGTTTTCGATATTCCATTAGTAAATAAGAGAGTGCCAGGTCTCATGAAGGATGAAAACAACGGTTCTATAATGACTGAATTTGTCGGACTTCGGTCAAAAATGTATGCGTTAAGAGTAGATGGTAAAAAGGATACCAAAACAGTTAAAGGTGTAAAGAGTGGCGTTGTCGCAAGAACAATAACTTTTGATGATTATATGCAGTGTTTAAATGAGGAGATCGAAGTGTGTCGGAGCCAAACGTGTATAAGATCCACACTGCATGATGTATATACTATTCGCGAAAGAAAAATTGCTCTTAGTCCACACGATAAGCGATATATCATACCCAATAGCACAAACACATTACCATGGGGACATTACGGAATACCATTTTAACACCGCTAAATTCTATAACATCGCCATATCTTTTGTATATTCTTCAATTGATAGAAAATAAAGAAGAAAAAAACATTACCCTTCGTAATCCATATATTCATTCAAACTATTTTCCTCCATATCGTCGTGACGCATTTTTCCAGGGGAAAAAAAAGATTCAAATGCGAGGAGCAAAAAAAAAGAGCTACTCAAGGAACACATGATGCGGTGTCGGGGAAGACGGACTGTTCATCCTTTGCAGCACGTGCGGAGGTGGAGACGGCACTTGACCGCCACTTGTTGGGGCTTTCGGCAGAAAGGAAGAAGTCATAAATTAAAAAAAGATTTTTTATTGTTCACTACAAATCAGATGTATTTATCCAACTATTGTGGGTATTGTCGAACCCCAATCATTTTACAAACATTCGATTGCCACGTTTCTTCAGTACTTTTTCCACGAGATAGATATCGGGATATTTAACTTTTAGAAGCTCTTGCTCGTAGAAACCACCTGCAATAGGTTTATCCGTGTGGTCTTTCAGGCTATACATTACAGGGCTTGTGTTTTTCACGCTCTATATTGTAAATATTTCCGTTGTCCAGTTTGGTGTGTAACCCTTTTCAAATACACTCTTAAATTTGCTGATTCTCACGTTATCGTCAATTTTGAATTTTGGTGGCTTCTTCATTGGAGGTTGAGTCTTGTTAAAAACTTGTCGCGATATTTTCTTCTCGTTATCGACATTGAAATTCCTTGGCTTCATTCTAATTGTACGGTGTACAGAGTCGTTATACTCGACAATTAAGTTATCAAGAATATCGATCCACTTAAAATTACCACGAAGGCTAAATTGCTTCCACATTTTGTTTTTCAGTGTACGATTAAAACGCTCGCAAATGGATGCTTTTAAATTACTATACGTTGAATACATGTTAATATTGTGCTTTTCCATTAGAGACTTGAAAGTGGAATTATAAAATTCTTTTCCATGATCAACATGCAAGTTTTGCGGTGTCCGTCCTCCCTTATCGATTATCGACTTCATTGCGGCTGCTGTATCTCTGCCATTTTTACTCAACATTGGTGCGGCCCAGGCGAATTTTGAGAAAGTATCGATGACACTGAGGAGAAATTTATGTTTGGAATTTTCACGCGCGTATGATGACATATCGACGAGATCAGCTTTTCAGGTTTCGTCCAAACCACGGATGTCCACATGTCAATGAGGATAATTTCGTCGAGCAGGCCTATGTAGCTCCAGCACGAGAGCGCTCTTTTTCTCGTTCATTTTCTAGTCCACTCAGTCGCGTATCCAGTGCAGCAATGGTACGTGAATTACGAATCACCAAATCTTGTAGAGTTTTGCCATCGGTCTCGAGTGTTTTTGCAATGTCTCTCACCGTAGCTTCAAGTCCATTAACCAATAACTGATTACTCTCATTCATTTCTGTGCGTATGTTCTTAATGATATTTCGAGATTTTTTATGTAAATCACTTAGAGTGATGGCGTCGTCTTGTCCTTCCGGATTAGCCTTCGCCTCCACGATGTAGGGTCACTTTTTACAGTGCATCATCACCCTTGCCGACAGTCAAGAAAGTAACAAACATTGAGAAAAAAATCTTTCGACATCGTAGAAGGTCATTTTTTTCCTACCTATCCCCCATTTCCTACAGACTGAGGAGAAAAACCTCAGCCTGAAGAAAAAAACCATCCCCACCATTCTGCATCCCAATAGCGATCCAAAAATCGAAATCTCAGAAAGAATCGGGGCAGCATTTTTCCCCATTCCAGTCTCCAACCTCCGAGGCGCGTTTTGAAAACGAAAGAGCTGTAGAATTAAAAAAGAAAACTGCAATAATGGGTGATCAAATCCGCGAAGTTGATGTGATTAATATCGTCGACGACGACGACAACGAAATAGACGTTATGGATGTAGACGATCTGGAAAGTGATATCGAATCGGTAGATTCCGCGTATGAAAGTGGATCTGACGGTAAAAATCATGATGTGCGGGAAATCAAAATGGACATGCTTCAAATTTATCTTCTCGACCAGAACGTCAAATATTGCGTGAATTATTTTTACTTCACGACAAATGGTCGAGCGAAGTATTGCACTTCGTGCTATTTCCACGCACGGGACGCGTTTGTAGAAGCCATAAGAGTGTGCGGTCACTACCGCGAACGCTATACTGAGATGAGGGGAATTTTCTGCAGCGACTGTCGAGATCCACTGCATCAAATAATTCCACCCGACAAGTGTACCACCTGCATAAATGTATACCGTGCCAATTGTAAGTATTCCCAGTCAACTTTAGTATCATTGTAAATAATGTCAATGTGTCATATAGATTAATGAGACAAAAATGCATGTTTTGTTTGTTTCAGAACGATTGCATCGACGTCGATTTTTTATTTTATTTTTTCATTTTTTTAACACACACACACACACACACACACACACACACACACACACACACACACACAAACACGGTATTATGTATCAAACACTCTGATAATTTGTATTTCAAATTCTTCCATTGTTGATGGAAATGTTCTATTGCAACCATTCTGTATGTAATTTATAGGAGAAAAAAAGAATAAGTACATGCTAATTATGATTGTTGTCTCGTTCTATTTACCCCCCCCCTCCCGCACGGTTGGCATCGCCGTCCTCCCCCTCGCCGTGTGACGTCACCCCCCTCCCGACAACCTCGTGCTAGACCCCTCTGTACTGCTTTCCCCCTCTGTAGCGTCTTCCCCCTCCCTGCCGCGTGACGTCTGCCATCGGTCCCCGCGCTGGAGCCACCGCCCCGCTCCCCCCTGAGATCCCGGAGTTAGAACCGGTCCTGTTATACTACTGCTTCACTATTTCCGCGATACACCTCGAACTCGTCACGGATTACACGTCAGGGGCCTTCGTTGCCGCCTATCGGCGGTTTTCCGGACGACGAGAAATGTGTCACACAATTTATAGTGACTGCGGTACCAAATTCATCGAAGCAGATACTGCACTTCGTACTCTCTTCAAGGATGGATCCGCAGAAATGAATTCTACGATCATTTCGCTGATCAACGTTGGGACGAATTGGTCCTTCAACCCTCCGGCAGCACCTTACATGGGTGGAAAATGGGAGGCTGCGGTAAAATCCGCGAAATACCACCTTCGTCGGGTAATCGGAGAAATCTGACTTATGTACGAAGAATTTACGACTCTTCTTGCGCAAGTGGAGGCTGTCTTAAATTCTAGGCCACTTTGTCCATTATCGGACGACCCCGAGGACATTTCTCCCTTCACACCGGGTTACCTCACCATCGGCGAGGCACTCACCACCGTGCCAGAACCGTCTCCCACTTCAATTCCGGAACCTTGATTTTTACGGTGGCAATTCCTTCAGGCCAAACTACAACACTTCTGGCAGAGATGGTCTTCGGAGTACCTTCAGCGAAGCTTGTCGATTTCCAAATGGCGACACCCTTCACATGAAATAAATATCGGCTCACTCGTGCTAATCACGGACGAGCGACTTCCACCTTCACGATGGCCATTAGCACGAGTGGTCGAACTTCACCCCGGGTCGGATGTGATGACCAGGGTAGTGACACTTCGTACGGCCACTTCCACCTTCAAACGACCGACTGCCAAGTTGGCAGTACTTCCAGTGGACTCTTCGTCGACGACTGTCGCCGAAGGCGGGGAGTATGTTTCGGAAACTCCAACCACGATCCCGTAATTCCGGGAAACCCCGCGAGAGGTCGACGTCTCTCGGTCGGTCGCGCGCTCGACTCTTGCAGTGTCCGGGCGCAGGGATTTTCTCCCCTTATTTTCAACGTTATATTATAGCATTGGCCCTTCTTTTCATTCTATTCGTTTCCAAGTCTCTTCGGTGACCGGTTCAACTTCGGTCTCCTCTTTGTCGCGTAACGGTTTTAACGCGATTTACGCCCGCGTTAACTCCCGCGGCAATAGTCACGGAACAGTCAACTCGGTACCCTTCGGTTAAGTTCCCTTCGTAATTAACCCTTCGGAATTAAGTTAGTGTAAATAGATAATTTAAAATAAACCAACATTTTTTATATCTACTCGAGGGCACTTCAAATATTCATTTTCCGGCGCGTTCCCAACTTTACGGCAAAACCCACAATTTTCCCACCCGCTCACTTCCAACCAGAATCCGAGATTTCCCCAATTCATATCAGGCTCTTCAGATCCCGTCAAAACTTTCCCAAACGACGACAAATAGATAGACGAACAGCTGTCTGCCCCTCAAATTTTCTGAATTTGAAAAAAAAATATAGATTGGCTTATGATAAGTTAATATACGTTTTATTCCTCAAATTCAGAAAATTTGAGGGGCAGACAACTGTTCGTCTATCTATCGGACGTCGTTTGGCAAAGTTTCGACGGGATCTGAAGAGCCGTTCCAGAGATTTTTGGGTATCTATAATTGTTCTACCATACCGACCACGATGAGGTGTCATTCCGTCTTGAATATTTAAATGCGTTTTTCTCGAAATGAGATTTTTCAAATTTGCTGATATTGTAACTCAAAGAGCAATTATCCGATTGACTTGAAATTTGAACTGAGTACTCTTGAATATATTTACTTTACAATGACGTAGAATAATTTTGACTGGATGAAAACTGTTAAGTGTTTGCATACGTATCAATATTACGCGTAATATGATTCATTTATTTATTATAGACAATATCCTGAGGATTTTCGGTCGGTGCGAGAATTCTGCGCCCTGGGCCCAGTATATGCCTGACGTCAGATTCCTGAACCAAACCCTAACGAAGCTTTCATCGAACTTTCAAGCGGCAGCTCAAAATGCCAAAAAAAAAATCGGCCCTTTTGCTAAATTTCCAACATATGACAAAATCATACGCGCTATCCGGGAGGGGTGCCGGATGGAGTTCTTCGAAGCGAAAACACTGAAAAGCGAAACACTCAATTTGATCATTGACGCAGTATACACAAAGCGTTTGTCAACGCGAGAAAAAGAATCTCTTCGATTATTCTTGCGTCGTAATAAGATGCATATTGTCGACACCATCGAAAGCGAGTACGCAAGAAGAACAACTTCTCGGACCGTGAATTAGCTGATTACTTAAGGCCTTAGGCCACATAACGGGTATAAAATCGTGTGCGAATTAAACAATTTTTTTTCGTATGAAAAAGTGATTCACTCATCACATTAATTACACATCTATTTAGTATGAATATCAAGCTGTTAGAAAATATATATATAATTTTCGATGTACAAAATGGTCGACTACTAATATTTTCTTTTATATTTTTTTAGGCGCTCCGCGGCGTGACATTTAGCATCCACTATTTTTTACCTAGATCACAAAATAAAAATTCTCATCAATATACTATATTCATGCTAACAATAAGTAGATGTGTAATTGATTTTATGAGTGAATCACATTTTCAAACGAAAAAAAAAATGATAAATTCCCACATGATTTTATACCCGTTACTGTGGTCTAAGGTCTTAGGGACCATTCATAAAACACGTGACGCAGTGAGGGGGGTGGGGGGGTTAGGCAAATCGTCACACTTTGTCACGGGGGGTGTTGAGTATATTGTCAGTATATTTCAGACGGAATGACACCTCATCGCGGTCGGTATGGTAGAACAATTATAGATACCCAAAAATCTCTGAAACGGCTCTTCAGATCCCGTCGAAACTTTGCCAAACGACGTCAAATAGATAGACGAACACCTGTCTGCCCTTCAAATTTTCTGAATTTGAGAAAAAAATGTAGATTGGCTTATGATAAGTCAATCTACGTTTTTTCCCTCAAATTCAGAAAATTTGAGGGGCAGACAGCTGTTCGTCTATCTATTTGACGTCGTTTGGCAAAATTTCGATGGGATCTGAAGAGCCGTTTCAGAGATTTTTGGGTATCTATAATTGTTTTACCATACCGATCGCGATGAGGTGTCATTCCGTCTTAACAGGCATATCCGAATTACCGGTCTTTGGACTAGGGAGCGTGCTACTTCGCGTATTCGACTTCGAATCGCTATTTCATATTATACCCGACAATGTGCCGCTTTCCTACCCCGGTCTGCTGGGGTCTTCATATTTTTATGAAACCAAGTTCAATATCAATTACCGAACGGAATGTCTCGAGTGTGGGGATAAATCATGGCCTTCCGAAAAAAGAACCGATCCCGACGAGGTGATAGAAATCTCCGCGTGTTCGGAAACTCCCTTCTTCGTGAAGGTAAAAGACAGCATAATAAAAGAGGGATACCTCTCGCCTTTGAAAATCCAACAAGGTGTATATGCCGGCGATTGCCTGGTGACAAACATCGACGGAAAGGCTTATTTGAAGGTTTATAATACCACAAATAACGCTGTCAACCTGATCGTCCCAGTTGTGGAACTGCAGGAATTCGACGCTATCGAAGACCTGTCAGAAAATACTCCCAGTTCAGACTGTACGACAGTTTCAAATTCTCGTTCAATCTCTCGTGACCCTCCTAATCAATCCAAGCGTAAATTGCACGATGGTTGCGCCGATCCAGAGCCCGAAAGTGGCCAATTGACAAATCTTGTAGCGAGGAAAGAACGAGAATCAACATCAATCAAAATAAAAATTTCAGTCAAGTTCCGGGCCAAAAATCAAGCCAGGTCAATCGTAACGAACGGTTGAACAATGAGACAAATCGAAATAAAAGTAAAAAATCGAGTAAAAACTCGATCTGCGTTCCTGCTTCTGAATCAACATCGCGTATAAAGAAAAATAATTCACAGCGCTCCAAAATAATAAAGTCTCTTGCGACTCGACCACCATGCAACAACCGAATTAGAATATGTCGAACAAATAATCGAACAATATTCAGACAGATTCCATGTAAAGGGCGAACCTCTAGAAGCCACACATGTGCTTCGACATAAGATCTCAACGGTCGACGACCTGCCGATAAACACTAAACAGTATCGGCTCCCCCAAACGCTCAAGGGTGAAGTCCAGCGTCAAGTGGACGAGCAAGAGTCATAAGCCACTCGGAATCTCCAAACAACAGTCCCGTCTGGATAGTCCCGCAAAAAGCAGACTCCAACGGTAACAAACGTTGGCGAATGGTAATTGATTTTCGTGCTTTGAACGAAAAAACAATCGGTGACTCATATCTGCTACCCAACATCACAGATATTTTTGATCAGTTGGGACGCGCGAATTATTTTTCAGTGTTCGATTTAGCATCCGGTTTCCACCAGATCGAAATGAATCATGAAGTTAAATCGAAAACCGCTTCCTCTACCCCACATGGGCACTACGAATTTTCAAGAACGCCATTTGGGCTTAAAAATGCCCCGGCAACCTTCCAGCGCTTAATGGGTATCGTATTGAGTGCACTCCAAGGAGTATCCCTCTTTGTTTATCTCGACAACATCATAGTGTATGCCAGGGACCTAGGGGAGCAATGTAAAAAGATTCACGAACTGATGGAGCGATTGCGCAAAGCCAATCTCCAACTACAACCGGATAAATGCGAATTTCTCCGACCAGAAGTCAGGTACCTAGGGCACGTAATCGGTAAAGACGGACTTAAACCAGACCCGAGCAAACTCTCAGCCGTAAAAGATTTCCCTGTACCCAAAAATGTCAAAAAAATTCGCCTATTTTTGGGCCTAACCGGTTATTATCGTAGGTTTATCGAAGAATTCTCCAAAATCGCGAAACCCCTCACTCGCCTCTTAGAGGACAAGGTTGACTTTAAATGGACTGACGAAAAGCAAAAAGCTTTCGATATCCTAAGGGATAAATTATGCGAAGCTCCTATTCTCCAATACCCCGATTTCGAAAAACCGTTTATTATAACAACGGATGCTTCTGACTACGCCTTAGGCGGAATCTCATCACAAGGAGAAATAGGAAAAGACAAACCGATAGCTTATACGTCGTGCGTACTGCGAGGATCATCCCTTCAGTACGATACGTACGAAAAAGAAGCAATGACAATCATTCATAGCGTAAAAGCCTTCCGACCGTACATCTATGGTAGGAAATTCACGCTTGTAACGGATCACAAACTTTTGGTTTGTTTCAAGACCGCGAAAGACGCGAACGCACGCGTTCTCAAATGGCGACTCAAGCTGTCCGAATACGATTACGATGTCGTTTACAAACCGGGCACACTAAATTCAAACGCTAACGCATTGTCGCGTTATCCAATCGAACAACCAGAAGAATCCAAAATAGCCGCCCATTGCAAACACAAAGAAATAAAGAAAATTCGAAACGCGCCACAGGAGATAACCCGTTGAAAAACGAAATCCAGTAGTAGTGAAGATGAAGGTGCGAATCCCATTCGAATCACGACACGGGTCGAAATCCATCCATTTCTGGAATCTAAAAAAAATAAATGTAGTCACCCGTGCTCAGGCAAGGGAGACTGTACTAGCGGATCCGGATACAATAATACAAGCAAACGAAACGCCCGATGACGTTAGAGTGTCAAGTGCCGATGCGCCTGCTCTCGAGAAGGCCAACGCACAACTCACGTCTCAGCATCGTACACGACGACCTCGCAAGGCCGTGAACTACAAGGTGACTAGTGACGACGAGACGGCGGCCGATGTAATAAGACCCGCACGCGTCACCCGATGTAATAAGACCCGCATGCGTTACCCGACCTAAGAAGGCCGTCGGCTCAAAAACGTTCCATAGCCCGAACCAGCGCAAAGCGCCTCCTATCTCTCACTCCAAAACCTCCACCGATTCCAATTCCGATAATTCGACAAATTCAGACTTCAGCTCTCTCAATTCAGAACTTTCTGAAGACGAGATCCCTCCAACGGAGGAAAGAAAAATATCAGAATTTCAAACCACTAATTGCATTATGACTAAGGAATTGTTCCATTTTCGAAACGATCACCTAGTCTATTTTGTCGATTCAGTGTAACGTTGCGAGCAAAGCGCATAAAAATATTGCGTTTTCTCTCTCCTACTTTGTTGAAATCCAGCGAGAACGCTGGCCTGAGCGATTTCTCATGGAAGTCGTTAATAACCATTAAACGAATATGGCATTCACATTTTTCGACACATTCTTGTATCTTCTTAAGCTTAGGCATACCACAGCGGCGATGTAACCTATTGATAATAAGCGAGCGTTGGGCGTACTTTCGTACAACCCTCCTTAGCCACTCGAATTCAACAAGAACATAGTTTAGGCACGCTTTCTCGGGAAAGTCGTAAAACAAAAAAAATCATACTGCAAGCCAGATGACCCGAGTACACCCGCCGGCGAAGGCATAGCGGAGCTCCGATTTTTAAATCCGTGTGGGAACCAAGGATAGACCAACACCGCCGGAAAAGTCCACTCGACTCGGTCATCAAACCGGCCGCGACGAAAATAAAATGCACATGGAAGAGCTACGAGGCGCATAGCAGCTGCACTATCGCGGGGCGACTCGGCGCCGGGCCCTAGACTTTAGATAAGCAAACACGATCCCATGCGCGTTTCCCACGAAAACTCGCTCGGAATAGATTCATTCCGAGCGGTCTGTTTGTAATTAATTTCATGCGCCCAGACTCCAAGATACAAAGAACTGTCTCCTACGTCGACCGCTCCGATTGGTTAAAAGAGAGTCAAAAACGAAAACCCCCTTTTTCTCCTACTCCACCCAAAAAGGGAAATCTGGAGCAGGAAGGTCCAGAGGATTAAAGAAAAATCAGTTCAACATCATCATCCGAACCAGAAAGATCTCTTCTATCGACTCCAACCTTGTACCTCTGTTCCGCGTTTAATAATCCAACTCTGTTCTTCGATCATTCATTTGCATATCTATTTACTTCGAAAAGTATTGTGAATCTTCTCCGCGCTCTTCATACTCGCGAAGTGAGCCTCTGACCCATCTGCGGCAACATTGTAGACATAGCGTGTGTGCGGCCCATCGACTGACATTGTACAAGCGAGCGTAACAGGCCGAGAGCGAAGGCCCTTTCACCCAAGCCCGAAGGACGGTCATTCAGCAAACGTAAGCTAACTGCATCATTTTTTGTATCATTTTCTTAATCCGCCGAACTGTATTCTTCCCATGTTTCCGACAGGCTAAATGGACGGTACTCGGTAATAAACGAAAATTTGTAAACGGTAACTACATCTGTTGCAATCACTCACATAACTCTTGACCATCTGGGCACTCGAGACCTAGAACACCCGTTCCACAAATTCTCCTTTTACCCTCATCCCGTGCTATTGCGTTTGGCGTAGGCAAGAAAGAGGGAAATGAAAGTTTCATGCTCTCATCCCTTCCGGATGTGACATCAGCTAGCAAACCATGTGACTCTGGAGCACAAAAGTTGTTAGAATTAAACAAACTTCCCCTCTGGAAAGATTTGACGGTTGGCCAAGCTTACAGCAATAAAGTTGGAAAAAAAATATCACATCGCCCTCGTTATTAAAGGCGAGTATTCAGGATCATTATCGTTCGTATCAGAGAACATTAAAGAAAGCGTAGAGGAATTACGAGATCTTTGCAAAATCCTCAAACTTGAATCATAGAGTATTTGCCAAACGAATCATGTCGAACACATAGTATGGAACGACGTTATGAATATCATAAAAGAATCCTTTAAGAATAATCGAGTAAAGATAATCATTTGTCTGGGAACTCTACGCTACGTGCCAATCGGAAAACGGGACTTGATTTTGTATGAAATGCATAAGTCCCCAATCGGAGGACAAAAGGGTGTTTTAAAAACGTACAATAGAATCAAGCGCGAATATTTCTGGGAAGATTTAAAGTCAGACATCCAAAGAAGAAGCAATGCTTAGAATGTCAATTGAAGCAATTGGTCCGAGTCAAAACCAAACAACCGATGATAATAACGGACACTCAAATCAAAACGAGTATATTCTCACGATCCAAGACAACCTTTCAAAATATTGTGTTGCACTTCCGCTTCCGAATGCACTGGCGACGACGGTCGCCGACGCATTCATAAAAATATCAATTTGCGTTATCGGTGCGCCAAAAGCGCTATTAACAGACCGAGGAAGCAATTTTTTTAGCGGTCTCTTGAGAAGGGTCGCATTAAGCGATGTAGGACAACGAGGTTTTACCCGCAGTCCAATAGTGCCCTCGAAAGATCTCACCACGTATTAGCCGAATTTTTGAAGCAATACACAGACAAGTTTAACGAGTGGGATCAATGGCTAGAATTGGCAACGCTCTCGTGCAATACTAGCGTTCACGGAAGCACGAAGTACACTCCCTATGAGGTAGTCTTCGGCCAAGTTGCAAGAGTCCCATCAAGCGAACCGCTTCGGGAATCAGATCAGCTACCAACATATCGCGGTTATTTAACTGAATTGATCACTCGTATAAACGAAATCCGAAATATCGCTTACGAAAATTTGGTCTCGTCCAGAAATCGTTCAAAAAAGTATTATGACAGAAGCGTGAATCCAAAAAATTTCAAAGTAGGAGACTTCGTCTAACTACAAATTTTTGTAATTTTTCATATCAAAAATATTTCTCCTTTTATTTCGATTAAAAAAATAAAATAAAATAAAGAATCATCGTATGCTTTGAAAGAATTATTTAAATGAAATGAATAGATTTCTTAAATTTTTGTAATTTTTCATATCAATAATGCTTTTTACATGTCATAAATACTTTGACAAGACTTATTATTGCAAGATTTTTGAAAGTTTTGAAAGAATTATTTAAATAAAATGAGAAAATTGCTTAATTTTTGTAATTTTTCATAGGAAGAAAATACTTTTTAATTTTATTTCGATTAAAAATAAATAAAGGAAAATACGAAGCTATCGTTCTTTTGCGGAAATCTATAGATGAACATCGCAAGTCACCTAATACTGCCAACCATAATGAAGAAAGAAAAAAGCGTATGCATACAGATCATCCAAGATTTTTTTAAATCATCGTAAGTTTTTAAAGAATTGTATAAATAACATGAATAAATTTCATACATTTTTGTAATTTTTCATATCACAAATACTTTTTACATGTCACAAATACTTTGACAAGACTTATTATTGCAAGATTTTTGAAAATCGTCGTAAGTTTTAAATGAGTTATTTAAATAAAATGATTAAATTTCTTAAATTTTTCTAATTTTTCATATAAAAAATACTTTTTTCTTTTATTATAATTGAAAAAAAATATGAAGCTATCGTTCTTTTGCGGAAATCTATAGATGAATATCGCAAGTCACCCAATACTGCCGACCATAACGAAGAAAGAAAAAAGCGTATGCATACAGATCAAAGATCGCAGCAGCTTTACTTACTGGTCACTGACAAAATAATTCTAATTATGACGTTGAAGAGGCAACACTCCGGTCCACCAAAGCGCACTTTATATAACTCTATATGCTTATGTCTTTGAGATCAGAGAAAGAAAGAGCGATATGATAGCAGAATTAAAATGCATCGTTTACTTCTAAGTATTGAACGCAGGATCGAGGTGTATCTTGTAACAAAGATTGAGTTGTAGATGATAAGACGTCCAGCGAGTAAAGCTGCGTCGATCTTTGATCGCTATGTATACATTTTTTTCTCTCGTCGCTATGACCGGAAGTATTGGACGACTTGTGATGTTCATCTATAGATTTCCGCAAAAGAAGGATAGCTTCATATTTTTTTTTAATTATAATAAAAGAAAAAAGTATTTTTTATATGAAAAATTACAAAAATTTAAATATTTTTAAGCCGCCTTTCGTTTGGAAAGATTTACCAATAAAATTTACATAAACGGATTGGGTCTAAGCACATTATCAATCTCGATACGCTTGATTGTCCTTGGTTGGGAACATTACAAAAAACCACATGCTTGCCATACGCGTAGAGGATGTTTCTACCCCGAACATCCATCCAATTTCCATTGCGTCACTCAAAATGTTCAATTGCTGAAAAATTGGATACTCGAGGCAAATAATTAATTTTTGTCGAGTCGAAAGTAGAAATTAATTAAGTATAATAAATTATTACGGTCGATGATAATGATGAAAAACTTCTTGGAAAGATTTTTTATTCAGTCGCAATAACAACCGTCCCCGTTGAGAATAAACATTCCTGAAGATGTAATATGATATATTTTTTTCATCAACTGTTTATTTTATGCAGAGATTTTATGCAGAGCTTTATTATTGATTGTCGTTAAGAATTCATTGGCTGCGATAGTCCGACATTGATGCTCCATAGACACAATGCTAGAGGGAGATATTTCATGAGACACAAGATTTTTCTTCTTCAAACGAATTTATTTCGAGTTAAAAAAAAATGTTTACAGTATTGGCATTTTTTCACTCATAAATAAATTAATTCACATTGTCTATATTTTCTAGCAAGTAGGCGAATGCAAAGATTATTTTTACTCACGAAGAATTTGTTTCAAGGAATAATAATAAGTTTACATTTTTCTTCTCACTCGTAAATAAATTCACATTGATTATATTTTCCACCAAGAGTACCCCAGAGGAGGCACGAAAATATAATATAGGTAAATCGATCAGCGGGTCGTCTGTAGAAAACGAGCGTCAGTACCTCTAGAACATTCGTCAGAAGGTGGGGGTGGTCAATTGTATAATAAAGGAACTGTTTCCATCGCCTTTCCGTCATTCCATCTTCGAGCATCGTGGAGATATTTAAAAAAAAATTATATCCCACCTATGGACATAATTCTGGATGTGCAAGGCTTCAAGAAGCCCATCAATGAGTTTGTCATCAAAGAGCTGGCAGCCATTAAATGTGATGATCATCCAGAGGTTGTCTGTGTAACATTCACACCACCTTGCGAATGGGCTAGTTTGCCCGCAGAATTTGAGAGCCAAAACTTGTGGTGTCAACGCAACCATCACGGTATTCCATGGAGTGCTGGTGATATACCACTACGATGAGCTCCAAGAAATATTGGGCTTTATCTTGAAGGATGTGAGATTTGTTTATGTGAAAGAATTGGAAAAAAAGAAATGGATCGAGGCTATCATCGGAAACTCTATACGAATTGTTAATTTGGAGGACTTGGGATGTCCAGTATTAGGCGAATCGGACGTAGTCAAGTGTAGCATCTCAGATTGCATTACACAGTATCACGTTATAAATGCGCCTTTGAGAACGTACAACGTTTCAGAAAATGGTATTTGAAAAATTGCGTTTGATACGCAAGATATGACAACAAGTGTTCGCACTGTAAAATGTCTTTTTTTTGGAAAATAAATGGTCTATAGAAGAAACTTTTTTTTTTGAAAAATAATCTTTTTATTTTTCCTAAATTCTCGGCGGAACATTAGTCGTTCGAGCAAGAGCAATCTCCAGAGATTTCGTTCTATCTAGCGATTGGAGGGTAAAGTATAGTTATTATTAGCAGACAACAGTTGTATCCCAATGCTGCAAGTAAACCGGTGAAGAGAGAAAAAAATTATTCTTCACAGATCGGTTGCTTGAGACGGTGATCGGTGCTTCATATCGCCGAGGTTCGCCGTGAACGTCTTATTGGAAGTAACCGAATACGGCGATGAGAGAAAAAATATAGGTCGCATATTTGTTGCGTCATTGCCGCCACGCATTCTTTCGTTACACTGCCCAATCATTCGAACGGCATTTGCTCTTTCTCGGAACTCTATAGAAGAACATCGCAATGCTTCCGGACTATTAACATATCTCTCTCTCTAGCACCTAATTCATAATACAATTACTCAATACATCAAGCGGTACAACATTCTGGACCCCTTCCAGTGCGGTTTTCGCGGAGGTCACAGCACGGAGACAGCTCTACTTAATCTACTCAAAACACGCTAAATTCGAATCAAATTCATCTGAAATCAGGCACAACATGTGCTTTGTTCGCGACATCATGTATCGATCCCGATGGAGGATACACGTTCTGGAACGCGAGACCGCGCGAAAGTTGCGGGTTCGATAAATACGGAATTTTGTACGAAGGAATGTCCACGAAAATTTTCGAAATCGAATCTGGAAATCAAAATACCGTGTACTCCGTAACCTCCAATGACGTAACATTTGCGTTAGCCGTTAGGAAAACCGATAAAATTTGCGGATATAACATACTCAGCACGGAACACCCCGAACTCTTCATATTCGAAACAACTCGAAGTGCTTCTTTCGCCATTCGCGGAAAAATCCCAGTCGCAAATCTGGATATATTCGCTTACGTAAACTCAAAATTCATATACGTAGAGCGCCATATCCGACAACAAATGAAATCATTATATCGCGACATGCTAAATCAACAATGCGACAAAGAACGACAAATGCTTCGAAATAGCTTGTCCCTAGCGAACCAAGCACCAGACGAATTTGCGTATAATATAATGAAAGGCCCTGATTAAATGGCGGTAGTAGCGGGCGAAATCGTACACATCGTCCAATGCATACCGATAGAAGTAAACTTGATCAGGTTAAAGGAATGTTACAGTCAATTACCTATCACTCGTGGAAACGAATCCTATTTTCTTACTCCAAAAACCCATATACTATTGAGGAAGGGAACCCAAGCTACCTGCAATTCCTTACTCCCTCCATATTACCTGTTCGGGGACACGTGGTACAAATTCCTGCCAGGTCCGGCAGACACCACACCACCTGCGCGCATGGAGCCAATGACGAAACCTAGTTGGAAATACACCAACCCTGCAACACTGGCATCGAGCGGTATCTATTCAAAGGAGGACATCGACAACCTTCGAGAACGTATAATGTTCCCCGTAGAGAAGTCCGCTGTTCTCAACCACGTGGCACGAGGAATCACCGGCTAAACCACCGCCGACCAGGGAATACAAGTGTTGAACCTGCTAGACAGTGACAGCCTTCAAAACCTCGCTGAATCCGTCTGGAGTCGCACGTGGGGAAGATTCATCCAATTCGGAACAGCGAGCGCCGGCGTAATCGGGATATTCATCATCGCCCGAGCCATAAAACTTCTCGTGGATACTGTGATACATGCATACAGCCTACATACTGTGTACGGCTGGTCGGCCTATCTTATAGGAGCTGTTTGGGACTCGGTGACGCATCTACTCATGCATCTGGCCAAGCGTCCCAAGAAAGAAACATCGACGGACGTAGAAGCCGCGCACGAGGTCCACGAACCCACGATAGCCGCATCAGCTGATCCTGGCACCAGCGCGGGAAGTCAAATGCTTCCGTCAATCGACTCGAACACACTATACCCCGAAATTCCAAGAATCATTCAATCCAAGAATTCCTTGCCATAAGGTTCATACGAGTGGAACTATTTTTTTTTCTTTTTTTTTCATATATAAAAAAAATATATATACATAAATATATATTTTTTTTTCTCTTATTTTGCAAAAAACTTTTCCTTTAACCATATCAAAAGGGAAAGGGAGATATAGAATTACGTGAAATTAAACTATTATATATATATATATAAGTAAAAAGGCGAGAGCGAAAACGATGAATGCAGTCAAGAATTTTCAACGAGGAGAGAGACCACTTCGCAAACCATCGAAGAACCACGTAGTCCGAAGTACAACGAAGAGAGCGCACGACCAGCCGACGCGAACGAAACAAACACGAAAACAAACAACTTTTGAAGGAACAGAAACTTTTCTTTATTAAAAAAGGTTTCGTCTTCCACACGGCGCCAATACAATGCGCATCGACGAACACGCAGTCATGGAATCACTCTCTACTGATGACCGCCGGAAGATCCCAGTCGTCATACGCGGCGTACAACCCGCGGGGTCCTCCCAGGCCAGATGGTCCCAGTCATATTCCGGATGATCTAATCCCCAGCGACCCTTCAACATCCACCGGACACCGAACACATCAAATCCCCACTGGAGATGGAGGAAATGTAGTGTTCTCCGGTTATCCTCGCGTTCTTGGCGGCGGGCCTTCGCCACCTTGACGAAGGACACCTGTAACACGGAAAGAAATATTAGCGAATAGTTTTTCACTTTCTCCGATTTCTTTCTTTTTATATATATATATATATATATATACTATTATCATACTTTTTATACATTAGGAATGATTGGCGTTTTTTTTTACTCACCATGAAAGGTTCAGACCGTCGATTCTTTGGAGCCATTTCTTTTTTTTCTCTCTCTTCTCTTGTCTCTTCCGCAAAAATACTATGATACGACGCGGATGCAATCGACGAATATTTTTTTTTACGAATGAGATGGTCACCACGAAGACCCTGTTTAAATACACTTCGCCCCACCAAGACGAAAAGTCATCCTTGTCGTAGCTAACAGTCTGATTGAGCGAGACGCCCAATCTTAAAGGGGGGAGGTGTCACGTCCGAGGAAATTCTCCAAACCCTTATTCTTTTTCGTTTATTTTATTCAGTCGATCCGCCTCGTGTTATAACCTCGTATCTCTTCAACACTCAAATATCAAACTCTCAGAAAGAAATGCGAGGTACCACGAAAACAATATGAGAAGACTTTGCCTCTAGCCTAAATAAGTCCCGGCCGATAAGTATTTAGCATGGTGTCAACCGGAAACGAGAACTCGCCAGCGCTCGATCTCTTCGCGCACCCGATATAATCTACAACATAACACAGATCATGCGCATGCTTAGGTCTCAGACACCGAACTCCATATCCCATGCGCTTTTTAGCCGAAACACGGGACAAAGGTCTCCTACCTTCCACGCGTGCAAATTCTATGTAAGGAATGATCGAGATCAATTCTGCGAATTATGAATATCGCGACCAATCACACTCAACCTTAAAGTTCCTTCTCCCACAAATTATCCCCTCCTAATTTTCATATCAAGAAAGACTTCCTTCCTGAAGTCAGTCTTCTAACAGTTTCCATCGCGTTCAGATCAAGTCTTCCAACAATTTCCATCACGTTCAGATCTCAGTCTCGCAAAGTCTTCCATCGAATTAACTTCACTTTTTAATCTTGTTCTGACAGAATTCGAAGAGTAGTACCGATATCATAGAGTTTTGAATATTATACATCTTCGGGTTTTGACCGAAGCGTCGTATAAAAGTTTAGACGACTCTCGCGACCTCGAGTCCATAAAATAGTTCAAGTGCTGTTTACTACGCGCATATACATAAACACTCTCAGCGCCCCAAAAGTCCGGTGCTGGTGACCGCTTTCCGAATAGTCCAGTCAAATTACGGCTCAGAATGGACAAAAAAAAACATAAAATTATGTAGTTTGGGGATTATGAAGGATCGATAGGGGGGTGTATTCTGAGCATACATTCCAATTTGAGGGGTTCTCCGGAGGTCAGCTCAAGGTCATTTCGATGAAAACGCGTTTGATTCGATATCTCGAGAACGGTTAGTGTTAGGCCAAACATTGTAGAGACCTTTTCTCTTCTAAATTAAATTTACTAACTTTTTTATCTAAAACTTTTTTTTGTATCATAAATACTTTTCAATTTATTACTTCTGAAAGGCAAAAATTTTACTTTTTTTTCTCCCTATTTTTCATTTTTCGCCATTTTCTCCCCAACCGTTCAATTTTATGAAATTTTACCGCTTATCAAAGTTGTAGATCCTTTAATTATGAACAACTTTTTTTTCTAATACCAATATCTTCGGAGTTATATATTACTTTACCGAGCGATATCCGAGCGTTGAGGATATCATTTTCACCGACAATATGACCGTCACCGCAACTCAAGATAAGTTTTTAGGCAACGAGAACAATAAGGCCAGATTCATCTCACTACTGAAAACTGTTCTCATCAAATCAGACATAGAGGTGGAGCAAGCCGTAGAGGATGCGGATGGTCTAATTATCAGTACGGCTAAGAGAATTCCGGAGGAGTACAGTGCTGCGGTTGTTGTTGGTGAGGACGTGGATTTACTGGTTTTGCTGACTGCGACAGCCGGCGCGTACAACAACATGTACTTGAGAAAACCTGGCCGAGGCAAATCGAAGGATGCTACATATAGCCCATACTGCCTCAAACCGATATATGGGCCGAATGCCGCAAAAACCTGTTATTTTTGCACGCGATTAGTGGTTGCGACACAACTTCGGCACCATTCAAATTAGGCAAGATCAAACCAATGACCGCATTGAAAAATACTCCGGATTTGGTTTCTCTAACTGAAGTTTTTCTACAAGATAAAGCAGATAAAACAACTCTCGCTTCAAACGGCGAACAATTCATTTTGAATTTGTATCGCAAGGCTTCAGGTGACACGAATTGTACGAATCTCAACGAGCTCCGTTATAAGGGATACAAAAAAATGGCAGGCAGTGGGAGGGTTAAATTAGAATCCCTTCCTCCTACCTCTGATGCCGCATTTTTTCACTCGTTGAGGTGACTACCAAGTGCAATACTGGCTCGAAAATTATCTGGAACCCGAGGAGTGGGGCTGGCGTCGCACCCCCCGTGGATTGGAGCCGATACCAATGTCAATTTGCACTAATTGCCAAGAGAACTATTGTTCTAATATCGCCAATGTTATCGACGATAATATTCTTGACGCAGTGGACGAGGACGACGTATGCCCCGATACCGTCAGGGCCTTTAATATTAACGAATCACTTCCGTCGACCTCGGGTGCTTAATTTTACGAATTTTATGATCTATTTTTTTATCAATAAATGTGTGAAACAGTTTCAATTATTCATTTACTTCTTTTTGTAATCCTTATTCACATTATTATCCCATTGAATGGAATAAAAAATACTCAAATTGAAGAAGTACAATATTTAAATGATATTTGAATGATTACAATATTTAATATTTAAATGAAGTACAATTTTTAAAGAGTTTAATCGATTCACCTTTTGATACATGTAAGTTGGCTAATAAATTATCATGGAATACTTTAATATTTCTTTCAAATACTGAATACCCACTGATATCGATGATATTGCGACATTGGCGCGGATTTCGCTCGGTAAAGTAATATATAACTCCGAAGATATTGGTATAAGAAAAAAAAGTTATAGGAAAAAGTTGTTCATAATTAAAGGATCTACAACTTTGATAAGCGGTGAAATTTCATAAAATTGAACGGTTAGGGAGAAAATGGCGAAAAATGAAAAATAGGGAGAAAAAAAAGTAAAATTTTTGCCTTTCGGAAGTAATAAATTGAAAAGTATTGATGATACAAAAAAAAGTTTCAGGTAAAAAAGTTAGTAAATTTAATTTAGAAGAGAAAAGGTCTCTGCAATTTTTGGCCTAACACTATCCGTTTTCGAGATATCGAATTAAACGCGTTTTCATCGAAATGACCTTGAGCTGACCTCCGGAGAACCCCTAAAATTGGAAGGTATGCTCAGAATACACCCCCCTAACGATCCTTCATAATCTCCAAACTACATAATTTTGTGTTTATTTATTTCGGTAATTTGACTGGACTACAACGCCAAGCGTGGCGTCCGTCAACGAGGCCCTGATCTGCGAGCGTCAACCGATATCCTTGCGAGCGAGCGTACCTACACACCGATACACTCACAAAGACAGCGACCAATGTAAGCAACAAATTTCATCGCCTGATCCGTGGGGGTTCGACCGTGGGACTCCGGGAGCGAATAAGTTTCCGTGGACGTTGCCAAAAACCCCACCGGGCTAATAGCGCCCAAGCTAACGTCGATCCGGTGGCGGTAAGTATGAACAGTTCCGATTAGTCCACGATTCGCTCCTGGAGTCGGAGAAAAACTCCTAGTAAAAGCAGTGCTCGCGGCGGTGTAATAAGTCCAGGCCTTAGACCCGGCGGACCCGCACAGAGACGTCAGTCTTTACTAGTAACATCCTAGTAGCAACGGAGCTCGCGGCGGTGCAATAAGTCCAGGCTAGCAACCCGGCGGACCCGCACAGAGACGTCAGTGCTACTATTTAATATACTATCAAACATAACTTTTATCCTTACAAAATTATGCTATAAACCACAACCTTCGAGTCAGTGATAAAGGTGCGGGGCCTACGTCAAAACCCTCGAATCGATCAAAGTAGAGGACTAATGAAGTTCGATCGAACTTAGAGTCGATCGAAAATAGAGGACTAATAATTTTTAACGCGCGGTGTGCGGGAAAGAAACGCGGGGAGAATTGTTCCCGCGGAAGAGCGTGCCAGAGAGTGAGAGCGGCGCGGGAGAAAGTGTCCCCGCGCAAAGGCGCGCCTATTGTAGACTCGACACACCCAGTGCCGGCGTTAGGGGGGGGGGGGGGGCGCGATGGGGCGACGGCCCAGGGCAACAAATTCAGGGGGGCGCCAAGGTCTGGAGTTGGAGTCTCCTGCCTCCCCTGGTGCAAACCCTCAAAACTGTGCTCTACGCTCTGTGCATATGCATATTTTTTATTGAGATTTTTTTTAGATGGATTCTTTGAGGGTTTGTGGTCGAGGAGCGACTCTAACGATATCGTTAGAGTGGCTCCTCGACCACACTACGCTTACGCCTACGATTAGTGCGATACTTCCACCGCCAAACCGATACGCGTGACGCGTGGTAGATGGTGGGGATAGCTAAACCTTCTATGTTCGAGCGTAGCGCGAGGTCGCTGATTTGTTTACTTGGTCTCTCGTCTCGAGCGTCGCTCGAATTTATCCAACGCGAAAACCGTCTACAATGTTTAGACTGCTACAGAGGGCAGAATTTTTTGCCTTACTAGTTTTGTAATATCGTTCTTCCAACATCCCAAATCTTTTATTCCTATTTTTTGTATTCAGGAATACTCCTTCATTTTTCTTTTAATTATATTTTTTTGACAATTGAGATTTTTCCACAGTTTTTTTTCTGTTTTATTTTTTTATTTTTATAAAAATACTAGTGGTAGGTTAACTACAATTGCAGGTAACCTGCAATCTTTAATAATCATAGAAAAAAACTGCAGTAGGTTATTCCTATTATTATTTCTTTCAAAATGTCAGACCAGAAGTTTAAAAAGAAACCTTACGGTGCGGAATATCGGAAACGCAAACGTGAACAGGAAAAAGAGTTTCACAAAGCCAAAAAAATAATGAACATTCATAAATACATTGCAAAGAAATCGCAAGAGGAGCATGAGTCAATTTCAGAAAAATCCTGCCCTTCTACATCTTTCGGAACGAAAGAAGACAAGAACGAAGAAGATTATAAGACCACGACTGAATCCCAACAGTCTCATGAAAACGACAGTACTAGCAACGTGAATAATGATAGTTCATTATTTATAAATGACTCAGAAACCACGATTTCACAAACAGTGGATTTGTCCGATGTAGGCAACTGGCCGGATAATCGAAATGATAAAATGGTTGACCACTTGATAACTCTCGGTCCGTCGCAGGTTCAGCAAGCGAACTTTCCGAAAGATGAATCCGGTCGTCATTTTACCAGTTCTCAGTATTTCAGAAAACTTCCAAATAATGAGACAATCTTGCGTCGTTGGCTAGTGTACTCACCTTCGAAAAATCGAGTTTTTTGCTTTTGCTGTCAACTTTTCAACAGTCAATCGACATCGAATTTAACATCCGAAGGGTTTGATAATTGGAAACATTTGTCTGAAATACTGAAAACACATGAAAATAGCGCACTGCATAAAAAGTACCACCATCAGTGGTTTAAGAGAGAAATAAGATTGAAAAGAGGAAATACAATTGATTGCGAAGAACAAAAATTGATTAGTCGTGAAACCTTGCGATGGAATAATGTTTTGACTCGTTTAATGAACATTGTTCTTTATTTGGCCGAAAATAACATGGCGTTTAGAGGAAGCTCAGACAAACTGTATACACCAAACAATGGTAAGTTCTTGGGATTAGTCGAACTATTGGGTAAATTCGATCCAATTATGGAGGAGCATTTGAAGCTGGCAACAACAGGTGGCATTTCTGATCACTACTGCGGTAAGGATATTCAAAACGAGTTAATTCATCTGATGGGCGAAAAAGTTACTTCCGAGATTATTTCACGAGCCAAAAACGCTAAATATTATTCAATTATAGCGGACTGTACTCCAGACATAAGTCATGTCGAACAATTGTCCCTGACAATTCGATTTGCAGATTTGACAGACGCTAACGTCGCTATTAAGGAGCATTTTATAGAGTTCATCCCAGCCAATAGCTCTACAGGTGCAGGACTTACCGAAGTAATTTTGAGCATTCTCAAGAAACACGGACTCGAGATAGCGAATTGTAGAGGACAGGGGTACGACAATGGAGCTAACATGAAGGGAAAAAATATTGGTGTGCAAAAAAGAATTCTGGATTTAAATCCCTTGGCTTTTTATGTGCCATGTGGCTGTCACAGTTACAATCTCGTACTGTGTGATGCTGCTAAATCGTCAGTCAATTCTGTAACGTTGTTTGGGATTTTGCAAAGAATATTCACGCTATTTCCTGCTTCAGTTAATCGATGGAAAATACTCACTGATCATGTAGAACTCTACAGTGTGAAAAAGCTGAGTGAAACGCGTTGGGAAGCCAAAATAAACAGCGTAAGATCGGTTCGCTATCAAATTTGTGAAATTCATGATGCTCTAGTTACATTGGCTAACGTAACAGAGAAAATCGATCACACCACCTCACACGAGGCAAGCACATTAGCAGAACAACTGAAAGATTTCGGTTTCATTCTTTCTTTGGTGGTTTGCTACGAAATTCTGTTTCAAATTAATGTTGTTAGCAAATCACTGCAATCCAAAGACATGGATCTCGGTAAATCCGCAGAAATGCTCGAAAATTGTTGTAATTTCTTTGAAGAATACCGAAAAACTGGATTCAAGAAAGCTTATTGCACTGCAAGTGACTTAGCAAAAGAGCTTCAAGTCAATCCAGAATTCAAACCTGGAAAACGTTTACGACGTATAAAACGTCAGGCTGGTGAAATGGCTACGGATGAGCCAATTGAATCTCCCGAGAAAAAATTCGAAGTCGAATTCTTTAACAAGTTGCTGAACGTCGCTTTGATGTCAATGAAAGAGAGATTCCAACAATTAAAAGACTATTCGGACACGTGGTCTTTTTTACACGATATTAAAAAAATTCCGGAAAAAAAGGAACTTGCAGTATTATGTGCAAATCTCCAGCAGAAGCTTACTGTTGGTTCCAATTCCGATATCGATGGAGACGGACTATGTGACGAGGTCATAAGTCAGAAGCATTTTCTTCCCGGTGACAATATTTCGTGTATAACCGTTCTCAATTTCATACGACAACGCGAAATTCAGGAACTGTATCCAAATGTTTGGATTGCTTTCCGGATTTTTGCAACCATTCCGGTTACAGTTGCAAGTGGAGAACGCAGTTTTTTAAAACTAAAATTAATAAAAACGTATCTTCGATCAACAACCTCTCAATCAAGACTCTCTAACCTGGCTACTCTGTCGACTGAAAATGAAATCGCTGGACAATTAGATTTTTCTCAATTAATTCGTTCATTTGCTGACAAAAAAGCCCGAAAGGTAAAATTTTACTGAAGAACATCATTCAAAAAAACAAACAATTTAAGAAAATTTATCAAAAATTAACAAAATGTTCAATCTAAATGAAAAGTAAAAAAAAAAATGTGCAAGAAATTCAAATTCGAAAAGAAATTTGAAAAAATTTGTGAATGACAAAAAAAATCAAAAGGAATAAAAATATTTTAAAAAATTAAAAAATTAAAAATGTAAAAAAAATAAAAAAATATAAAATAAAAAATGTAAAAAAAAATATAAAATTAAAAAAAATATAAAAAAGAGGAGCTACAAAACTTTCTACGTCCGCGTCGTTAGCTCTAGGTAACGCTAAAGGAAAGATGAAATTCTTAATATAAGTTTACTTGGGATCAGCAAAGAACTAACACTTGATATTGCTTCCCTTAAGTGGGCCCCACAATATTTTCGCCCGGGGTGTCAGTGGCCCTTACGCCGGCACTGGACACACCAGTCTTTTTTGGAAGTTGTAAGTAGCATTAATTATAGAATTAATACGACTAATCGATGTGTACCCCAACTATAATTTATTAACACCTACTTACTGTTCCAATCCAATTTCTACGTGAGAGGTTGCCGGGCCCGTAAGGGACGTGCGGCTGTCCCTTGAAGAGGATAAATAACCTAACCTCATAATAATTTGACGAATCCAAAGATAAAATGAAATCGTCCCTTCTGGACATAACAACTGAAACCCCTACGTGGCGCGTCCCCAAGAGGCGCATAGGGAGAGGCTCTCTGCACATAGAGGGTGGGAGGCAATTAAAATACCTCCCGTGGGCCAAACAGACACGGGGAATAACCCTCGACAACAAATGCCTATGGGAAGTCCAATAAATGTTATATCGTTTAGGGTTCAGGGGCACGGAACCACAGCACCGGCGCCTCCAGATAGTGAGCAAGCGGGCTCCCGGGCGTCGTCATCGAACGACCGCAGTACCATGGAGGTTGGCCACTTGGCCTCCATGGCTCACAATGTTCCAAGTGAAGAAAAGGAAGAAGAAGGTGAAAACCAGAAGGAAATTATGAAGTTGGCGGAGAGGCACGGAAAGACGCTGGAGAGCCTAGCCTTTTTTATTCAGCAGAAGGAAGACCTCCACAAAGAGATCCAGCGGTGGATTCCTATGCTTACCAGTACGTGGAAAGGTGTAGAGGATCTGGTAACGTGGAGTGCAAAGCCACAGGCGGCAATGTCGACTGGAGGTACGCAAACCTCGCCGACCATAAGCCAGGCGAAATGGACTCTCCCTAACAAGGAGAGGAACGATGAAGTCCACGTCACCATGAGCGCTTCAATAGCCAGGAAAGGTTTGCCATCCAGGACGCTGGACATCGGAGAGCAGGACGTCCTCGAGTCCATTGGAGGATCGAGGAGCGTGTTATTGCTTTTGCACGGGCCTTTGCCGTTATGGGCTTACGCCACATAGCCGCTCGCGTTGGTGTAGCGCATATGACAGTTGGTAGCATAATTCGCGAGGAGGGCCTGCGACCGTATCATGTGCAGTATGTCCAAGCACTGCACCCTTGGGACAATAAAGTTCGTTGGAATTTTTGTCGCTGGGTGCTTCGGAAATTGCAGAGAGATCCTTGATTCCTTGAGCACGTCCTGTTCACTGACGAGGCGAGCTGCCCGAGCACTGGCATTGTGAATAGGCAAAATATTCACATCTGGGCCGACAGGAACCTTCATGCGATGATGCAACGAGTCCACCAGGGTCGATTCAGCGTCAATGTTTGGGCAGGTACCGTTGGTGACAACATCATTGGTGCGGTCTATCTTCCGTCGCGGTTGAATAGTCGAAATTATCTGGAAATTATCATTTTCTGCAGCGCGATTTAATCCATCGCTTACGAGAAATTGTTCCGCGGCAGAATCGCCAAGGCCTTTTCTTTATGCACGATGGCGCCCCACCACATTTTGGTCGGCAAGTTCGTGTTTTTCTTCACGACGCCTTTGGAGCGCGATTGATAGGCTGTCGGCCTGCGCCACATTTATGGCCACCACGTTCTCCAGACCCCACAAGAAAACCATTGTTTATAAATCTGGCAGAGCGATAAGAACGCCAGTGGATCTGAGACGCCGGATAGATGATAGAATGGCCCAGTTGAGACCAAACCGACAACTCTTGGTCAGAGTTCGGACCAATTTAGAGGAAAGGCTGCGAGCATGGCTTCGTAATGGCGGTCGGCATGTGGAAGCTGGAGAATAAGCCCGTATGCTTCGATTTCGTATTCGACGCCACCGCCAACGTCGTGGCCCGCGATAAAATCGACCAGGCGATAATTAACAAGACGGCAGCGAGGGTTTGGAGTCGGTAAATACCCTGGGAGTGACGAACCACCGAGACCTGATCGCTACCTGATCTCACATGCGCACATGCACGCACACACACATACACACACAAACACACACACGACTGTTAAAGGTCTGACAACAGTGGCTTCAAAAGTTGTTGTCATTTACCATGTGCCTATCCGTCCACCTCCTTGTGGTGAAAGCCGGACAACGGTGAAGTTATTTTTTTTTTTCGAATAATAGAATCCACTGGCTAAGTGATGGAGGGCTTTATTTTGGTGCTTAACTCGCTATTGTTGTGTTTCTCCTATTCACGATCCGGAAAACTCATATTTCCGAATTTTTAATATTTTATTTTTTATTTGTTGGGTGACGAGCTCATTTGCGACCCATGGTTCCTTTCTGACTTTTGTTACGCTTATTTGGTAGAATTTCTTAAGCCAATAAAAAAATTTGACCTTGAGTTTTGGGGTCAAGGTCAGTTTTGCGTGTCCATGTTGGGGAGTGATCTTCGCCGAACGTAACTCGGAGAATCACCTGGCGAAGTGGCGACACATAATTTTTATGCACCCTGTACTCTACAATCACATCCGGATAAACTATCTGCCCACGCGAATACGAACAGCGCGTAGCGTGCGAAGACCGAATCGCGAAATTAGATGTCGCCCGGGTGTCGGGCAACCAAGAAAGCGGGGCACGTCGAACAATCCTGCCACCGCACACATGGCGGGCGTGTTAAACGGCACACCGCTGTGTGTAAGGTGGTGGCATCGGGTCTTCGAGACGCCAGGTGGGCAGTGTCCGAGGAGACACGCTACTAGACATCAGCGGGTCTACGCAAATCTGATCTTGCGGCCGTGAAGAATGGACGAGTCAATGTTGTCAATGATCAAGTTAACAGCGGAGCAACAACTCTGGATAGGACTCACGCGAGAAAGAAAGCCTATTACGCAGAAAACGCGAACCTGGTTTGGGCCCTTGTGAGGACTCACCAAATTGGATTGGAGGCGGTGGCCTTTCTCCTCTTGTACCCTCTCCTGGCGAGAGGTGTGGTCGTCCAAGTTTGTTGACTTTTTGTTGCGGATGGGGCTCTCGAAGGGACTCCTGGCTGGTATTACTGCGAAGGATCTCCAGGGAAGCCACTTAAATTGGACAAGGTGGAACCAAATGGTAGGAGTAATTGGGCGTACGAATAGGAGTAGGAGTCATTGGGCGTACGAATCGGCAGAGGCGGTTGGAGCGGACGCGTGTTGGATAGGAACTAGTGCACAGCGCTTTGGCGCAAACTAGGGTGTCCGTCCCCTTCCTCCGTAGACGGACAATGATTTGGACATGCCTGGGCACTTGTGTCCAAGGATGTGCAACAGAGGAGGCGTTTCAATGGGTAAATACATAAGTGTAGCCCTACACTCGGCAACACCACCCTCTGTGCAATAATTCATGCAATAATGCATTTCCCCTTCAGCTGTGAATACTTAAGGAGAAAAAAAAGCTGAGTGGACCACTAAACATTGTAATCTGGTGGGATAAGATAAGAAAACGCCACGAAATACGGCAAATTAGCCGTATTTTCGCCGGAAAATCCGGAATACAGAGGCCAAAACATCAAGTGACAATGTCTGTGTCAATCGTCGAGCAATATACTTTAAATTCGTACCTGCAGGGCGCGGTGGTTATTGACGAACATAGCTGAGAAGACAGGCATAACGCCTCGGAGGCGGTTATGAGGAAAGACTTTGCGAACTAGTTAATTCAGAAAAACGAATATGTCTACAACAAATTGATATTATTTCCATAACTCAACTTTTCCATTATGACATTGTTTAAAGCAATGTTATGACCCTTTTTTATTTCTTGGCATTCATGAATAACTCATTCAATTTTTTTATATACTTAATAATTACAAATATTTTAATTTTAAATTTAATGAAAATATTTTGTTTGCAGTGACAACTTTGAGTAAGTGGGCGAAATTTCCGCCGGAATCGTTACGAGGCCATATATGACAACCTTCGGCCGCTTTGGAATTTAGAACCCAATTTCGAACAAACGATAAGGTCAATTTCGATTAAATTTATTGTGTACATACGATATTGTTGCAGGAAAAATCTGACGGTCGACATTTTGCCAAATATTGAAAACTTATTTCCAGATTGTACTTACCATCGAATTCATGCACATTTCGAGACCGTTAGGCTCTCAACAATGGAGGGATACAGATTTTGAGAGTTGAGAGTTGTTTTAACTGGTCATATGGAAAAACGGCGCAGAAATTGGTATTTGGACTAAGAGAAAACTATTTCGAGTTTTTAACATAAAACTATCTCGACTTTTTTTTACTTAAAACTGGCAAATTTGTACCAACGAAGCTTAAAATATCAGCGACAATTCTGAAAATCTATCGGATCGGCTTTTTCACTGGCGGGGATCCCACATGACGAATGTTCAACACATACACATGCATACATATATGGACTCACCGCCATCATCGCCTACTGGGCCTCGACTTCTTGCCGTAGTGTGAATTTTCGTGGCTCGGGAGCAGATGACCAAAACTTCCAGTTCTGCAATACTGTCGTGAACGAGAAACCGTCTCGAAATTTCACAACGTGTGATCATGACCTGAAGACGAAGTGGAAGCTGTACCACAGGACACTGCGAGTAATGGGCCTGAAATTATTGACGGGAGATTTTTCGGCGATTAACAATATTTCGGGCACAAGGAAATCGTCACGCGCAGCGTAAGTGAATTCTACAGATCCTGATGCTTTATTCTTCCTAGCCCTTAACCATCTACGAGAAAACTATTGGATTTTTTTTAATGAATCGATTAATACTCTAGGAACTTAATTTCAATTTGCAACAACTTTTTGTAAAAATTCGTCCACTGAGCTTCGGCGAATCGGCCCGCTGCGATTCATTCTTTTTTCTTTTGCGTTTTTCTCTAAACTATATTGTATGAAACAGTGCTAGTCGGATGTAAAAATCGATTCAAAATCTATTCGTCTGATTGACTTCAACTCGGACAGAGCTTAGTGTATAACATTTTCAGTCGTATGAACGGAGGATTTTTTAACATGATTATCCAGTGCTTGATAACAAGTGATTAAAGTTTTTTTCATTGAAAATCGATTTTTTTACACCCCGACATATTTCTAAATTTTATAGCTTTGAAAATGTATCCGGTCATTTGGAGGTTTTATTAAGATACTAAAAATACAAAACAAAACTGTTCCGAAATCTCGATTAGGTTTGTCTCGAAACTAAATTTTTCGAGACGGTCTGCACGATAAGTTGAACAGTTTAAAATATTATTTAACCTTTTAAGGACGGGAGTGGTCGATATATCGACCAGCCAGGGGCACATAATATTTAGGCAAGGGGACTCACGAAAATCAAGGACCCCAAAGGGATCACATTTTCGCCACATCCACGTCGTTGATCCTGGGTCACGCTAAAAGCGAAAGTTCGAGTATTTCTGAAAATAATGCACGATTTTTCTGCAGTCTTTTTGTAACATACTTTGGGCAGTGAGTATGTTTACTGATGAAGCTTGTTCTATAATAACTGGCGTCCTTGAAATATTCTTCAGGATGACATTTACAACATATATGCCTATTTTGTTGTACTCAGTGCATCGACAATGTGAGTATATAGATTTTCAGGCCAAACTAGCAGAGAAAAAAATTTGACCTTGAAATGGCGATTTTCAAGGCCAAGGATGCCATCAGGATTTTTTCGGTATTCAGTGCATCAAATTACATAGGAATACGCTTTCAAACCGTTTTAAATAAATTTAAAGAATTGGACTTTTCGCTGCGGTCGGGGCTGGTCGATATTATCGACCAGCAGTTAGGCTTGGGACTCCAATTGAGAAATTCATCGATTTTAATGATATCTTTCATGTAAAAAAAATCGATTTTAATGGAAATTTCCCCGTGCTTAAAAGGTTAAAGCCAGCTTTTTTCAACATCGTGGGAAAGAAATTTTGTATCGTCTGCCTAGCCATTTTCTATTTTTTATTTAGACATTTTTTATAAACATTTCAATAGCGAAATTTGACATGAAATAAAATGTCCTCAGACCTTAATAAATGTGTTTTGGTATACACGATTAAAGGAATTTGAATGGTCAGACTATACCTATTACATTACAAGAATCTCGTTGGATATTTCACATCCATCAACCCATAGGGCGTTAACATACAAACCATGGGAGCGCGTTGTTTGGATAAAGGCATAAAATACCGTACATGAGTATGGATAATGGATTGTTCGATTACGAAAAAAGATATTTAGTCGAAGTGCCAATAAGTAAAGTACGATGAATATTTTCCCATATTTCTTCGCGATTTACGCTTTTGAAAAGTTCTTGGAGAATATCGATTTACGGCTCGGCTAAAAGTATCCAAGTCCTGAAAGTAGAACGCCCTGTATCGACGCAGATTTTGCTCAGTTTGCCTGTGCCCTCGGGCAAATGCGATACAGTAGTGCAACAGGAAAGCGCAACGCAACACTCCCGGGGCGTTTTTTAAAGCGGGATATCCATTTAGACGGGAAAAAAATTTGCAATTTTGACGGATTTTCCAAACGCGGCTTTTTCAAAGAAGAATAATTATCCTTCATAAATGTAGGAAGAAAAAGTTTAATAAATTAAACTGTAGGTATACTTTAATGGTTTATTCAAGTATACAAAACAGTTTTTGGAAACTCATTTATCATTAAAATGACGGAGCTGTGGCAGAGTATTACAGCAAGGTTCCTGCGGGAGTTGCGAATCGGCGTGCAGCTAGCTTCCCGTAGACGTTGATTAGCAAAACAATTCAAATTTTTTTCAGTTAGAACGTGTATAGTTTCTATTTGAGACTTCTGGTTGGATACATGGCAAGAGTGCACGCCTTGAGAAAGCCGGAAGTGTAAATTGCAGTATTTTGAGAGGAAGAAAGGGAGAAAAAGGGCAAGTGACTAGTGGAGGAGAAAGAGAAGGAGCAGCGGAAAGCTAAGTGATAATAGGTTTAGTGGAAAACCGTGAGATGAGTGAGGCTTCGAGGAATACAAGTTGGGAGTGTGAAGAAGATAGGCACTACGCGAGAAGATAGAGGAGAGGCGAAGGGGAACAACGAGAGCGGAAACGGGACAGGAGAAAGGGAGCAGCAGCGCCGTGGGACTGAAAGGAACCACGAGGAGACAGCGGCCGATAAGGAAGGATGAGCAGCAGAAGTAACAGAAAAATGGAAGAGCGAGCGTTTAAAGAAAAAGGAAACTAACAGAAATGTGAGGGAATTCTTCGAGTTGATAGAATCAGCGGGTGGCGAGTGTGAGATACAATCGCCGCCACTCAAACAATATAAAAACTATGGAGATAAAGATCAGGACGGAAGAAGAGAGAAACGGGGAAAAGGAAAATGATCAAAGGGAGGAGAAAGAGCAGAAAGAACATGAAGAGGAACACGTCAACAATCATCGTGTGTATACGTGGATGAAAGGAATTGAAGAAGCGGAGGTAAGGACGAGATGCACAATGAGGAATAGCGTGGCCGAGCTAGAAAGAAAAATGAGACAGTTGTGAAGGGACTAAGTAAATAGAATAAAGGAAGAATGCGAGGAGGAGGGTAAGGAGCAGTGCGACAAATGCGCGGAAAGACATCGGGAGATCGAGGAGTACAAAAGGGAGGTGAAAGAAATAAGAAAAAACGCAGAGCAGGACCAGAAGCAGTGGGGGGGAGGAGCCGGATGTTATTAAATATGGTAAGCAGGCTCGAAGGCAGTGAGGATGGCAGGGAGAAGGGCGAGTCAAAGGGAAAATGCCATGAAAACAACGTGCAACAGAGAAAAAGGAAAGGGGAACGCGAGAAGGGGAACAGCGGGGAAAATAAGTAAGGACAGAAGATACGGAAGCAGAGGGGTGGAGGAATCACGAGGAGACAGGAAGTGGAACAGGGGAATCGGGATAGGGTTGGCACGTGGTAAGAAAGGAGAGAAGAAGAGCAGTAAGAGCGGATGAAAACAACAATGTCACGAAGGCAGGGGAAGACGCAAATCGCGAGGAGATCCTGGGGAGGAAGCCACGGGCAGTAAATGAACGTGAGTGGCAGAAGAAAAAAATAGGAGGGAACATCGAAGGAATAACATAAATGTTACATTCCAAGTTGGGGGAGGGGAAAGAAAAAAACTAGGTGTTGGAGAAGGTTGAAGAGAGATGCAGGCAGAATATAAGGAGAAAAACAACCACAAAATACTCTGGGAATGGGACTGTCGTATTGAAGTTCCAACACTGGACCGAAAAGGTGGAGAGCCTGAGAAAAAGGAAGGAACTGAAGGGAACAGACATATGGATACACAATGACTTCACCAAAAGGAAAAAAGGAGATACAAAAGTGGCTGCAAGAGGTAGCGAAACACAAAAGGAGATACGGCAGTCAAGCGGAAGTGAAGTACATGAAAATCTGGTTGGAAGGGAGGTGGTGGAGATGGAACGAGGGGAAAGGAGACATTGAAAGAATGGGATTAGAGGATGAATGGCGGCACCCATTTCGGTACGACCGGGAAGGACGGCGTTGAGGATAACGGACTGGAGGAAGAACGAAGAATGAAGACACAGCGGGGTTAAGGGGAGAGGCGGAAAAGAAAAAAGACGTAAAGGAAAGTGGCGAAGTCAAAATATTATTATGGAATGTTGCAGGAGTATTTAAAATTGGGGAAGCGTAGGGGTTTATAGAAGAAACGGATATAGTCATTTTGCAAGAAAAGTGGGTGGAGGCAAAGGATGAGACAAACGCAAGGTAAAAAATGAGTGAGAAATTAACGTGGAAGGGCGAAGGGAGGTCAAGCGGTAGGGATAAAAAAGAGTTGGGAAATAAGGGAATGAGAATTTGGTCTAATATTGGGCAATGATAAAATAAGGGGAAGAACCGCAATAATAACAGTATATAATAATGTCGGAATACAAAAGATAGAAAAACAGCTGAGAGAAGTAATAATGAAAGAGTCGAAAAAAAGAGAAAGTATTAATTGTCGGGGACATGAACGCAAGGATAGGGTGGGAGCAAGCAATAAACGAAGGAAGGTTGGATGAAAATGGCGGGGAAACAAGAAGATCCCAAGACAAGATATTAAACACGGAAGGAAGAAGAATGTTAAATTTGTGCGAAGAGGTGGATTTCAATGTGTTGAACGGAAGAGTGAAAGGGGATAGGGAGGGCAAAGTGACATTCATAGGAGGAGGTAAGGAATGTTGTGGGTCAGTAATAGACTACATAATAGTTGTGGATAGGGGTGGAAGGGATGAAATCAAATGGATGGAAGTGGTAAAGAGAATCGAGTCCGATCACCTACCAATATATGCTGTATAGGAAGAGGAAAACGTAGGAGAGGAAGAAGAAAAAGAAGCGTAGCGTATACAAGAAAACGACAGGCTATTCTGGAATGAAGTAAAAGCAAAAAGTTCATAGAAGAAATACAAAAAGAGAAACAAATTGATAAAGGGAGGGAAGATTGAGAGGGGGTGAAAGAAAAATCTGAAAAGCGGCTCAGAATGCGGGGTTGGGGGGCTATACCAGTGTGATAATTTAAAAAAATCGACAGTTTATACTTTCAAGAATATCATTATCATTTATATAATTTTATCTTGCCAAAATCGATAGTTCAATTTCAAATTCAAATTTTCTGACATTGTAACTCAAAGAACAATTATCCGACTGACTTGAAATTTGAACTAAGTACTCTTGAATATATTTACTCTACAATGACGTAGTATATTTTTGATAGGATGAAAATTGACGGTTTGGCATTGAAAAATAACAACCTTTTTATAGGCAAGAAAACAGACTTTTTTCATAACTACGCAATTTTGTTGGATTTTGATATTTTTCGAAAATCCTACGTCATTGTACAGGAAATACCTTCCAGTTTAGCGAGATTTTTGGCTTTTTCGGTTTCAGCTACTCAATCGGCCGGAATCATGTCAGCAGTGGAGGTACTTTTTTAGCGCCTCCGAAGGCAGCGCATAAGTCGCTTGGATCTCCATGTTTTTCTATGAAAAAATTGTCATGTAGGTCAAATATATTCTTAATTTTCCGAAACATTTAATTGAGCACTTTTCTTCCAAAAAATTCCCGAAAATCCCCCAAATTTTCAGCGTTCACACTGGTATAGCTCCTTAAGGAAAAGATATTAAAAAAACAAAGAGAGAGAGAAGGCTGCGAAGGTGGTTCAACGACGAATGCAAAAAGCAGAGATGTGCGATATGGGAAAAATTAAGAGCGTTTACGAAACAAAGAAATGTGCATAAAAAAAATGAGCTAGTAAAAGGAAGGAGGAAATTGAAAAAAGTATACAGAGAGGCAAAAGAGGAATGGCAGTATAAAATTTGGGAGGAGGTCGGGAAGGCAAAAGACATGACAAAATGGTGGAAAGCGATTAATAAATTGAGGAATAAAGGAAGGGTAATAAAGGGAATAAAGGAAGGTACCATTGGTGGTAAAATAACCAAGAAAGAATAGAAAGAGCATTTTGAAAAATTACTGAATGGGGAAGGGAATCAAGAGGGAAATGGGAATAGAGGAAGAAGAAGAAAGGGGCTCGGAAAGAGAAGAGAAAGGAATAAATGAGGCAGAAAGGGAAGAAAAAAGGGAATTTTACGAGGTGTTCAGTTTGGAGCTGGATGGGGCTCTGAAGAAGATGAAAAACGGAAAGGCGGCGGGAAAAGACGGAGTTAGTGGGGAGTTTTTGAAGTCACTATCAAGGGCACAAAGGGAAGAACTGAGAGAGGCCTTAAACAACATATGGTTAAGAGGAGGAACAGCGAAGAGATGGAAAACAGCAAGGATGATGCCAATATATAAAGATGGGGAGAGGGACGAGGCAGAGAATTATAGGGGGGTATCACTATTAGATGTAGGAACTGCCTACATTAGATGTAGGATGTTACTGCTAGGGTACAGGCTGCTAACAAAAATGATGACAGAAAGGCTAAACAAATGGATAGAGAGGAACAAAAAATTAAAAGAAAGTCAGGCAGGGTTCCGGAAAGGCAAAGGAACAAGGGATCAAATATTTACTTTAAACGCAGTCATTAATAAACAATTAAAAGTGAAGGGAGGAAAGCTATATGTAGCGTTTGTGGATTTCAAGGCAGCTTTTGATCGGGTGCGTAGGAAAATAATGTTCAGAAAATTGAAAGAGAAAGGAATAGAAGAGATAATGCTGGAACCAATAAAGGAAATTTATAAGGATAAAAGGGCAGAGGTGCAAACGAATGGAATAACTACAGAAAGTTGCAGAACGAAGATAGGGGTAAGGCAGGGATGCGCATTAAGTGCGGTTTTATCCGATATATAAGTAGATGATTTAGAGGATATGTGGGAAAGGAAAAATAAAGGAGGAGTGGTAGCACAGATGTTCAAAATTTGTATCGACCGATACTCGCTACTCGATACAAATGTAGCGAAATATTTTCGCTGCTCGATACTTAAGTAGCGAGTAGCGATTTTTTTTTCGCTACTCGCTACATTTGTATCGAGTAGCGAGATTTTTTTCGCTACTCGCTACATTTGTATCGAATAGCAAATTTTTGTTCGCTACTCGCTACATTTGTATCGAGTAGCGATTTTTTTTCGCTACTCGCTACATTTGGATTGAGTAGCGACATTTTTTCGCTGCTCGCTACATTTGTATCGAGTAGCGACATTTTTTTCGCTACTCGCTACATTTGTATCGAGTAGCGATTTTTTTTCGCTACTCGCTACATTTGTATAGAGTAGCGAATTTTTCTTCGTTACTCGCTACATTTGTATCGAGTAGCGAAAGTTCTTTGGCTACTCGCTACATTTGGATCGAGTAGCGAATTTTTTTCGCTACTCGCTACATTTGTATAGAGTAGCAAACATTTTTTTCGCTAGTCGCTACATTTGGATCGAGTAGCGAAATTTTTTTCGCTACTCGCTACATTTGTATAGAGTAGCAAACATTTTTTTCGCTACTCGCTACATTTGGATCGAGTAGCGAAATTTTTTCGCTACTCGCTGCATTTGTATCGAGATTTTTTTCGATACCAAAACCAAAATTACTCAATGGCAGTAGTAGCAATGAGTAGAATCAGGAAAGGTATAATTGCAGGAATGAAAATAAAGCGTAGGCATTGATAATTAAATTAATAATTAATATAATTAATATAATTAAATAATTTAAAAAGTCAAGATTTTTCAGATATTATCTTAATATTTACATAGTGGTTTACAGAAGTGGCGATATCTCACCGAAATTATACATGAGTTAACAGTCGGTACTTGAAGCTTTTCATGAAAAGTACACGCTTCCACGTAAATTAAATATTTGTTTTGGAGAAACTCTATGAGATATTAAAATTTAATTAAATGGAAAAAGTAAAAATCGATCGGGCGAATAGATCGCTAACCGATAATCGCATATTAGTACAGTCGTGCTGTATATTGGAATCGGAAAAAATTAGAAGAAAGCTAGTTTTTGACAGGTGATTTTGGAAGTGCCGCGGGTGCTAAATCCAAGTTTTCCCAAAAATCGGGGTGTAGGGGTTTTTTTAAGGGGATGAAGGGGGATGGGGGTGGATTAATGCCAAAGTATTTATTTTTGTCCTCAGCGCCGGAGTCGTGGAAGTTCATTTTGAGAGTGAAAAAGTGGGGTGAAATTTTGAAAAATCAGTTTTAATTCGATAACTCTTTAGGAAAAATTCATACCATTTTTGTTCAAATGGGAACATCGTAGGCCTTGAAATGACGCGTCGATTGAGTCTTTGATCATCACTCTCCGAAAATATCTTCACCGCCAAAAAAATTGTTGAAATATTTATAAAAAAATGGTTCATTGAATAACTGAAAAACAATAGATTTTTCGGGGATGGTTTTAATGTACGAAATGTAAAGAATATTTTTCTCTATATTTTCGATCCTATGGACCACCCTTTAATGTTGCTTTTTCCAACCCCTCCCAGGGGTTGAAAATTCAAAATGAAATTCTGGGAAAACTATTGACCGAAAATAAAGAGATACGAGTTTGGCTCTGTGGACAAAAATGTAGCTGATCGTTGAAGTTAAAAAATTGTCCACGGCGGCGAATTCGTGCGGTCAATAGTTTTCCCAGAATTTCATTTTTTATTTTCAACCCCCGAGAGGGGTTGGAAAAAGAAAATTTCAAGGGTGGTCCATAGAAACGAAAATATAGAGAAAATTATTCTCTACTATTCGTACACTTAAACCATACCCGAAAAATCGATTGTTTTTGAGTTATTCAATAAACAATTTTTTTTTGGTATTTCAATAACTTTTTTTATGGTGAAGACATTATTGAAGAGTAATGATAAAATATTCGATCGACGCGTCTTTTCAAGGGCTACAACGTTCCCATTTGAACAAAAATTGTACGAATTTATCCTAAGAAGTTATTGAATTAAAAATGATTTTTCGAAATGGAAAAAACTTGAAAAAAAAAAACAGAATTTTGAGAAAAACAAATCCGTGATTCCTTTGCACATCCCGTTTTGCCCCGGTCTCCCCTATATAAGATGAGCATCGGTCTTGATTTTTTTTTAATTTCACGTGCCGTTGTGTTGCCTATGATTAACCGTCGGTTATATATAGAGAGAAGAAGAAGCCGAAAAGTGTCTGTGTTCGCCACTACAGTGCTATATCGGTATACCGATTTTTCGAACAAAATTTCGCTAGTAGCGAAAAAATGTTCGCTACTCGATACATTTGTAGCGATTAGCGAAAAAAATTTCGCTACTCGATCCAAATATAGCGAGTACCGAAAAAAATTTCGCTACTCCATACATTTGTAGCGAGCAGCGAAAAAAAAATTCGCTACTCGATATATTTCTAGCGATTAGCGAAAAAAAAATCGCTACTCGATACAAATGTAGCGAGTAGCGAAATTTTTTCGCTACTCGATCCAAATGTAGCGAGTAGCGAAAAAAATCCGCTACTCGATACATTTGTAGCGAGCAGCGAGTAGCGAAAAAGATTTCGCTACTCGATCCAAATGTAGCGAGCAGCAAAAAAATTCGCTACTCGATACAAATGTAGCGATTAGCGAAAAAATATCGCTATTCGCTACAAATGTAGCTACTCTAAATGTGGCGAGTATCTTTTTTGTATCCCGATACAAAAGTATCGAGGTATGGACATCTCTGAGTGGTAGTGGGTAAGGAAAAAAAATTGCACTAAAATATGCTGATGATGTGGCGGCGATAGTGGATATAGTGGAAAGTTTAAGCAGCATATTAAAGGACTTGGAAAAATAGGCAGACAATAATAAAATGGAAATAAATGCGAAAAAAACAAAGATAATGATTTTTAGGAACGGGGGAAAAGGAAGGAAGAATGAAGAATGGGGATTAAAGAGGAAAAATCCAGATAGTGAAGGAGTTTAAATATTTAAGGTATTGGTTTACAAGCAATAATTCAATTTGGGCACATGGTAAAAAGTTGGCCGGGAAAACGCAAAAAGCAGCAAGTATGGTTTGGGGGATATGGAAGAGGGCGGTAGACATATGATAGAAGAGACTCTCTTTATTAGAAGCAATAGTAGAATCAGGAGCCATGTACGGAGTAGAGATTTGGGGAATAGGGGAAATTGAGATGTTTGAAAGAGTACAGCAGATGTTGCAAAATGGCACTAGGAGTAAATAAAATAACCGTGAACTATATTTGGAGAAGGGAGCTGGGTGTGCCAACAATGGCCTATTTGATAAGAGAAAGAGTGTTTAAGTACATAAGAGAGGTTCTGAGGATGGCACATTCAAGGTGGCCAAAAATCTGTTTGATGGAGGAGATAAGGGCTAATGGAATGCCATCAAAGCGGAGAAAGAACTTGGAGAAAGTGCTAAAGGATATGGGGATAGAGGATGTAGTAACAATGATCAGAGAAAGAAGGAAAGAGGATAGAATAGATGAAAATATGAAGAAAAAAAAAGGTTTAGAATGCCTAAAAAATAAAATTTTGGACGAGGAGGAGGAAAGAATAAGAAAATTGTCATATAATGGCAACTACAAATTCATCGTGGAAAATGAGGAAAGGCCATGGAAGTATTGGGCGGAAGAGGGTGCGAAGGGTAGGGATAAAGAAATGTGGGCAAGACTAAGATGAGGAAATATATAGAGGGCGGGAAAGAAGAGGGAAAAGGACTGGAGATGCAGAATTTGCAAGAAAGAAAATGAAACAATATAGCACCTGCTAATATGTGAAAAAAAGATGGAAAATTGTAAGGACGAAAGCGAGAAAGGAAGCTAAGGAGTGGGTGCAAGGAGTGGATAAGGTGGCGATAAAGGGGGAAATTATAAACATGTTGAGTGGAAAGATAAATATAGGGATATGCCAGTATTTCAGAGAAATAGAGGAAGTATGTTAAAAAAAATGCGTAAGGAGGAAGAGGGAGTTGAAAGCGATGGAGATGAGAAGTAAGTGAGAAAAAGAGAGCAAATATATGCGGAGTAGAACATAGAATTATGTTAGATGTAAGAAAAATGTGCATAAACAGATCGGAAACTTTTTGTAAAAAAACTTGTAAAGCAAGTTGTGCAAATAAAACTCGATTATTATTATATTATAGTTTCTATTTGACGGTAATTAAAATCAAGAAAACGCAAATTTAAGAGAATGGCTCGCATTTACAAAAAATCGACATTTCACGCTCAATTTAATCATAATTAATCACGGTATAATTTGGATTGAAAAAAAGTTTTTTTTTTTTGTAATTTTTCAAAAACAATTCTCGTCAAGTAGAAGGTAGCAATATTATCAATAATTCTACCAAGTTTCAACTCAATTGGCTTAATAGTTTTTTACTAATCCTGCAGACCAAATTCGAAAATTCAGTTTTGAGCAAAAGGCGTTTGAAGTTTACGCCCGCTCCGAATCCGAGCGGTAAGGCACAGTGTTGACGGGCTGTAAAATTTCGTGTTTTTCGTATTTCGCTTTGAATCTTTGGGCTAATAGTCTACGTACATAGTTCTATCGTTTAAAGAAAAAAAAATGAAATCAATTTTTTCAACGTTGTAAATGTATATCCCTTTGGAAGTGAAACAAGTAAAGTGAAAACTGTGCGGCAAAAGTGTAGGTAATGGGATTGGAAACATTGAAAATATCATTGTACTATATCTATGAATACAGTTAATAAACTCACAATGCCTCACAGCCAATATCCGTGTTACTTGCTCTCGCATAGCCTCCAGCGAGAGCCTGTGTCAAAAGTTGTTGACAAGGTACTGCGGTAAATCCGAACTCTCAGTTCCGTAGCACAAGAATTGCTTCAAAACGTTCGGTCGTGCCGGAACTTCCGTGCTCTTGGCGCACGTGCGGTTGTATTTTCCACACCCGTCGCTTTCTTCGCTCCCGCTTAAATTCCAGTCGCCAATCTCGTTAGACTCTTCTTCGAGATTGCCCTTCTGACCTTGCGATGAGACCAGTCGCGAAATGAGAAAGCTAGGATCACCATATCGGACGTCATCATCGTGTCCAAGGGGGCATGGCAGACTTCCACGACCGTTTCGATCTTTTACCGCCCCGAATCCAAATTTCGACTCAAACTTAGGACGTTACGTTCGAAACTCAGGGAAGCAACTTGCCCCCTTATCGCTCGGATTGTTATTTTCCGTTCGTCTGCAATTTGTCCCTTTACTGTAATTAAGATAATACAAAACAGGCTCAATCGCGTTATCAAAACAATTGTCAATTATTTTTGTTTGGATTCTAAGCTCTTCTGGGAGAATAAAAGGAGTTAAGGACGGTTAGGGATTGCGCATCACCTTAAGGTAATTTGAAAGAGGTGTAGAAGGCGGAGCTCGAGGGATAGACTGAGAATATAAATTACCCCACTTTAAGGGGTCTTGAAGCGAGCAAGCATAAGCTTGAACTAGCAAAAATCTCTTTTTTTGTTGCATAATTTTATACTATATGGTTTTAAATTCAATTTGCAAATATTCTAGGGAGATTGCGGTAAAATAAAGAATAATCTTTTTAACATCAAATATATGAAAATGTTAAATACAAAAATAATTTTTTAAACTGAAATTCGAAAAATAATTGAAGCGCTGCAAATGATTATTATTATTATTATTATTATTATTATTATTATATATATTAAAAGCAAATACAGAACCCTTTCTTCATTATAAACCGAAATTTTAATGTCGATCCCAATAAATAAAAAATAAATATAAACACATATCTACAATAATAATTGTGTGGTTATGTATCTACAAATCGAATGCAAATGTATAGAGCTTTAAAGTAAATTAGTTTTTGAAATATTCAATATTTGGCGCTGACATAGCTTATTTTTGTATATCATGAATAATAATACAAATATCTAAAAACAATACAAAAATATTCATTTTTATGCTTTGCTGTTTTTTTTCAAGTCGGTTTCATTCTTCGCAATTCTTGAAAAAACGTAAATTGCTGAAAAAATTCGAGAGAATTTTTAAAATTCCCTGAAGTTTCCCTGATTATTCCAGGAGAAAAGTTTCCCTTAGTTTTCCCGGTTTTCCATATGCGTAACAGCGATGAAAGTGAGGCGGGACGAGGTATTCACTCGCATCGATTGACTGGGAGAAAAATTTGCCACGTAAACATGATCTCCAAAATGTATTTTAAAATAGCAAATTTATTGCTATGATTTCACGATCGACCATACATTTTCGCAACGTTGCTATGCAATAAAAGTTAATTTTTCTTTTATTGATCGCATTTTTATCGCCGATTTAGGGTACGAAAATCACGCAAACGATTTTGCCTATCCTTAGCAAAGATCTATAACTTCAATCTATATCAATAATTAAAATAATAATAACCGAAAATTAAATTGAATTAAATAAATAAATTCAATAACAAATAAAGAAATAGTAAAGAAATAAAAATAATTAAATAATAAATGTAATAATAATCAAATCATTGAGCAAATGAAATTTGAAAATTAAATTAAGGTAAGAGCATCTGTTGGGTTCAATCCATGCAAACTTCATCAACACCATCATTTTCAAATGATTTGAGCTCGCATAAATTTTACAATTTCATGATTAAACATTAAAAAAACAGCATCAAGTTATCCTCACCCATTCAACGTCCAACGTGGCCAGTGCAGATATCATCTTGTTCACATCTGCTTTCATCGACGCTGCGTAGTCCACTCCCTTGTTTTGGCCATCCCTCTGTGTATTAGACATCAAATTGCCTGTGCTGTCAATTGCGTACTTCGAAGGTGTGTGAATACACGATTGACTCATCTTTGCATCTAAGGCAACTTCTGCGGCTTTCGTCACTGCCTGTATCTCTGCTGTATCGTTGTCCACAGGTCTGACGTTGCTCGCCGAAACGATTCTGCGAAAGAATCAAGACTCTGTGAGTCAGTAGCCTTGGAGAAATGATATCTTTATTGGAAATTCAGAAATAACTGATTTTCAGTGGATTTACTGGAAAGGAACTGTGAGAACGTGGTTCTTGTTTTTTTTCTTCTTCGTCGGGGACAGTGAAGAAAAAAGGAAACGTAAGATGTTGTACGAATATTTAGGATTTTGTGGCGATGTAGAAGTGTAATTGACAGTAAAATTTATTTGGCATTTCGCGTTGCCCGGATGTAGAGTTTGGCAACAATTTTCGGATAATGACTGGAAAGTTTTTCTGAATATTTTGTATGAAAATGGAACAAATGCGAGAAGTAAAGTTTGGTATGATTACTCAGTATGTTGGGATCTTGTATGAAAGTAGAACTGAAAATAGAATTTTAATATGTACTGTAAATTTCCTGGATTTCCAATTCTTTTTTAAACACCCTAATTGAACGAAAATTCAAAATATCTTTCACAAGAAATAAACAAAAAATAAAGTTTTTAATGAATATTATGCATTTTGTAATCGGACATGCAATGATAATTGACAATAGAACGATAATGGACTGTCTGTGTTGCCTTAATTTTTTATTTTCAAACCTCTTTGGGAAAATCACTGTATGAACGTCTTTGAAAAATGTATTCTAACGAAATTGAACAAAAAAGGTGGAAGCTAAATTTGTTATAAATATTCAGGATTTCGCAATCTTGTATTGAAGTATAATCACCACGAGAATTTTAACATACAGTTGCAATTCCTCTGCTGTCCAATTTTAAATAATTTTTAAAAAGATCAACAAGGACTCGTTTTTCTTACATTTTTCCACCAAATTTTTTGAAACCGGACCAAAAGATCAAATTCAGAACTTACCGGGGGCTGTTTTCCGAGAAGTTCACGCCGATGCCGGTTTTCACATCGTCGAGGTCCTTTAAAATTCAAATTTTCTAGGTGTACCCATTCCTCAGCACGCTTATTTTCCTGTTAAAACGCAAAAAAGACACGTGTTTGATCAATGGAAATTAATCGGCAACGATAATCAGAAGCGTAAAACGAAAAACAGAAAAATAAGCATACCATTTCGCTTGGTCAGTTGAAGTTGCGCGTGAAGACTGCGAGATCTAAGGACAACCACTTGGTTCGTATTGCAGCTCTGACTGACGATCTCTTGGTCGCTCGTCCGAGTCCCGAACTCTCTTTGTTCATGGATCGGTCTTCCCATTGGTTCCTAGTCTGGACAAATCGTCGTGCGCTGATACTTGGGATTATACGGAATGCTGGGAACCTCGAAAGCAGAACGACGAGAAAAATAAGGCGCGTTCTGTTTACGGTTCGGACTCTCATCCGTTGCGTCCGCTCTCCTTATTTTCTAACGTGATGTATGCATGCCATAATTTTTTTTTCGTTCGTTCGTCGAAACTATGGACGCTCGTCTAAAGTCTCCACCAACCGAGGGCGATTAGACTTCGTAGGTTTCATATAACATTGTTCGAGTTATCGCGTCGCTTTTGGAGAAAAAAAGATTTAAATAATTTCGGCTTTTTTTTAAGAGTATCGTGTGCTTGATCTACGAGTTTTTCCTCAAATTTGAATACAAAGCCAAACAAAACCCAGACGTTTTCGAGAACAGAGTTTGAGTTTGTTTGGTTTTACCGATGACGTCATCTTGAAAAATGATTGGGTCTGTTTGGATTTTTCTACCTTCAAAAGGTCCATCAATATCATACGTTGAAAACGCAAATTTCGGTAATACGAAAAATATTTGTGGGATAATAATTTTGGTGAGTTACGTTATGGAATAAATCGTCTCGTAGAGAACGGTCAAAAATGAGAATCAGCAAATAACGAATTAATCATTTTCCAGAGGGCCCTCCTTCAAAAAGGAAATTATTTTACTTCACAGTACAAAAAAATGCAGAGTCGAGTTCTCCTTGGCGTTTTTTCTACATGAGCACGAGGAAACGAATGTTTGTCTTTCGATCTTAGTTGATTCGAGGGCGACTACGTGGAATGGCTCATAGCATAGCAGTCGATCTTATTGCTCCACTGGACCTGACCATTCACGAATGAACGTACTCGAAAAAAAAGAAGAAAAAAAACTTACTGTAAACACGTGCGAGAGTCGATAAACTTCTGCGCCTCTTGGGACGAGAATTTATTGTCATCTGGCCCGGAAAATTGAAGTACCTGAGTCTGGCATTGCTCCCTGAGGCCAAAAAATTGTAAATAGAAAAAAAATTCCCATCGCTAGTTTTTTTCAAAGAGGTTGGAACGGTCCAGTTGACTTAATTGACAGTTTATGAGTTTTCTTTCAATGAACCTTAAAAAATGCGTACGAAGTATATATTTATTCTATAAGTGCTAGTTTTACATAAAATATATCATTAAAGGGCAAAATTATGCATTTGAATATTTTTATCATGTAAATCAGGAATCCTTTTGTGTTACTACCAACTTGAAAAAAGTATAATATTATCGATGATTATTGTTGTGGGAAAAGTTTTTCGTTCCTCTTCCTTTTGCGTCGACGGGACTCGGTCGGAGATCTGGTTAGGAGACTCTTGAGTGGGTCATAAACACCAGGGCTGTTTATTCCGGAGCTAAGGGAGAAGGCAAGGGGCGAAGGCCCAAGGGTCTTAGGCGAGACGCCTAGGAATGGACAACAAAGGGGCATTCTGTCTCCGGGGCTCGAAGTCACCAGTCGCGATCACCGCCCAAAGTCCTTGCTACATTTGTTAAGCCGATTAATTGACTAATGTGCAAGAGTATTCTGACCAACCAGGAGGATTATATTAATTAAAACTGTCTTTGTGAAATCCAACAATTCGTCAACCAAATATTTTCCTACATTATAAAGAAAAAAAAATGCGTCAGCGAATGTTTTATCCAACTCAGCATGAAATTTTGAGTCATTTATAATTATGACACGAGATTATTTATTATTGCCATTAATTAATATTAACTGTTGCCCAAATACAGCAACTTCGCGGACAATGAGGTTCGCAGCAATGCTTTTCATTTGCTAGCCAAGATTTGTAATCTTTCATCAAGCTTTGATGGTTAAATATTGAATATATATGGTTCACGATGAGCAAGATAAGGTTTTTTTTCTGAATGTTTACAAATGTTTAAATTACGTTAATCCATTGTTAGAAATGGTTTATCTTGGTGATAAATAACCAAAAAATTATATCACCCGGAAAGTAAACGTCTTGCCCACCTAACCGCACGTAAAAATACATGCATTGAGGCCTTAGGCCACAGTAACCGGTATAAAATCATGTGCGAATTTAACCCTTTTTTGGTATGAAAAAGTGATTCACTCATGAAATTAATTACACATCTATTGAGTATGAATATCAAGCTGCTAGAAAATATATATATTTTTTTTTCGATGTACAAAATCGCCAACTACTCGAAACTTTTCGGAACAGCTTTTTTCCAATTAGCGTGACAAATAACTTCAACAATTTTCACTCGATTTACTTGAAATTTAAAAGTTATGTTCCTAATTGCATTTTGCAGAGAAGTACGTACGAAATTTCTGATTAATCGAAAACTTCATTTTATGAGCAGTTTATGAGCAGTTATAACGAAATTTTGCACTGAAAATTCATTTCTTAAGTTCAAATATCTACAACTTTTGAATAAAACAATATTTATTAAATTCCATTCGTACTTCTCTAGGTATTCTAATGTAGATTGACGAGAATTTTTGTTTTTTGTTCCAAGTAGAAAAATGTGGATGCTAAATGTCACGCTGTGGAGCGTCTAAAAAAAGTTAACAAAAGAGAATATTAGTAGTCAGCCGTTTTGTACATAGAACAAAAATTCTAGTAGCTTGATATTCATACTAAATAGATGTGTAATTAACTTTATGAGAGAATCACTTTTTCATACGAAAAAATTGTTTAATTCGCACATGATTTTACACCCGTTACTGTGGCCTAAGGTCTTAAACTATTTTTAATCTCTGGTATTCAGTGATGATTTTTTTTTATTCGGAAAGTCTCAGTATAGTCTAGACAATAATGTATATAGATATATTTTAAATTCAATCTTGGATCGTGGCTAACACTCCAACCTACTTAAATACAGTAAATGAGGGATCTTTTCGTTTCTTGCTATGTTTGGTAAATGCCAGGCGAGTGTCCTTATGCAACCACGTAGTAAAAACTCCTTGTACTTCTGACGAAATGCCATACAAAGAATTCTAACGACGCTAACATAATTTCCCGAATGTGTACGTAAATTTTCGATACATTGTTTGAGGCTGAATACTTTTTTTTCTTCGTAATTTCGAGCAACAATGAGGCTAAAGAATATTTGGATCTCAAATACGAACGATAAAAACAAACGTGTTTGGCCATATCACGATTGTTACGCATTATTGACTCAGGAATTCTCTGACTTTTCCAGGTTTTCCACACAGGTTTTGAAAATATTCCAGGAAGATTAGGGTAAAATAAAGAGCACTGTTCCCATAAAATATTTCTCTCAATTCGATCCTTATATTGCAAAATGATGTTGAAATGGATAACATAATTTTTTCAAGATCAACTATATGAAAATGTTCAATATTTAAATATCAAATAGAAAAGAACGGAAATTCGAAAAATAATTCAAACACTGTAAAATAATTTAAAAAAAATAGATTAAAAGGAAATACACAACCTGTACTTTATTAGAAACAGAATTTTTTATGCCGCTGCTGATAAATAAAAAATAAATGTGAAAAGTTATCTAAAATAAAAATGTTGTGGGTGTGGATGGACAAATCGAATACAAATGTATAGAGCTTCAGAGTAGATTAGCTTTTAGTTTTTGAAATTTTCAATGTTTGCCACTGACATAACTTTTTTTTGTACATAAGGGAGAATAATTTAAATATCAAAAATATACAAAAATATTTATTTTTCAACTTTTCATTTACTCCTGTTTTTTCAAGTCGGTTTCATCTTTCATAATTCTTGCAAAAAGGTAATTCGGGAAAAATTCCAGGGAATTTTCAAATTCCGACTTTCTCCTGATTATTCCAAAAGGAAAGAAACTCCCTGAGTTTTCCATGTTTTCCATATGAGTAACAACCGTGAACGGCAAACTGCCCTGCTCCGATTTTTTTCTTTAAGGTTTTTTTCTTTGGCATTTTTTTCAAAGCTACGTTTTATGAATCGGTGTAGGTCGTATCTTAAAGTCTGTTCACCCGATTCACTTCAAATTTGGACAGAGCCGACTACATTCCCTACTGTATGAACAGATGATTTTTGAATATGTTCATCCATTCGTTAAAAACAAATGATTAACGTTTTTTTGTTGTTGAACATCGAATTCAATTATGAACAACGTGTAATTTTTACATTTTTTTTTCAAGTATACGATCATTCAAAAGCTTTATTATTACACTAGAAGACATTTTTTCAGTGTTGATTTTATATCGTCCTAGTTACTAGAATAACCTACACTGGTTGGCCAAGCAGCAACAGTCTCGTTGTTTAAATAACAACATCGTTTATTAATATTGTTCAATTAAAAATACTCCAACTTGGCAAGACTATGTACCAATTGTGTGTGAAATACCGACCTCGCAGTCCCAATACTCTAAACAGATATATGGATTTAACGCATTTTTTGAGCCCTGCGCTCATGCAGACCCGTTAGGTGATACACTGTCACCAAAAATACGGAATATGAGAGAACTATCGGAATATCTCACTGTCAATACGACAGAAGTATCGTCTTCAAGTATCGTGATCAGATTTGTGTATTTCAGCTTTGGCAAGGTGCAAAAAGGCAGTGAAGCTAGATTCAATAGTATGCGCTGTCAGAATTCTGTCCGCTGGCTCAATGATCCTTGATTTGCCAGAAGCAGCTCTCAACCCGTGAGTTGCAGCAGGCAGAAAACATGCATTGCGGCAAATATCCATTCGTCTCAGTAAAAGAATGGCTTTTTCGACATTGCACATTTGACAAAGCTGCTCATCCCTAGATTTTAGGAAATTTTTCATTAACCTTCCTGTAAATTTTTTCCACCCCTCTAATAAAATGACCTTCCCGATAATTCCATTAGTCCCTTGTGATGATCGATAATATGAGCAAGAAATTCTCTCATAGTAAAATTCTTACCTGACTTTATTATTGGATGTGTGTTCGTCCATCTATTTTCAGGATCAAAGCAAATTGAAATTTCAACATTCCGCAAAAGCATAATTGTTTTGGTTCCAAAAACTCAAATATATTCGAGTATAACCAATCGATGAGTTTTTAAAGTTACATTTTTTGGCCATTCATTCAACGTCATACTTTTTTATGCTTATCATTTTGATTCACAATATTCGTTATACAATGATCTATTTTTTTCCAAACTAACTCTTGCCATATAGAGCAATGAGCAATATGAAAAAAAAAAGTCTTACCAGATATGACATTTCTCCTCCAATATGAATTTCGGGCTTCATTGTACTTGTGCATTCCAGTAAGCCAGTGGCAAAAATTTTCTGATCAGTCTTAACGATCTTCGATTTACAGAGTAGCTCTGAACTTGTGAGTTGTGCCGGCCAAAAAAGCATGGATTGAAGTAGACATCCTTTCCTTCGGGTATAACGAGGGTTTCAGAACATTTCACTTTTGACCAAGTGATTTATCCTTGAATTTCAAGTAATTTTAGTTAACTTTTCAGGCAATTGTTTCCATCACATTAACAAAGTGATCCCATTGATACTTTGATTATTCTATAGTAATCAAATAGGGAAGCAATTTGAAAGAATCGCGAGAAAGACGGGTTTGACTGGAGATTAGGAACAGTTAAGTGGAAGGCGAAGGAATAAGTGCGAAATTATATTGTATTTTCGATTTTATTTTATTTAGCACGGGCAGAACGGTAGAGATAAAGATTAAGAGTAGATGTAAGGACTCGAAGCCTAGGAATAAGAAAACGTGTAAAGAAAGAAAGGAGATGTAAAAAACCTGCAAGAGTGTACACGAAAATGAAGAGAATTTACTATTATTTTATAGTAACCATCAATGATAGAAACAAAAAATGCACGCATCGTAAAATTCTAACCTCATTTTATTATTGTTTGTACTTTAGTCCATTAATTTTCACTCAAAGCAAATTAAAATTTCGCCATTCCGCAAAAGCATCCTTTTTTTCTCAAAAACTCAAAAATGTTGAAGTATAAGCTATCGATATGAGTTTTTGGCTCTACATTCAGCGTAATACTTTTGGCTACTTAGCTGTTCGATTACGATTTCGAATATTCCTCACACAGTGATTTGTTTCTCTTAATAAAAGTCGCATTACAATGAGCGACGAGCAACATAAAAGCAAATTAACTCACAAAATATGATATTCCTTTTCCGGTATGAATTTCCGAGCTTCATCGTACTCTTTATTGACAGCACACATTGTTCTACCGGGCGTTCAAAGTTATTCGAAACGCCGGACATGGCCGAAAAAAAAAACAAGAGATTATCCCACACCACGTGGTTCCAGTGTTTTGTTAGCGGCCATCTTGATTCTCGTAGTCGCTCGAGTTTTCGCCGTGCGAACAAAGCGATCCTTTGTCTTTTTCGAACGCGCGCTCATGGCGTTGGAAAGGTAAAACAAATTGATCAAATTTCATGTCACGATAGGGAGTTCCTAGTTGTTGATTTGTGGCGGTTGCCTATAGCGGTCGAACCTTCTTTTCAGACAGAGCAGCGTGTAGTGGAGCTGAATGCTGAGGTTTTCCGCTTCTCTCACCGACTAACGCCAAAAAGACGGTAAGTTTATAATTGCACGACACCTAACCGTCGCTTTCCTTTCAGGTAAACAAAAAGCGCGTCGACCTCCGTTTCTCATTGTTCTGCGTCGAGTTTGTTGTCACTGCTGTCTGAGGATCTTCTGATTCCGGCGAATTCTGTCTCGCCTGTTGGTGACTTTCGTACCCCAATTTATAAACAACTCGATTCGTGACGATTGGAAATTACCGTTAGAAATAATCGAGGCGGCTGGATTTTCGGTATTACTCGCATTTAATATTCAGACGCGGAATCCGATCGTTCACGAAACAGCTTATCTTTACTCTCGTGCAAGGTGGCACGGAACACGTCGCGGTCACCAATTATACCGTGGCCGGTTTAGTATAAACTGGCGGGTCATCGGTGCAGTATAAGCTAGCGTGCAGTATAAACTCGTCTAAAGTATAATAAATAATGTCTATGTGAGACAAGACTGATGACTATAAAGGCAATGGGAACGATTCGACTTGCACTCGCGAGCCGGCGATGCGACGACAAGCGGACAAGTGACACAATATGACACGGTCTTACCAACGAATTCAGACGTACATAGAAGAGCAGTTCTTAAGGATATTATGTGCCGATTTTATTGGGGGAATATCCCCCAAGGTTAGTTCTCGATTAGCGGCGCTGACGGCAGCTTCCATTCTCGCTCTTGCTTCTGCTCGTAGGCTTAAACGCTGGGGGCATAACGGCGTTCTGCTTACTCTTATAGACGTTACGCGCTGGGGGAATCATTGTGTCCTGCTTTCTCTTATAGGTACTACGCGCTGGGAACTCGTGCGATCGTTCTCACTGGGATAACGCTCGCTCTCTTTTGCACCTTCTCGTTTCGCTAGCGCTCTCGCGTTATTCCTCTACCGTACAGTCTTTTTTTGAAATATTTTTTATGATTTTTTCTCGATCCGGCACGGCCTTTTGTGAGTGACGGTTTCTCGGCTATTTTTCGACCTTCGAAAATTGCGCGCATAAATTATAGGATTTTTAAAAATCATTTTTCTCCATGATAAACGTGGAAAGGGTAGAAAAAGATTCATTTTTTGTTTTTCAAAAAGTTTCGTACGATTTTTTTTTACGCAAAGTAGTTTTATTTTTTGCTAAAAAAAAACAAATTTTGAAAATGCAACGTATGTCAAGAACTGTAGGGTTTGAGAGGAAATGTAAAAAATATTAGAAGTTGAATAAGCTTATACTAGATCGCTTGGAATTTTTTCAGAATTTTCCTCTGAGATTTTTTTATGACGCTAATCAATTGTTTGGACGATTCTACGAGTTTTGGCAACAAAAAAAATTGAAAAGAATAAAAAAAGAAATTCTGAAAAATTTCATGCGACTTTAAAACAGCTTCTCCTTGTGGTATTTTATCGTAAACGCCATACTTTTCGAGTTAAAGAATCCTATTAATTAAAGTTTCGAGCAAAAAATAGCAGAAAATCTCAAAGGGTAGTTTTCGCTTTTGCCACCTGAACGCTGCTACCCAGGGCTGAGCCAATCGAACGCAGGTCCGAACCGCTATGCAAGAGTAGATTTTTCGGAATAAGCAATATTTTGAAGAGCTATATGAACGGAAAATGTTCATTTTTTTTAAAACCACTGATCCTATGGTGAGAATGACACTTATTATTTCAGTAGACTGCGTTTTTCGTATGTTCGAAATTCTCGTATTTTTCAATGTGATCTTTGGTCATAGGAGTAGATAGGACATGGTATAGCTGGCCTATGAACAAATTTGGACGGCCTATATTTTTTTTCTTTACAATTAATCCGTTTTTTTCAATAGATTGCATTCCTTGTTTCTTTGTACAACTCTTACTTTTTCTTTCTTCGTAATGTTATGGACAACCTAGGAATAAATATAATGGAAGAGGAATAAAAAATAAAAAATAAACACATTGTGTATGTTTAAGGAGGTTGGAACGTTAGCCACAATCCAAAATTACATTTTTCAAACATATGATATTGTCTAGACTGTATGAATTTTTTGAAATTTTTGCCCGCCGAATACCAGAGGAAAAAATAGTTTAATGTATGTAATTTTAAGTGCGGTTAGATGGGCAAGAGGTTCATGCCACGGATGATGTAATTTTTTTTGCCTATTTAGCACCAAGATCAACCATTTCTATCTACGGATTAACGCAAACTAAATCTTTGTAAACATTTGGAAAACAAAAAACCTACCCTGCCCATCGTAAATCATATATATTCAATATTAAACATCAAGGTTTGTTGGAAGATTACGAACCTTGGCTGGCGAAACAAGAGTGCTGCCAACCTCAATATCCGCGAAGTTACCGTCTTTCGGCAACACTTAATAAAGGGCGTCTCTGAATGAGCTGACATTTTTTACGGCGAACATGAAGTACTAATCTTTGACAACTGATGTCAGGAAGTATTGGGGTTTATTCATGGAGAATTATAAGATCGAGAAACGCATAGAAATTGTGAAAATTCACTATAAAAATGTTGAAAATTTTGCAAAGACGGTTTGAGAAGTCTGTAAGTCGTGTTATCTCGCGCCGCCGCAATGTCAATTAGCCACCAAGATCGTGCGATTTGACGCCATTGGACTGCCTTCTTTGCGGTTTTCTGGATAGAAAAGTGGATGCCTATGATCCACAGACCATTCCTTTGTCAAAAGAGTGAACGTTTGTAAACAGGGACGAGGCGGCCATTTATCCAATCGAATATTGTGGCCAATCGAATATTGTGACCACGCATAATTTCCATGTTTCTACCTTATATTGAAATAAAATATTCGTACGGATGGGAGTCGAAATATCGATGGATCAATATTCGGATGGGCTGAAGTATCGAATTAAAAAATGTCGAATGTTTGAATATAGATAGATCAATGTTCGGAGGGTTTATATAGTCGTAAATAAAAATTCCGAATACGAATACCTCGAAGTTGAAATATAGCGAAAAACAAAAACCGATTTAAAAAATATTGAGAGACATAATATCGAATTGCTTATATAAATAACACCAAATAATTCGAGAAGACGAATCTTCGAATTATAAATATAGCGACGGGTCAAAAAACAGAAAGCATTAAATCGAACGGCGAAAAAGCCGAGTGGTTAAAATAGCGAAGGGTCAAAATGTCGAATGGCCCGGATGGCGAAAACTTGTGATCGAAGCAAATAGCGTTAGCGGTCGGCCGGGACGGCATCCATACCATGTTCGCCATTTTGGCATTCGCCATTTCGGACCATCGACATTTTGCGTCTCGATATATTGTTTTTCGCTATAGGCGGTATTACGAATATTAGATACTCGCTTTTTTCTGTTTCGGAGATATGGATGTTATAGATTGTTCCAATATATATTTGTATGTCTCAAATTGCAGACGATCTGAATATATGTTTTCAGATAAATGAGCTCTCGAATAAATGATGCTTCGCTTTATAGTCATTCGATTTTTTCTTCGATCGAAACATAACATTTCGCATAATTAAACCTTCATTATTTTGAGAGTTCAAAATTCTGTCGTTTCGAAACATTTGTCGATCTATATTTGGTCCTTCGATATTTGGATCCCCACCCATTCGTACATTTCAAATAAATAATACGTTTGATTAATAAATCTAATTATCAGGTCATTTTGAGACACCTTATATTAATTAATGGTAATGATAAATAATGTCGTGACAAATATAAATAGGCATAATTATAAATGACTCAAAATTTCAAAAGGTTTACCGGCTATTGGGCGCGTGGACTAAGGAAAAGACAGGAAAAATAATCGTTTTTTACATGGTAATGCGTGGCCACTTCTTGAAAAAATAGCTCAAGAAAAATAACAACGAAAGCTATGAGCTAACTCTATTACGAAATAATTACTTAGTGTTGGTTATGTTAATTATTCAATTCGTATGGCGGCAACGTTTTGTAAAAATACTGCGCGATAATTGAAATTATTTAGATTCATATTTATTATCGTCTTTTTTTCACTGCTATACTTGGCCCTGAACCATGTTTTTTGGTTTCAATAATGTACGTCTTCCACTTCATTTCATTAAATATAACTATTGTTGGCTTTCAAAAGCTTCATATTTGTTAATTGTAATTACCAATATTCCTTTGTATGCTTTTACAAGTTTTCAGAATTCTCTAGTTTTTAATGTCTCAAGATGAATGGGGTCCCCCAGTACAAAAATTACTATTCGCAGCGTACTCTTTAAAGTATCAATAGTAGGTAATAGGGAAGAAAATGATGTTAACCATTCTATAGATGGAATCAAGTGTTGTACACTTTCAAAATAAACTAATAGTTTTTTCGTATAATTTAGTATGATTTAAATGTTATATGTGAATTATAGTGTAACGATAAAGACGGAGGAAATCTTTGTTTTTGTAATTATCTATGTAATTGGCGATTCGGAAATTGAATTATATCTGCAGACTCAAGTTTGGTCATACATACTAGCTTCTTACTCCGAAAAATTACACACGAGAACAAAAAACTATAATTTTCGATTGAAAAAAAGCTATACTTCATCTGTACTGTATGAGTATCAACCACCGTATCACTTCGTTTTTATTTTATTATAACTCTGACACTTAAGGTATTCCTTTCGCGGAGGGCCGTATTTTGTGGGGGCATAAGCAGGGCCTTCTGAATCGTCGGTAAATTACAATTGCGCTTAATAAAAAAAACAAGTTATAATGGATTATTATACACAACGATAAACTAGAATGACAAAATTCGCGCAAATTTAGTAGATTGAGACATTTTTACATTTATTTGAAACGTCACGGCTACAAAAATTCTTCTGCTAACCACACTTTTCCAAGTTTTAACATTAATATTTTCTTTAAACGTTCGGTGACCCTCTGTTTTTATTGTTGTTACGGAATCTTTAGACTTTTTTACACCTGTGAGCAGTTTGTATTAGGCATCTAGAGTTATTTAGTGTATAAATTATTAGAAAAACATGTGGCCAGCGTGACATGTCCATAAAGCGCCGTATAAATGAGACGATTTTTAGGGCCGTAATTTTTCGTTAAAGGTTCGGTAACTTGGCTTGAAATTTTACCAGTATACTGGGATGTATTTTTACTTCATTATAGACGAAAATCAGTTAAGTGTAAAATATTTGGGTTCGTGAAAGGAATACCTTAATGAAGGAAGGTTAGGTACATGAGCTGTGATCTGTCTTACATTAGATCCATGTTTTGCGTATACAGTGAACTCTACCTAACTCAACGCTTTCGGGACTGCATTTCCGTACTAGGTACTAGAGACAGTGGCCTGCTGGCACGGTCTCTGTCAGGTCATTCAGGTCAGGAAACGAAGCGAGATTTCAGTGATGCCATCAGGCACCGTTAAGCGATTCACTTTTTTCCGCTCGACGTCCTTGACCATAATATAGCAATAATATAACGGGTAATATAACAATTGTTAGAGAACTTACCGCATATTGTACGAAAATTTATATTCAGAACCGATGATAGGTCTAACCTTCTTATTAGAATAAATCTCACCGGTAAACGGTTTGATGCCGATTTAGGTTGTTACGGGGCCAGGTCCAGATGCTACCGCTGTGCTGATTTTTTCCCCGAAGCATACAGCCCCTTTGCTAACCATCCTATGCAGTTTGGGTACAAGCCACGCTACCATTTTTAGAAAAAAATCAGGAGCTCGACGTATTTCATGAGCTAATCACATTACGCTTTGGAAATCTACGGATCATTTTTCTGTACATTTTTCTATATCTGCTAAAAAAATGCTTCTACGGAATCGAAACATAGACATGGTTCAACCAATTATCGGACTAACCGTTGACACCGTGAAAATGAAGGTTCGCAGTACTGTTGTAAAATTATTGATGTTTTTAATTTCGAATTTGTGCGAAAATCAAGCACCCAAACTATTAGACTGTGCAAACATGGCGACATCGTAGATGTCGACACAAATGCTACTATTGTAATTATCTACCTTATCAACCTTATCAACCTACCTTATCAACATTCGGTAATTACGCTCGGAGACCTCAAACTACTTGGTCAGCATAATTAATGAGGAATATCATTCGTTCTTATTCTCTTAATTAGTAATAATTACTCAATATTCATTAGAGATCTATGATCAGAAAAGTTAAGGGGCTATAACAATGCGACACATCCAAAAAATCGATTTTTATTGTGCCTTTTTCGGCAGTTTATACTTTTAAGAATATCCTGTAAAAATTTCTAGGCCGTATGTCTAATCATTTTTTCTTGCAAAAATCGATAGTGAAATCTTTAAACGCGTTTTTCTCGAAATAAGATTTTTCAAATTTGCTGACATTGTAATTCAAAGAGCAATTATCCGATTGACTTGAAATTTGAACTGAGTAGTCTTGAATATATTTACTCTACAATAACGTAGGATATTTTTGATTGGATGAAAATTGACGATTTGGAATGGAAAAAACGACCATTTTCAGGCACGAAAACGGACTTTTTTTCATAACTACGCCATTTTGTTAGATTTTGATATTTTTCGAAAATCCTACGTCATTGTACAGGAAATACCTTCCAGTTTAACGACATTTTTTTCTTTTTCTGTTTCATTTACTCAATCGGTTGGAATCATGTCAGCAGTGGAGGAACTTTTTTTTGCGCCTCCGAGGGCAGCGCATAAGTCTTGGATCTCAATATTTTTCTATGAAAAAATTTTGTAATATAGGGAAAATATAGCCGAATATATTTTTGATTTTCCGAAACATTGAATTGAGTACTTTTTTCCGAAAAATTCCCGAAATTCACCCAAATTTTCAGCGTTCACACTGGTATAGCCCCTTAAGTTTCTAGAAATTTCTAGGCGAAGATAAAATACAGCGGAATTATTTTCAAACATAAAATAATTTTTTAGGATATCGGAACATTATTAGTTTTTTTTAATTTCTTTTAGCATATAGACAGCTTCGGTACACCCCGTTCTATTCCAGTGAAAGAATTTTTCACTCGGACCGATATTCATTGTTGACAGCTCTTCGGGCCGATTTTAAAATTATGAACGGGATGCGCATGTCTCTAACTTCGCGACAGTTCCGCCGACCTAAGCATCACCATATCCCACGATTTACGACATTGCCAAATCGTTTCGCGTTTATTAAGCGAGAACAAATTATAAAACATAATTACACAAAGTAATGAAAAAAATTGCATGTAATCATCGAATGTTTAAAAATGCGTATTTATGTTAATCGGTGTAAAACAATGTTCGAAAACGTAAGATTTATATGACACGTAAAATAATTGAAACGTAAGATAATTATTTTATAGCTAATGGTTGGTAACAATCAATCGGCCACTATTAACATACAGAATATAAAGTAATTTGGAATAAAATAGATTTTTTACATTATCATTTATCAAAAGTTCAAAATTACGCTAGGTAAACGCAGCAAACGTGTCTCCATTGACATTCGACGATTTTAAATAGAATTTCATGGTATTGGGTGCAATAGTGAATTTGTATTTAGGAGGAAAAATGACATCGATAGAGATACAACATATTCAAAATGCCAATTGTTTTTGTTTCTCAGCAATAAACAAATGTCTCCACTCAATCGTCACTGCCATTGCTTTTCCGTTTCGATTTAAAAGTTCGTTGTGCGCGCATTCTCTTTGCAATCGCTTCCTCGCCAAACTGCCGCTGAATTCGTTCAGCTACACCTATTTTTCGATTTTTGACAAAGTTTTAAAGTAGGACCAACGATTTTCGCGAATTTTTCCATACATACTCATTAACCTTTTTTCCGGCTATTTTGTGAGACGACGCAGCACAAACCATTTACATCATTCTTTGAGTATCGTTGTATATTTTTTGTAGTGACTATTACGTTCGTATACTATGTTTCGATGTAACCCATTCCTCTGCTCGTTCACGATAACTTGCGAACACATTGATTTTATTAGCAAATACAAAAAAGTTGGAAAACCAAGGGTCAGTGAGCAAAGCAATTACATGTTTACTTGGCCTTGTCACTTTAATTTGTAATTTTTTTCAATAAAATGCTATCAAAATAATATGACCTTTTAACAATAACCACGCACATTGGCATAACATTATACGTAATTCTTACGTATATTCTTGCGATGACTTTCAAATGTTCTTTTCTTATATTATCTCTAGATATGATTTCCAAGATTATATCTACGTAATACGGGTAATAGGAGATCGAAAAAATTAATTTCTAGCACTACGTAGCATGATAACCGGCGATATTGAGCTCTAAGTACTCAGTGGGAAAATAGGGAGTTCCTAGGCAGATTGAAATGAAAAAAAATCGTAGTTCAACGTTTCGTTTTCAACCCTTCGTTGTCACAATTACCTGGAGAACCATACGTGTCATATCACTGGGTCAATCTGACCCAGTGTCACAAGCATATAAGTCGGATGACTATGCAAAAATTCACGAATCTGCTTCAAATATTGCATAATATGTGCCAAAAATGATTATATCAAAAATCAGATGGCAAGATGCAAAACAAAATCGTAAAGAAAAAAAGTAGCAAAAAACTACATGGCGACGCTGGGTTGTTTAAACCCACAGTGACAAAGAAAGGTTGATAAAAAGATGGTCAGTTAAAATGTTTACAAAGGTTTTCGAGTAATCATTAACGTAACACCACACAACAGAAACTCGCGTAACGTAACATTTTTCCTATACACGCGACAGTTTGAATAGATAGACGAATATCGTGTACATCATCGTATAAAGCATCCCGATATTTTCGCAGTATGCATAGAGAGCGCCCGAACTTTTGTCTCCGTGTGCATTCTTAAGCTAATGTGTCAAACGTTCGATCCGTGCTGATCTACGGCCAAGTTTTTTTCCTAGACGGATTACATGTCGGGCAAGCAAAGAGGCAAACGGTGTTCGTCATTAACAGAAGGATAGGTGTTTTTTTTTTAACTTTTCGGAAATATCAGCCATCTTGGAGAACATTGAAAATCTGCAAATCAGCTATATCTCTCGTCTTCACGGTCGCTCGGACCGCGCAAAAACTTTCGATGCGACCTACCACGCACGATCGGATTTAGATTGCATAAATCGTAGTTTTTGGCGACGCGTCGCTGCAAAGTACCGCCAGATGTCGCAACAATCGTCCGCTACTGAGCAAAGAAAATTCACATTACGACGATAAGTCGAAGATGAGCAGACAACAATCGCTGCGAGTCCGTGCCTGTATGCATGTGTGTGTGTGTGCGTAGCACGTTCGCCATGCGGGACTGCCACCAGTGGAAAAACTAACGCACCGCATTGTGTGGATTGTCGATATTTCTTGCTTCGTTGGTACAATTTTTCTAGTTTTATGGCAATACTCTCAGTACGAATGTCTTCCCCATTTTTTAAGGAAAGCTCCATTGAAATAACCCTCTACATGTATGCTTTTTCTTCCTGTCGAGACCCTAACGGCCATAAAAAGTAGATAAACTCGGTTTGTCAGTTAGTAATTCTGTATTCATGTACTATAGTATAGTGTACTGTTGTTCAGTATGTATAATTGGTAAGTTTTTTCGAGAATTTGGCAAAAGGTCGAACGTGAGGCTCTTTCTTCAACAATTTCGCATTTACTTGAAGAATTTTATCACAATTGTTCGAATCATGTGGTAAAAATTGCAGTTCGAAATTTCGAAGCGGTCGGAGCGTGTGATACATGGCCTCTACTCAAGCAATAGTCTTGTTGCAATAGATTGTCTCCATTAATGGAATGTAAAAAATATACGTTTTACACAAGTCCACTAGAAATTTTGTGGACACAAAACACAAAATTGTTAAACACTAGAACCAATATTTGTATAAACGTGTTATTTTCATTATAAAAAACATCAGATTCCTGTTATAACCGAAATATATCCCCATTATCTAAAAGTACACCGTATGTACAATCAATGCACTCGACATGCTATGCAAGGACTTGAATAGACCAAAGTATAGCATCGAGGCGCCAAGAGTGCTGGCGAACGTGGCTAGTAAGCCACGTAAGTGTTTTGTGGGTGCTGATATCAAAATATTTGTCATTGGTAAATACAGAAAAACAAGATTTTCTACAACTAATTCGAGTCGAGATTTGACAAAAACGTAATGAAAAATTCCACAATTTTGCAGAAACTGGTAGTGGATGGCTTCACAGCATCCGATGCACATCGGAAATGTTTCACGTGCAAGTGTGCCGATAATAACCCGAGCAATTTCACAGCCTGGGGATGGGCGGGGTTCGAAATATAATGGGTTATTAAAAAATCGATATTTTTCAAAGTTTCGTTACGGAAAATCGATGTTTTCTTTTAAACAATCGACGATTTGATTAATCGAGTATAAAAAAATATTGGTGAAACATGAACGAGGTTCATTTATTGTTGAATCTCTTCGTCGTACAAACACGATTCTATCAATCATTTACTATTCAGTTCTATCCATATCTGGAAATATGTCCAGTTGTATCCATAGATGCCACATTTGCGAAAAGATTGCCACTATTAAAACATAAATTCCATAACTACAATCGGATAAACTTCTGAAAAGCGGAAATCGAATTTCGATCTGAAATTCGGCATACACCTTTCTTTTAATATTTTAAGAGATCCGTGGGTCGTTCGCATCCTCGGAATTTCATCAATGGGGTATCCCGTGGAGGTCTTTTTACCCGTGGCGTTCATACTTGTTATGTAAAAAACGTCTGGGGTAGCATTATTTCACAGCCCCCCGTCCGACAGAATCGGTTAATTCTGTCTGTTCTGTAATAAAAAATCTGTCGAGGACGTAAACGACCCATGCGTTCTGGAAACGTATATAAAATCCGACTTCACGAAAACATTTTTTCTCTCTATAATTCTGTCCTTTGACTCAAAATATACATTTTCATGACTGTGTTCAGTAAATAAAAGCGAAAATGGACGTGAGAACCAGCAATCAGGTTAGGGCGTCACTTCGTCCTCGCAATTCGAATCCTGAATCCGATATTTCCGTCAAATGTAGACAGGGGTTTCGGCACTTATTACGGTTCACGCGTTTTTGAGCTCTCTTGTATTTCTTCCCAGTGGTTACGCGGGTGACGGTTGACGCTGCCACTGTATTGGCGATAAGCGATATCCAATGAAAGTTTCGCTTAAGTATAGACTTTTCGTTATATACCTTATCTCTCATTGGATCTCGCGCATCACTCATCCGGTATCGCGTACAGTATGCCAAGTGCAACAATCAGAATGCACCTTTACGTTTTTGTTGAAAACGATGCGAGGACAAGATGGTTTGTAATTGGCTGTTATATACCAGACCGGGCGTCACGTCTTGCGAGAAGGCATTACATATATGTATTTCGATGTTACTTTATCAAAATCGAGAATCGATTAATCGATCGCCAAAAAAATCGACAACATATAATCGCTAATTTCACCGCGAACATCGACACTCAATTAATTGAAAAACGTCGCCTATCCCTACACGCTAATCGTGTATTTTTTAGTTCCTTTAATCTCTATCGGATAAATGTATTACTGTCGTAAATTTTTTTTGCCACGTGAACGTTTTTGGTGATACTATTCTTCATAATTCGGAGACGCGGAACGACAGCGACAGGCGAGTACAAAGAGCCTGCCGAAATATCTAGCATTTCTCTGAGGGACATCAGTGACAATATTCCTGTAATTTTTTATTGGAAAAAAATCATAAATTTAAAAGATATGCGTTTTTCTTGGAACGACGTTTTCAGAATCGGTGACTACGATATCTCAACAACGAGTAGACCGTTTTATAATAAAAAATATTATGAAACATACTCAAATGTATACCCTTTATTTTAAAAAAAGAGAAAGTTCGAAACTGGCAATCATTTACACAAAAAAAGAAGACAAACACACACCTTTCTTCGACCGTCAACTAGATGTAACCCCTCAACAGCGATGAACAATTTCGTATGCAACTAGGGTAATAATGTCGCATGTAACTTCAGAAGCACAAGCCGATGCCCCAATTCCGGCAGTGGTGGACATGAACGCGGTCATCGGAGGACAGGGTCCGCCGGACGACGAGCCCCCCGTCAACGTGAATGACGTGATGAACGCGGTCGACGAACAACAGGGTCCGCAGGATGACGAACCACCCGTCTACCAGGACGAAGTGATCAACGTGCTCATCGAAGAGCAGGGTCCGCAGGACGACGAACCACTCGTCTACCAGGACGAACAGATAACCGCGGTCACCGAAGAGCAGGATCCGCAGTACGACGAACCGCTCGTCTATGAGGAGATCGGGAGGAATCCGCGATCGGCAGAGCACTTGGCCGAACAAGACCCGAGATTCACATTGAACTCGTGTTGCGGGTGCATGATGGCTCCACCGGTTATGGCGTTCATCCCATGCGGACACCTCGCCTTTTGCGAAATCTGCCACGAACGCATCAACACAGTTCGCGCTCAAAATGTGGCAAACTATTTTAATAACGTGACATTCGACATGAACGATTACGTTCCGCGAACTGTTCCAACTTGTCCCGTTTGCCGAGACCGGTATACAGCTACCATTCGGGTATGGTATTAGACGGGTATTAAAAGAAAAAATAATAATAATAACAATAATGTTTCAAACGGGAGATATATAAATTTGTTACTCGGCGGACCACGATTTAAATCACTGTGCAATGCTTACCACAAAAAAGTATCTAAATATAAATGCACCAATATGTACAGGAACGTTAATAATATTAATTAGTTGTAAAAACATGTACATTCAACATGTGATAAATAATGTGATGTGATAAAAAGGAATCTAATATATGATATAATATTTGTGAATTGTCACAGAACTGCAAATAGTTATACAGATGTTCATATGAATAGTTATTAATGTTGGATGTGAACCGTAGCATAAAAAAAATATATGAAACAGCTGTGCATTCTTTTTAAGAGTTAAATTTATAAAACTACAAGTATTGGCAAAAATTAGACAATGCTCCTTTTATTTATAAATCCGTTCCTTCGCTTCCGTATTTACTGTACCGATCCGAGCCAAGTTACTTCGTTACTTGGCAACATGAAAAAAAAAACCTTTTTTTTATGATTCTGTCAACGAAGATGCTTTTTCGCTGTTTGCCTGGAACGGAAATTCATCTTATAATAATATTCGTCCTATAATACTTTAAAATAAAATTTATTTGAGGCATTTTCAAAGCTGTCTCTTACCTTATGTTAAAAAATTAACATATATCAAGAGACGCGGCAGCGTCTTGACGCCAAGTAATAAAAAAAAATTCGACGCCACTAACGTCGCCACTGATCTCGACGCCACTGACCGACTGACGACACGCCGCGACACGTAAGATGCGCTTTTAGCAGACGACTTTTAACTTTCAATCGACATTACGCGAAAACGCGGCGACAAATTGAAAATCTAATGATATTTTACCAATGTATTGTCTTTTACTGTTGAGTTTATGACTTTTAAAAAATAATACCCATTTTTCGAGTGGCCGGGGTGGCCTGACGTGCTGGGGGGAGGGCGGGAGGTTATTTCGCTACGAAAAAAGCATATTTACGATAATTTTTTTTTACGACACAGTTGATATATATTTATTTGTGTAAGAAGTATATAATAAAAGGACATTTGAAAAATATTCTGTAAAATTTTCATTAATAATTATGCAGAAATGAGCCATTGACAGCACCTCTTTGCAGACACCTCAAAGAAATAGCGGTGAACTGCATAACTCATCACTGGATCATCCGAGAAAAAAATCCAAGAAGATTGTATTAGTTAATAAGTTTCTTGAGGTAACGCTGTCGAGTTTTTTATCACTTTAATTCATTTTGCAATAATAAAGGTTCCAATTTTTTTTAGTGAAAAATCGCTATTTTGTCTTCTAAGTGTGACTAAAAATTGAAAACAAAAAAATAAAAACTCGACAGCGTTACCTCAAGAAACTTATTGACTAATACAATCTTCTTGGATTTTTTTCGGATGATCCAGTTCTGAGTTATGCAGTTCACCGCAATGTAACTTTTTTTGTGGCGTCTAAGAAGATTTACTGTCACTGGCTCATTTCTGCACAATTATTAACGAAAATTTCACAGAATATTCTTCAAATGTCCTTTTATTTTAAACTAATTATATACATAAATATATATAAACAGTGAGAGGGGAGATAGATGTACATATGTGTACTTATTTTAGGGAAATAGAAAGAGAGTGTAAGAAAAGAGGAACGGTGTTAATGGAGAGAGACAACGAAGAGTGTGATGAAAATTAAAAATAACAAAACAGGAAAGATATAACTTCTTCTAAAAGAGAGAAGATAAGTTAGATTGTAAGAGAGCGATGTGCAACGGTATGACAACTTTGTAAAAAGCCAAAAAGGCGATGCAAATAAAACTTTTTACTACTACTATATATAAACAGTGTCGTCAACAAAAAATATCGAAAATATGCTTTTTTATAGCAAATTAACCTCCCCCCTTAATGATTCTGCGCTTTTCAACACAGCGTATTCATGTTATACGATGATTTAATTTTTTCATATATAGTAGACGATATGTCGCACATTAATGAAAAATAAATATATCTGACATGCACTGTTTTTTGGCATTAAGTACACTTTTTTTTTTTTAGCCTGCTACGGCGAACGCTGCGCCAATTTTAGCTTCCATGTACAGGGATTTTCCCCCCTTTTTACATTTCCCTCCATTTTCTCCAATCCACATCCCTAATCGATCCCCACCTTGCGGCCGCAGCCGACTTCCCCCTCTGTATCGCATTCACCATGACTTTTTTTTTGTCATGGGTATAGGGAAACTGCGGAAAACCTATACCAATACAGCCGGTCACGAATTCGCTTCCCAGCCTCGGAGCTAGTCGCGTTTCGTCGAGAAATAGCTCACAGGCTACAGCCATACACATCCGACACACACACGTACCGGTCCGTGTGCGCGGCATCTGTGTAGAACTGGAGCTACGTCACGCCTGTGTTTTTATTTCTCGCCGAAACTACGAGACGGTGATTCGAACCCACGACCTCCCGATGTATTGATTTCAGAGGCAGGTACGCTAACCACTAGACCAACACATCGGTTTTTTTGGCATTAAGTATTTGCACAACATGGATAATAATAATGTGGACGTTTCAATCGGTAATGAAAGGAACATATATGAAGAATATTGACAACAATATTATTTCCAACCGTTTCATGATATTAATTTCTTGTAACTGTATATGATTTTTTTAGCGATATTTTTGATGATTAAAAAGTTGATTATAAAATTTAGACTTTGCACAATGATTTTTAAGAATAAATCAAGAGCCACAAGAAATTAAATTCAGAACAAAATAAAACATCCTCTTGACGAACATAATCTTATATTCAACGGCAACGAAAAACTGTCCAACTGTACAAGGCCACCAGTTTTTCTTTCACACGATTATTATATGAGTTTTCAGTTCTCTTAGTATTGCTTATCGTTATTCTCCAGTCTCAAAAATGACGCTTTTTTCTGCGAATTATGGAAGAATTAAAATTTTAGGAGACTAAATATATGTTCGTGGGATTATTAAAGAATAAAGTTATAACAAAATGCTGCTCGTGAAATGTCTATTCAAAATCAGTCGATAAACTAGAGAACTGACAGAGCGGGTAGTCGGTACATTTCTCGTTCCCGGGTATGGGTGATTCGAAAAAAGTCCAGCCGCTGGGAAATGTAAGTTGAGCACGCTACGCTGTGTAGGGAGGACTCGGGTCGAGTTGACACGGTAGCGAATATTGCCCGGCCCTAATCTGAAGAGTGGGGATACGCGAGCGTCGGGGAATGTCGACCTGCTACGGACTTGGTTCTGTGTCGAGTTGCCCGCTTTGGCGAGTTGAACGGTGGAGAGTTGAACAGGCGAGCTGACACGGTGTCGTCTTGCCCTGTGCAGAGTTGACACCCTGCCAACCAGAATTGTTCTTGATTGCCGTGGAAAAAGAATCCCCTCCCTGAGATAAGAGTCTCATTGAGCTAGTTCTCTCCCTTCCCCTCAGGCCAGGACGGTCTGTAGTACCCCTTCCCCTTTCCGTCCCTCAGACAATCCCCGCGTCTGTAGTACCCGTTGCGTATTGAGTTTAGCTTGGGAACATTTCGAGTCGACCCTCCAGAGTCGGATCGTCTCTGGCAGGGGGGAGTTGTAACGTTGCGTTACGATATCGAGACTATCCGAGAAAGGTGAGGTAATCGGGCTGGCGTTGCTCAGTCAGTCAGAGCAGTCGACCGGCAATCGAAAGGTTCCGGGTTCCGATCCCGGCCCAGAAGCACACCGCATTTTTTTTGTATAGTGTTGTTGATTTTTTTTCGGGGGATTACAATATACACCAAACAATTTGAGACGTTAAATCGTCGAATTGTAAATATTACGACAGTTTACAATTACGAATTGATCGAAGCGTCGATCAATTCGTCGAATGTTTGAATATAGATAGATCAATGTTCGGAGGGTTTATATAGTCGTAAATAAAAATTCCGAATACGAATATCTCGAAGTTGAAATATAGCGAAAAACAAAAACCGATTTAAAAAATATTGAGAGACATAATATCGTATTGCTTATATAAATAACACCAAATAATTCGAGAAGACGAATCTTCGAATTGTAAATATAGCAACGGTTCAAAAAACAGAAAGCATTAAATCGAACGGCCAAACAGTCGAGTGGTTAAAATAGCGAAAGGTCAAAATGTCGAACGGCCCGGATGGCAAAAACTTGTGATCGAGGCAGATAGCGTTAGCGGTCGGCCGGGACGGCATCCATACCATGTTCGCCATTTTGGCATTCGCCATTTCGGACCATCGATATTTTGCGTCTCGATATATTGCTTTTCGCTATAGGCGGTATTACGAATATTAGATACTCGCTTTTTTCTGTTTCGGAGATATGGATGTTATAGATTGTTCCAATCTATATTTGTATGTCTCAAATTGCAGACGATCTGAATATACGTTTTCAGATAAATGAGCTCTCGAATAAATGATGCTTTGCTTTATAGTCATTCGATTTTTTCTTCGATCGAAACATAACATTTCGAATAATTAAACCTTCGTTATTTTGAGAGTTCATAATTCTGTCGTTTCGAAATATTTGTCGATCTATATTTGGTCCTTCGATATTTGGATCCCGACCCGAGTTTTCACAATCCGACAGCTTAACTATATATACTAGGCTGCCGAAGATACCCGTTCGACTTTCGGAGACCGTCGGCCCAAGCACGTGCAGCGCACCGGCAAGAGAGTAAGGGGCGGTTAGGTACCAGTGGTCTTCAATCTCCTCGATTTCGTCACGCCCGCGTTAATAGTATTGGTGTGAATGTGTTTTTCTAAATTTACGGCTAAAGTATTGGAGATAGAGAAAAGAATCGTATACACCTACAAGGTAAAATCTTTTATTCTACAACTTTTGTTCGAAACATTTTTGCCATTTCCTCTTCGTTCTCGAAATAATGCATAATTTTCGGTTTTTAACCTTTTTCTTCACTGTAAATCGTTAAAATTCCTAGACATTCGGATTCCCCGGATCGATTAACATAGGAATACATGTTTCACTAAGCAGTCGCAAAAATTTTCGACTTTGGCCACTTTTGACTGGACTACCAGGTGTGTAAGTATGAAACCGGAATTTGCCCATAGGTGGCGCTAGATGTCGATGCAGTTACCGACACATCACGTCAGCGGTGTCTTGTTATTGTATTGATATCCGACAAAGATTTCCAACTCACAATAACACGAGTTTCATTCAGTAGCATTAGTTTATTAGAGATAAACATGTCGAGTTTTGTGCCAACAAATTACGATTTGCCGACAGCACTACTTTTCTGTTTTCATCTGAAGAAAACCGCAGCCGAATCGCATCGAATGCTTGTGGAGGCGTTTGGTGAGCATGCTCTCGGTAAAACACAGTGTTTCGAGTGGTTCAAACGTTTTAAAAGTGGCGATTTTGACGTGAGGAACGAAGAACGTGGAAGACCACCGAAAAAGTTTGAAGACGCTGACCTGCAAGCCTTGTTGGACGAAGACGACGCTCAAACACAATAACAACTGGCGGATGTACCTACGGTAATGATATGATACTTTGTATCATATCATTATAATAAATGTGTTTTTTCTGTACAAAAATTCCGGTTTCATACTTACACACCTGGTATACTGTCCCTTCACAGCGAGTACACAATAGTGTGGGTATGTACACGTATATACCCACATGCCCATGCACGGTCAGCGTCGACAAAGGAATTCGTCTTATTAGTCAACGTCGACGTCGCACGAAATTCGAAATTTCGCAGTAAGAGAGCGCTGATGGCTCACGCTTTTCTACACCGAGATAACTGTTGGAAATTAATAATTTTTAACAAATGACATATTATCAAAAGTGTGGTACTTTCTATACCTCTCAGCAATTATGATTGCTGAACACGCGCTGCAAAAGTAAACGGTAAAAAGTTCACAAAAATAATTGTTTAAACATTTTTTTTGCACTTCTTCTCGATCACGGAAATGATCGGTAGATACAGTACTTGCTGTACCTGTCAGCAAATTTGATTGCTGCTTACGCGCTGCAAAAAATGACGGTAAAAATTAGACAAAAATAATTGTCTAAACAATTATTTTTGCATTTATACTCAATCACGGACGTGATCGGTAGATACGGTACTTTCTATACCTCTCAGCAATTATGATTGCTGTTAACGTGCTGCAAAAACAAACGGTAAAAGATAAACAAAAATAATTGTTAAAATAATTACTTTTGCACTTATTCTCGATCACGGGTATGATCAATAGATACGGTACTTGCTGTATTTCTCAGCAAATATGATTGCTGCTGACGCGCTGCAAAAACAAACGGTATAAATAATTGTTTAAATAATTATTTTTGCCTTTATTCTCGACCGCGTTTGTGATCGGTAGGTGCGGTACTTGCTATACCTATCAGCAACAAATATTATTGCAGCATACGTGCTATAAAATCCGATGGTAAACAGGAAGCTAGCGCGGTATTTTCGCTTAAGGAAAGTGGCAATTTGGAGAAAGAAAAATATATTCGTTCAAAATTTTGTTTAATAATTCATTTTTTATCAGGCTAATTTTCATTTCCATTTTTGGAAGTGCAATAATATTCGTTTGTAAATTTCTCATTGGGAAATAACCAATATAACCTCTAAAACAAAAAAAATATTGTGGTTAAGCTGGTGTTTTGTATGAAAAATTAACTGCTTTTTAAAGGTTAATACCGCTCTGCATTTCCAATATGTTTTAATACAAAATTTATTTTCTGCTAATTGGGTGTATTGATACATTCAAGCTTTTTACATAGAAACATTCACATTTATGCACATAATTTTGTTGCTTGCAAATTTATAGACAAAAAATTTCCCAATATGCCAATTCAGAATGAGATAAATTTCGTAGTACAAAAAACGTGTGGAAAATACGGAGAGGTTGTCCAATTTCACTGGGCTATTTCTTCCGGGAATGGATGCACGACAGAGAATACAAAGTGAGGACGAGCAAATTAGATTTTTTCGTGACAAAAGTACCGTCTGATAACCAACCGTACGATCTCACGTGGAACTACCCCTAGTTGCTTAGTTATATGTTTTTTACTCCAATTTCCCATTGCTACTTTTTTTATACACAATTTAGTGAAAAGTAATCGTGTTTTTTGTTGATAAAACGAAAAGTTCTACAGCTATCGAAATGGACCCAAAAGACGAAACATGGGAAATGAAAAGACAAAGAGAATCAGCGGTGGATGGACCCAATCTGATGACTATTATGGGAGTTATTTTAAAAAACAACGAAAAATAGCGTTTTTGAAAAATTAATAATTCCGCCATTTTTAAAGTTACAGCGTACGGCCTTTGTGTGATTTTAGATATTAATGCCTACTTTCAGTATGCAAAACCTGGACGCTGTCGAATAAGTAGTTACCGCGCAATTGTAAAAATAAGTTTTTTCAGCCCTACATTGTAAAATCGCTCGATGCTCTCTGAAGATCATCCAATTTTTTTTTTCAAAGTGATTTTGAAAGTAAAAGACTTGAGCTACCAATCGTCAATCTTCGATTTTTGATAAAATTCCGAAAAGTTAGTTGAAAATGCGTGCAAACATGGGTGAAAATGGCCGAGCGCTCGAAAGCGGTCGGGGTAGAACAGCAAAAGCGGAGACGGCATGTATATGGCAATAGAAGCGCGCTTAGCGCAACTTATAAATCTTTAATTGCGATATTTCCCGAACAATTACAGACATTTTTTAATTTTTCTTTTTAGGATATCTCAAGCTGCGGAAACCGATTCTTCACTCGGATTTCCTCAATCTTTAATACCAAAGCCTTTTTGGGGTTTTCTTGAGATGCTGTGGAATTGATGTAATATAAATAACGAAGAAGCTTATTAATTTGTACATTGTAATTTTTTATTACACAAATACGGCTAAATTGGGAAGCACTTTTACCAATTTCACAGCATTTTTATAAATAAATATTATATTCAAACACACCAATGTGCTGGTCTAGTGGTTAGCGTGCTTGCCTCTGAAATCAGCACATCGGGAGGTCGCGGGTTCGAATCACCATCTCGTAGTTTCGGAGAGAAGGTAGAACAGCAAGAACAGCAAAAAAATCGGCCAAAAAGCCTTTCATAATAAACATTGAGGAAATCCAAGTGAAGAATGGGGATCCGCAGCATGAGATACCCCAAAATACAAATAAAAGTTATAATAGCTACTATCATTCGGGAGATATTGCAATTAAAGATTTACAAGTTGCGCTAAGCGCGCTTCTGTTACTACATATACGCAGTATCACCACTGAGTATCCGGAGTCCAACTGGTAATTGAGTAACTGCAATGAACTGTACTGACTGCTAGGCAAGACGATACGATTCCAAGTAATGGGACGAGACAAATTCGTAGACAGTATCGTGCTTGTGTACGGAATTGTCACAGTGCATTATTGCATAATAATTATTTTATGAGTTCATATCAAATGTAATACACGTTGTATTATTGTAAATAGGGCCAGCAAACCCAGCGCTGGAAGAAGAGAGAAGAAGGGTATCGCAGCGCGATGCATCTCCCGTAGACGCCGCGACCGAGAGAAACAGAAGGCGCAACAAGCGGAGAAAAGGTTTAAAATTATAAACAATGAGATTAAAAAACGACGACATTCGAAATGATAAAAATATTACTTTAATTACATTTAATTACAGTAATGAGAAGAAGAGCTAATGCTCGGTTGAGGGAAGGAGCCGCGGAGAACGGCGAGGCGCATCAGCTGCGCACTGAATTGGCGGAGGCGCGAATCGAATTGCAGGCAGCCGAAAATGACGGTAATAACATCATTACTTATTATTTTTACGAGGTTAATAAGAAACAATTCTTCATCCTTATTGACTACGGGATTATGTTGTTAATTTATGAGAAATTTGTTCAACCTGTTACAACGAATCGGAATATCGATTTGATCGAAATGAAACATTTTTAATGATAATTAAATCGGTTGATTTACGAAATGCAAGTACACAAAAAATTTATGCTGATTGTGAAAAATGGTCGTAGTACAAAAAATAATCAAAGCTTGAAGTCTCTAGTTTTGTGATCCTGGAGTCAAATATTTTTATCACTAAACACTGTAGAGTAATCATGAAAAACAGCGGGTCAAAATGTCACCAAATTCTCAGCTTGGTGCTTGCTCTTTAATTCGAACGGTCGGGGAACTCTATACGAGTAGTTTTCACAGAGTTATCGGTATCCAAGGCAATAATGCTACTTTTCAGTTCAAACTTAATAACGCGAGAAACGTCTTGAGTACAGAAAGTTTGAGTAGGGTTCTCAACCCATTTGATCATTTTTACAGCGTAAAAGATGATAAAATCCAATCGTGAGCGTATTCATTCATTTTAATGCGAAGAAGATAAAGATAAGGGTTTTTAACATGGCGGAAAAAATTAAAAAGAAGTATTGGAAATCCTAGAAATTGAGACGGTAAAGGAATGTAAATACTTGGAGTATTGGTTTACATGCTGCAATCAACGGACTTGATGTGGGCATGCAAAGCAGTAGATGGAAAAAACCGACACGTAAAACGTCAAAAGCAACAAATATGGTGAGGAGAATATGGAATAAAGCGTAGAATGATGTGATGGAGGAGAAACTACATGTGTTGGGACCACTAGTAAAAGCAGGAGCAATGTATAGGGTTGAGGTATAGGAAAAGTAAGACATTAATGTTTTTGAATAGAAACCGATAGGATTGTAAGATGGTATTAAGGATAAAAAAAAGAAAAAAACCTCCAAATAGGGGGAGTTAACATGGGAATGCGGAAATGGGAATTGGATTCATTAAAATGGAAATGGGAATCGGATTCATAAAAAATGGAAATGGGATTCATTAAAAATGGAATCTCATCAGAGTGGGGGGAAAGTTTAGTAAAAGTTGTAAGGGATGTGGTTATAAAACATATTTTACCAATGACAAGGGAAAGAAGAGAAGTAGAAAGAATAAACGAAGCAGAAAGATTTGAAAACGTAAAATACGACACTTTAAGGGAGGAAGAGTAGAAAATGAAAAAAAAAAACATTCCATAGTGAGAAATAAACGTATGTATATTTTTTTTTCTATTTCTCATTTGGCATTTCATCATTTTCACAATGTAGAAGATGATAAAATGTCATGGAAATATAGATCACATGGAAATGGAAACAAATTTTAGGTGACATTACGTGGCGGAAAAACAGGAAGGGCGGGAAAGAGGTGAGAAATAAATGGAAGTGCAGGATAGGTAAAGAAAAGGATGAGACGTTTAAGCGCCTATTAAGATGTAGGAAAAAAGGTTGGAAGCCTGTTACAGAAAAGGGAAGAAAGGAACCAGAGGAGAGGCTGAAAGAAATGGATATCGTGACAATAAATGGGGAGAATATAAATATGTTGGGTTGGAAAATATAAAACGGGATACGTTGTTACATCCTAGCGAATGTGCCTTCTCTCGGTTATTCCCAATATCCTCATTTGCCCTTGTAAGCTTATTATTAAATGTATAAATCTAAGAATAAGACGAATGACAGCGTAAAAAAGGAACGTGCGTACGTTCCGCACGCATATTCAAATAACAGCGATATATACACGATAGCCGCACCGCCACAGTCATCGACTTTTCCTATCCCATTGGCTGTCAACAAGAACACGTTCTCAGGCGCATATTCCAAGAAGAGCTGTCGAACGAAAAATCAACCATCAGCTCGATCAAAAGACTCCAGAAATCCTACGCCGTCCCATCCGCATGGTGACCAAGAGAAGCCTCGACCGTAGATTATTTAAACACAACATGCGACCAAGACGACTCAACATCCGGTCTTCTTGAACGCTCGATAAAATTATCCGAGACAAAGAGTGTCAAAGGCATAATGTTACCAGACCCAGCTCTGGCATATCTATCAACCTCTACGCATCATATGCCATTTCGCCGAATTGCGGAACAAAGGTCTACTACCTTGCGATGCAACCTCTATCATATAAGATTCATATAAGACCGATTCTACGAATTAATATATGTATGCGAAAATGCACCGTCTTGCAACCAATCGCGAATTACGCCATACTTCACTGACCAATCCAGAAAGAAATGCATCAATCGAATCATCCCCTCCTTAAGGTATTTTCTCCCATAAGTCATCCCCTCCTAAAATTGCACTTCTCAAAAGATTCCTCCTGCAATTGAGTCTCCCGTCAACTACCATCGGCTCAAGTTCTTATAAAAAAGTCTCAATCCAAGTTTCTCGGCAATCTTCATTAAATTCAGAACTTAGTCTTCCGGCAACCTTCCTTCAGAAAGGAATAATTAACTACCTATTCGCGAACAACTTACGCGCATCACACCTATTCCTTTTGCGAACTTATAAATATTAATATCGAAATATTCAGAAAAATATCCGAGTTATTCTTCACCCTTAACTATGTATCGCGATCATATGCTTTAGACATCGTATCCCGTTATCGCGTAGTTGTAAGAACACACATGTACTTTCGACCGTCTCGTACACGAACAATCACACCAACACGAGGCTGCAGCTTGGGCCTCGAATTCACGAGCGGAGACAAAACATAAACAGCGAGCGAGCGAGCACAAGTACCACGCACTATCACCTAATGTAAGCGATACTTGCTTTACTCTTTATTATTCCCATCGTTCCGACGGACTTCTTGGTTCGATCTCTTAATTATAATAAAATCAGAATACAGTTAAAACGAGTTTACCGAATTTGTCCCTTATCCTAGTTTTGTCCAAAGTCTTTATCTCTGATGTCTCCATAGCACTTCCCCTTGATCCTCGTCCCGAGCTATCGCGCCAGGCGTAGGCTCAAAAGAGGAAAACAACAACATATATGCTCATGTCCCCTCAGGACGTGACAACGTCTGTATTTTAGGAAAATAGACGTAGTGTGCAAAAAGATGCGCAAGCAAGATGGGGGTGGGGCAGATGTAGCAGGGAGAGTGAGATTACGAAAAAAAGATGTTGGATACCAAGAATAAAAAAAATATGCCAAGTAAAAAACAAGTTAGGATAGATGTAAGAGGAAAATATTTATTAAATTAAATGCCTGAAAAAAGTTATTGACCTCTATGAACCTTTTGAATGGCGAGCAATAATTTGGAAAATCGTTTCCCCGCTGGTTTTACATGATTACTCTCAAATGCTAAATGATAAAAATATTTGACCTCTGGGCCTAAAAACTAGAGCCCTTAAGCTTCGATTTGCTTTTCATCGTCGACAATCATTTTTCACGTTAATCAGTCTCATGAATATCCACGAAAAAATATCGGATTTTTCATATGCTTTAATGTTTGTGCGTAGTATACAGTTAAAGGTGTCGTACTTTTATTGAAAATAGTTATCTAAAGGTATTCAATTACTGTGATTTCCGATTAAACGAGCTGAAGAAGTATGAGAAAGCTTATTGCGTGAAAGAACGAATACTTTCATGAAGATAAAGTTTTTCCATAGCGATGATGTTGTTACGACTACACACTTTTTTTTATTATGAGTCATTCCATCTTGCGTGGACAACCTATTTCAATACGTTTCCCAGTTCAATAATTGCCACTATGGTAATGGCATCTTTTTACGTCAATTTTATATGGAATGGCTCATATGCAACATGACGTCGATGTACCAAGAAAACAATTCCAAGCAGTATTCGAAATACTGGCGTCTTATTCTTTACAAGAAAGCCGCATCTAAGCAATATTCAAGACAGTAGCTTTTCCTTAACCAGTATAACAATCACTTTATCACTTTATCAATAAACCATGCTTTATTGGTATATGACTTCATCAATAAACTATTCTTTATTAGTATATAACTTCAACAATAAACCATTCTGAAGTAATAAAACCAGAATAATAAACCGAATAAACCAAATCCGAAGAAAGGATATCACTTTTTCAATAAACTATTCTTTATCAATAAGCCCAGGGGAGGCTTGAGACCCTTTACCAGTTCTTCCGGTACCAAGATAATGGATTCGTTAGGAACCGAGTTTGGTTACACGTTTTCATGAATAAATTGTTCCTTCTTTATTCAAATCAGAGCTCCACAGACTTGAATGGCTACAGAGTACCTTGCCATTAGGCAAAAGGATCCGTAGGGTTACTTCTTTTCGAAGTCAATGTGGCCCGCGGTGACGCTGGCATTTGTTTGAAATAGTAGTGAGTCGTAGGGCCGCCTCTCATCGGCGTTAACGTCGCCGGCGAGTTCGCAGGTATTTCTTACAAATGCTGAAAGGGAGTCATTCACCTTTTTTTAGATTGACATTTTTATTCAAAATATCGCTAGTAACATAGCGGCGAGTGAAAAACATACACGAGATCTCCTCTCGTCCATACGGGCTTAAAGATAACATTCGCGAAAGCCGAAAGTGCAACCCGAAGATAGATTCGATTTTTTTTAGCAGGAAACCATTAATCGTCTGAAAACCATGGACACAGATTATCGAATAACCGAGTGATCGTAATTACGCGTTGTATTAATAAGATAAAAATTCACTCATTGAATCAAATCAGAGCTCCAGAGAGTTGAATGGCTACAGAGTACCTTGCCATTAGGCAAACAGATCCGTAGGGTTGCTTCTTTTCGAAGACAATGTGGCCCGCGGTGACGCTGGCGTTTGTTTGAAATAGTGGGGAGTCGTAGGGCCACCTCTCTACGGAGCTGACGTGGCCCGCGATTCGTTGGGCCGCTACTCTTCTGAGCTAACGTGGTCCGCGAGTTCGCCGGTATTTCTTACAAACGCTGGAAGGGAATAAGTCATTCACCTTTTCTGGATTGACATTTTTATCCAAAATATCATTAGTAACATAGCGGCAGGTGAAAAACATATACGAGACCCCCTCTTGGCCATACGGGCTTGATGATAATATTCGCGAAAGCAGAAAGTGCAACCCGAAGATAGATTCATTTTTCTTAGCAGGAAACTATTAATCGTCTGAAAACAGTGGACACAGATTATCGAATAACCGAGTAATCTTAATTATGCGCTGTAATAATAAGATAAAAATTCACTTATTGATTCAAATCAGAGCTCCACAGATTTTAATGGCTACAGTATACTTTGCTATTACGCAAAAGATCGGTCGGGCCGCTTTCTTTCGAAGACAATGTGGCCCGCCGTGACACTGGCCTTTGTTTTAAATAGTGGTGAGTCGCAGGGCCGCTTATCTTCTGAGTTAAGACGGAATGACACCTCATGGCGGTCGGTATGGTAGAACAATTATAGATTCCCAAAGATCTCTGAAACAGTTCTTCAGATCCCGTCAAAACTTTGCGAAACGCCGTCAAATAGATAGACGAACAGCTGTCTGCCTCTCAAGTTTTCTGAATTTGAGAAAAAAATGTAGATTGTCTTATCATAAGCCAATCTACTTTTTTTTAAAGAAATACCAGCGAGGTCGCTGGTATTTTTTCCAAATGCTGGAAGGTAATGAGGCATTCACGATTCTTCGGATTGACTTTTTTTATTTGAATAACATCTCCGTAATATAGTTGCTTATAAAACAGGGGTTGATCAAAAGATGCACGTCGTCTTACCCCCAGTTCGTGTCATAAAGTTTTTTAAAGCGCAAATCATGACACGAAGATTACTTCGAATTTTCGACCAGAAAAGCCTTAATAATTACAGAGAAATGTACATAGTTTTTCGAACAGTCGAGTGTACGTGGCTACACGGTGTAGCAATAAATTGTAATTCACTTCTTCAAACAACTGAGTTCTGTAGACCTGAACGACCGCCAGTTTACCTTGTTATCAGGCATCAGAACCGAAGGCTCGCTTCTCTTCCGAGTCAACGTGAACCGCGGTGATGCCGGCGTTTGTTTGAAGTAGTAGTGATTCGAAGGATCGCTTCTCTTTCGAGTGAATGTGACCCGTGATATTGCTAGTGCTTCACGCAAACACTTTTTCAATTTTGGTTAACTCCAAACTCTTGTGTTTCTTGAAACATCGACGTTATTGGCATGTACTTTGCACTTATTGTCGGCGATACAGTCAAAATTGTGTGTACTTCTTGTTTTAAATTTCTTTTACAGTATCATGCAAGATATGTTTCCTTGCACGGGCGACACATTCCTTTTGGCCGTGTGGATACCTCTGCAGTTGTGCAACTTGCGCAGATCAAATTTGGCGCGTGCAGCGCGATCGGTGGTGCCCCATATGCAGAACAGACACGACCGAGCCGCCACGGAGTACATGGCTAGGGGGCTAGCCAATTAATAAAAAGAAATCCTTGAAAAATACGCTTGTTTTTTTTCTTTTACCCCATCCCCATTAAATATTTTGAGAATGCAAAGCCTGAAACTTTTATTTTTCTGACCTCTCCACTTAGAAATCTTCTTTTCGGTACAAATTTTCCTGATCGGTCAAATTGTCTCTTCCATCCGAATTTTTTTTTTTGGGACAAACTTCCTTTTTCATACCGATAATCTCTCGGGTAATGTTCCCTTTCAAACAAATTTTCTTTTTCATACAAATACTCGCTTCGGTAGAAATGTTCCCTTCGATACAAATGTTCTCCTCAACACAATTTTCCTTACCGAACCAATTCTCCCTTCAGTACAGAATTTGTACTAAAGAGAAAATTTGGTACCAAAGACAAAAATTGTACTGAATAGAAAAATTTGTACCGAATACAAAACTTGGATGAACGAGAAATTCTATACCCAAAGAAAAATTGCAATGTATACAAATGTTCTCTGCGGTACACATTTTGTGTTAAATGTAACCTTGTAGCCAAATTTTCGCCTCTAAATCAAATTATTCATGCAGACATTTTCTTTTCGATACGAAATTTCTCGACCAACCTAATATAAGGTAGTCGGCTCAGTGGCCATCAGGGTCCTAGTGATCGTCATCTTTACGCATTAAATAAGTATTTAAAAATAAAATTCAGTCCTTCGCGTAGATCTGTGGTATATTAGCTTCCAGGAGGTATTTACTATGTTGTATTACATTTTCACACCCGTAAGTATACGTATAAAAGAATAATCAATTTAAATATATTCCGCTACGACGTCTAGCTGTCATTTCGGCCGAATCTTTCATCAGGTGATTTGAGAATGCCTGTGGATTTGCGGGAAGTAAGTTTTCCTTCACGTGATTATCAAGGATTTTAGTTTTGCATTCAGCATAAAAAATTATAGTTTTATGTTAATTTCAATGAATTTTCATATATGACGATTACCGGTTCAGCATCATAAACACTCTGCAGATTAATCGCCACGGCTGTCGATAACTGGGACAATGTAAGCAAAAAAGAGTCTTACGAATCGAATATTAGTTTATAGAACATCACCAAAGAAATATTGGGTCCGTAGTTAACATTGTCTGAAATATCCACAGATCAGTAATCGTCATACACATATTCGCGATGGTAAAAAGATATACATGTAAATAAATGTTGTCGAATATTGGGTCGTGACCATGTCGATAACTGGGTATGTCTTGAACACAGGTGAACAGCACTCGCTCGAAATAATATTAAAAATTATTTTATGAAAAAATAGTTGTTTATAATTACTAAAAATAAATAAAAAATCATAATTCTGACGTAATAGGCAATAATTAGTTTTATTTTTTTAATTAATAAACTTCCATGGAAGAGAAATTGATGTTTCAAACTCTTTATCAAATGTTTTAATAAAAATCATAAAGTTTGTGATAGAGTGCGTAAAAATTATCTGCCGATATCCAGTCTTATATACCTTTGAATGGTCGGAAAACAAGGTTTTTTGGGATTTTTGAAAAATACTAATAAAGCAATCAGAACGAGGTTTAGAGGGTATATTTCACATGTCTGTAGGTACCTCCAATGATCGGACTCGGAGTCGCACATGTGCACCCAGAAGAATTTTCTTTTCTTCGTAATCTACATGAGTTCTGCTACCGAAGTACACAAGATTATTATAAAATATTTATTTTTGTACATCTAGCCCGATTTTTAAGAAAGTCGCATTTTCGACGGAAACAACGGACTTTGTTCGTTTCCAAAAATCGCAATTGTTAAACGATTGTAAATATCGTGTGTACATCGCTATAAAATGTATCTAAGAAGTTATAAATGAGATTTGAAGTCAATCGGTCAAAAAAAGCCGGAGCTATGAGTCCGTCCGATTTTGAAAACATTTCTTCATGAAAAACGCGTTTAAAGTTTTAAAACCATTTTTCTACATGTCTTAAAAAATGTCCACCTAAAATAACTTTTGCATATTATTTTCGACAAGTTTATACACAATTTAAGTCAGTAACGAAAAAAGAACAATTTTTTTCTCAAAGGTATATAATTGAACGCATGTGACGATTAGTGGGACGTTCCCATGGCGATTACCAGACCAACTGTCATGGCGGCATGACGATGACTCGTACAATAGCATCTTATAACCTTTACGAAATATTTTCTCGAAAACTTTACCAGGCACGGGAATTTCACAACCACCTTCTTCTTCGTAATAAAAAACTGATTAAGAACGACTTAAAATAACTTGTACTCATTTTCCTAGTTGAGCTATATAAATTTGCAAAGTCAAGCGATCTGCTTAAGGTGACGATTACTGGGCCATCTACCTTACTGTTTGGTAGGAATTTGTCGTTTGGCACAAATTTTCTCTTTGATACAACTTTCCTCTTTGGCACAAATTTCTCACCAAAGAGAACATTGGTCCGAAAAGCAAATTCCTTGTGAAGAGAAAATTAGTATGGAAGAGGAAATTTTGTCGAAGAAAAAATTGTATCGAAATAAAATTTGTATCGAAGAGAATATTTGGGCCAAAGAATAATTTGTATCGAATAGTGATCTTGGGCCAAAAATTTGGATGGACGAGAAAATTTGCACCAAAAATGGATGGAAGTGTTGTCTTTTAGCCAAATTGTTGATACCAAGAAACCAATTGTCCATATAGAAATTTTCTCTTCGGTACGAATTTTCTCATCCAACCAAATGTATGCTTCAGTTGGAACTTTTTGTTTAGCATAAATTTTCTCTTCAATACAATTCGTCTCTTTGGTTCAAATTGTATACCAAACATAAAATTGGTTTGGAAATCAAATTGCAAGGAAAAATGTGTATCGAAGAAGATTATTGGACAGAACAAAGAATTTGTATCGAAGAGAAAATTTGGGCTGAAGACAAAAATTAGGTGGAACGGGAAAATTTGCAACGAAAAAAATTAATATGCATAGAAGTTTTCTCGTCGGTAGAAATTTGGTGTTCGATGCAAATATTTTCTTTTAGCCAAATTGGTTCTACTGAATAAATAATTCTCCACAAATGTTCTCTTCGGTATAAATTTTATCATCCAACCAAATTTACTCTTACAAAGTTGGAATTTTCGGTGTGGTACAAATTTTATACCAGAAAAAATTTGGTAAGAAAATAAATTCCCACCGAAGAGAAAATTTAGACCGAAACGAAAAATTGTATCGAAAAGATAATTGCATCAAAGAGAACATTTGTACTAAAATGAAATATTTTCGCAAACAGAAATTTGTTACAAGACAAATTTTGATTTAAAAAACAAAATTCATTTTGAAGAGAATAACTCTTATGTGGAAATTTCTTCCGCGTGTTCAGCCATTATCATCGCTAATGCTGACGAATTTGAGGTAGGGTATTAATTTTTTTATCCAAGCAAAATGGAGACAAAGTAGCGATGGGTTAAACGGGCAAGCGGTCCGTATGACGAAAATTTGAAATATCGAGCCAATGCTACTTGCGCATCACAATGAATGTGGCAGATAGCGTTAGCGAATGCCATTTTGGCATTCGCCATTTTGGCATTCGCCATTTCGGACCATCGATATTTTGCATCTCGATATATTGCTTTTCGCTATAGGCGGTATTACGAATATTAGATACTCGCTTTTTTCTGTTTCAGAGATATGGATGTTATAGATTGTTGGAATCTATATTTGCATGACTCAAATTGCAGACGATCTGAATATACGTTTTCAGATAAATGAGCTCTCGAATAAATGATGCTTTGCTTTATAGTCATTCGATTTTTTCTTCGATCGAAACATAAAATTTCGAATAATTAAACCTTCGTTATTTTGAGAGTTTAGAATTCTGTTGTTGCGATATGTTTGTCCATCTATATTTGGTCCCACGATATTTGGATGCCCACCCAAAAAAAAAAAAATGTAAACACCTGAAATATGGCACTCCAAGGACAAAGTCTCCCTTAACTTATATGGTATATAACCATTATTCGGTGACCTATTCTTCTGACCGATTTCATTTTTGCACGTTATAGGGTTTCCCATTTGCATGGGTCGTTATGAGCCAAAAGACGCAGCCCGCATATATGGCTGTTTTACAGCACATCAAAGAGCACGTGTTAACAGCAAACACCATTTCCCTCGCTATGAGCGACTTCGAACGTGGGCTGCTAAATGCTATAAGTGTAGTATTTTCAACGGCACATAGCACGGGATGCCACGCCCATTATGATCGCGAAGTTTTTGTAATTACGTTCTTGAATATAAGGTAACAAAGATTCGTTTTTCATAAATCGATGCTACAAATTCGTTGATTACGGAAAAGTAAATATACAAAAGTTATCATCTTTTAGGCCATCTATCGAAAAGCTAAGGCTCTTGGACTCGGGACCCGGATCCAGACAGTCGCTGAAGCGAATGATTTTTACAAAAAAGGTAATTATTCGAAAAATGACCCCCACCCGAGAGGAGGATGGGAGGTGGGGGGGGGGGGGGTTTATAGATTTTGACCCCCTGAACACGATGGTGGAGAGAAATCGCGGCGGTCACCTCCCTATAAAAAGTTATGGGGTTTTGAAAAATAATAGACATACCTCCTACGATTCGCATATGTGCACACGTACCCCCACCCCGGAGGAGGGTGGAAGGTTTATAGATTTTGATCCTCTGAACACGATGGTGGAGAAAATTCGCGGCGGTCACCTCCCTATAAAAAGTTATGGGGTTTTGAAAAATAATACACATACCTTCTACGATTCGCATATGTACACGTACACATGTAGGTAATGACTACGAGTGTTGTGTTCGATGTTTTCGTTTCTAGAACTCGACCTCGGTACGAAAATGTATCAACAAGTGCGGTAAGTATACGATTACTGAGGACATGGAATTTTCGCCTGGTTATCGTGGTTAGTCTAATTCGATCCGTGAATAATGAAACTGTACGAATTTTTGCGTCTTGTCGATGACCGGGAGAAATTACTTGATTTTCTTTTCGAGTACAACGTGATTCGGCAACAAATTGTGTGTCGCGATTGTAAGGCAGTCATTAAAGTAAATCGGAACACTTTAAAGCTCCAGTGCTCGAATAATTTTTATAAAACTGTAAATAAAAAAAAAGACGGAAAATACGATGTAGTTACCGCATATCGGCATTTACGGACACATGGTTTAGCAACGTACACCTCAAACTCGAAACGATATGCCGCTTTCTCGCGTATTTTGTGTGGTTCCCTCCTCCACATGTTGCTAGGCTAAGAGCAGAGCTCGATTTATCGTCTGAAACAATAATTGACTGGCTGTCTTTTTGTCGAGAGGTATGTGTCTGCGCACGCGAGTATGTATGAGTATGAGCGAATGTGTTCGCAGACCATTTCTATCGGTATACATAATTATTTATGTACCTTAGGTTTGTTCGTCCTGGGTGGAAAAAACACGGCGAAAGATAGGAGGAGTAGGACAAATTGTCGAAATAGACGAAGCCAAAATCGGTAAAAGAAAAAATAATAAGGGCCGCATCGGCACAGGCCAGTGCGTATTCGGCGGCATCGATCGGGATACAAAAGAAACATTTACTGTTCCGGTGGAAACCCGCGATGCACACACGCTGTTGGCCGCAATAAAAGAACATATCATTGAGGGAACCACAATTTATTCAGATTGCTGGCGTGCATATAATTGCTTGAGCCATGAAAATTTCATTCATCTCACGGTGAATCATGCGATGAATTTCGTTGATCCAGAGACAAAGGCTCGCACTCAAAATATTGAGCGTTTGTGGAGGGATCTGCGCGGAGCAATACCAAAGTACGGGCGGCGAAAGAAGTTTTGGCCTGCGTATGTTGCTGAATTTCTTTTCAAACGAAACCACGTATACACGGAACGGATTTCGGCATTTTTTGAGGCGATTAAAAATATGTTTCCACTGGCAACGGATGATACTCCGGAGAACGAAGATTGAAAAAGTAAGTAATAAATTTTGAACTTCAACACCCCATAACTTTTTATAGGGGGGTGACCGCCGCGATTTCTCTCCACCATCGTGTTTAGGGGGTCAAAATCTATAAATCGACTCACCTCCCACTCCCCTCCCTGGTGGGGGTCACTTTCCGAATAATTACCGTGAAATTTCATTACGATTCATTTACGTTTTATTACTGGCATTGGTAATGCATTTTAATCCCTTCCACGAATTCCGTCTCTCGATTATAATCTTTCATAATTCTGCTGTATAGGAGAATTTCAGCAGCATACAATTTCGATTGAGCAGGCTGCACAGCAATCGCCACTAAAAATCAATATTCCATTAAAAATCATGAATTAATTTTTGACCATGAAATTCGCTGTTTAATGTTACAAACATTGCCGTAATGTTACAGAAGACATTGCTTCCCTGGATGTTGCCGCGCTCGCATCTGTGAACCGTGGTGAGCGTTATGAACGTGCGAAGAATTGAATTGAGTCTGTCGATAAAAGCCTCTAATTAATTAAATATATTAACAGTATCAGATGTTTTTAGCGAACGAAATAGATGCCAATACGGCCGAAAACGGGGAAGCTTTATCAAGGATCTGGGGTCCGACAGGTGATGATTGAGTAGCTCTAATGAACCGTACGATTACTAGGCAAGACGATACGATTACAAGTAACAGAAGTAGTAGAACTCGTATATAGTATCATGTCTTGTCTCGAAATTGTTACAGTACATTTAATTTTCTTTTGGCGCGATTTTAACCATCACCATTCGAAAGAGCACGCTCACAAACATAGGGAACGGTGGTTCCCGATTTCTTTGTCTTCGAATTCATCAAATAGCGACTGCTCAAACTCAGATGTCGAAATTGTGTCCTCTGAGCCTTAAGGATGTTCTTGCGTTAGACGGATTTAACGATTAATTGTTTAAAATTCGTATGAACCTTCTTAACAATCATACTCAAAATTGGGTAAAATTTGAGAAAGTTTGACCGTCTAGATATCGTTCTATTTGTTGAAAAAAGTATTTTTTTTGTAACTTCCTATAAGACCTCATGTTAAAGTTGCGATTTTGAACACATGAGGGTGGGTTGTTCCAACCATCAGGTAAAGTATCCGGTAGCTAACGGCCGAGTAAAGTTTACTCGTCAGTTAAGTGCGTGAGCGTTGTTCCACCATTATTTACCCCACTGTTAGTTACCCAGCTATATGTATCGATTCTTACTTCCGGAAGTATTGATGACTATGTTCAAGTGTAATCGGTTTGTCAAAAACGTAACCCAATTTTTGAGCACAAGTGAACACCAAAAGAAAATAATATTTTGTTTTCTTTTGCTGCATTGATAAGGTCAAAAGTGTTATTTTTCTCTGAATAACGGTAAGTAGTGTTTTTTAAATATGCAGACATACGCAGAATGTGTGATTATTTCTTTATTTAATTGTTTATAGATGGCTGATAAGACGAAAACAAAACGGGAAAGGAGCGCGAATTTTTCGGTGGATGAAACAAACACTCTCGTTTCAATAATTTCCGAAAACAGGAACATTATTGAATGTAAGAAAAGGGACGCTACAACATGGCGAATGAAAGACAAAGCATGGGATATTGTCACGGAATCGTTCAATTCATGTTCCGTAACTTGTCGCTCAAACAAGGCATTGAGAAACAAATATGAAGATATAAAAAAAATATTCGAAAAAAATGTGCCCATAATAAAATGGAACGGTTTAAAAATGGCGATGGGGTTCCTGCTTTAGAAAACCTGACAGCTACAGAGGAAACCATAGCAGAAATTATGGGATCGACAGTCGATCGACAACCATCTATTTGGGATAGCGATAACATGCCCAGTAAGTGAAATTTCATTTGGTTTTTACGGGCTTAAAAGTGATATTCGAATATTCGATATTTAATTATTTCAAATTAAAAAAAAATCGAAATTGTAAAAAATGTCAAGAAAGAAATCGTTGAACGGCAAAATTGGAGAGATCGAGGGATCAAAAGTCGATTTGATTTCCGGTTACGAGGATGATGAAAAGAAAAAAACCGGTCTTCTCATCAAATGAAGCAATCGATGCGATAAATATTATGGACTCAACCATGTAAGTTTTTGCTTTTAATTTTATTATAAAAATTTGTACACGGAGGTAAACAAAAAAATTGAAAAATGAACATCAATATTCCTCTTTTTACACATTTTATATGAGCAGAGAGGTTGTCGGTTTTATCGACATGTGAGAACGCGAAAAAACGGTTGGATAGACAAAAAATATGAGATCATGAAATTTGTCATCAACAACGGAGCAGGACGGAGAATTCAGTGTGTGGCATGGGAGGATAATGTCGCCAAACTCGCAGATATTATCGCTATTAATAGGGTTTCTATCACAAGAATAACACAATGTGGTTTCTCGACAGAATTCATTAAATTTTTTCATTTTTTTCAGATTATCCACCTGGAGAGGCTCTCGGCAAAGCGGTTGGAGGAACCTAGGAAACGTTCCGTTCGAACTCTGAATCCGTCAATGAACCGAAATAGCTGATAAAGGATGGTACGAGGTTCATGAGTGTGATAATGCTGAAACCAAACGAGTAACCTGGGACAATATCGGGGAAATGAAGGGCCAAAAAATTATTAAGCTTATTTTCAAATTGAAATATATAAAATTATACGAGACAACATGAAAATACGTATTTTGATTTTGTGATTCAATAATAACCAGACAAATTTGTATTCATTCGACATGTTATGAACTATCATTATCAATGCTCGAAAGTTATTGCCAATAACTTTTGGAAAATATTATAGTTAAGAATTGTTGTTCAGAGCATATCAAATGATCCTGTATTTTTTTCGTATTTTTATTGAATCACGAAGTATGCTATTTCTAACTGAATCGAATTTTTTGATGAGACTGAATTTCATACATTTTTAATATTTCTCTTTATTTTCAGAAATTAATGGTTGGATCTAATCGGCCTTCCAGCAAACTCGCCACAGAAGTGGACAAGCAACTTTCGGAATAGGTGCAGTAATGGATGGAAAGCAAAAGCTTGAGGCCCGTATCACGGCGTGGTCGGATATGGAAAAGCCGCTCAAGAAAGGACAAGCGGTTCAAGTATCCAGAGTTGTCAAATCAGAGGGGTATACCTACTTGCAAGTTGCGAACGGTGCGTCGATCATTCCAACTGCGGAAATCGAAATGGAGTCGGATCAAATGTTTAATATCGTAGCGACTCCTCAAAAAGTATATAACTAAAAATATTATCTTACGCAATCACAATATTCATGTGCTTTTACAGTGAATAATTATTGTATGCTTGATTTTTATTTCAAAGAGCACGAATAGAAAGGAGAGAGGAAATAAATTCCCTGAAGCATGTTGCAAACATTTTCGCCAGTTTATTATTTTCCTATTGTAATCGTTCGTTATATTAATATAAAGATTTAAAAAAAAAATGAAAAAGGTCGTTCACAATTCAAAATTCATTGCAAAAACAATATCTCTCTCTCTCCCCCTCCCTCCCTCCCGCCCCTCTCCCTCCCTTCACGCAAACGCTTTTTTAATTTTCGTTTACACTTAACTCGTGTATTTCTTAGAACATCGATGTTATTGACATGCACTATGCACTAATTATCGGCAATACAGTCAAACTTGTGTGTACTTCTTGTTTTTTTTTTCAGTTTCATGCAAGATATGTTTTCTTGCGAGGGCGACCCACTCGTTTTGGCCATGTGGCCATTTATGCAGTTGCGCAACATGTGCTGATCGAATTTTGAACGTGCAGCGGGATCAGCGGTGCCTAATATGCAGGACGGACACAGCTGAGCCGCCAAGACGAACTTATCTAGGCGGCTAGTCGAAAAAAATAAACATTTGATAAACATGCTAATTAGTTATTCCTTATACCCTCATCCCCATGAAATAAGTATTATGAGAGAAACAAAACTGGCTGGAAAAAAACTTTTTTTTTCCTGCCACGTTTTTTCTCTTCCGTGCAATATTTTTCTTTGGCACAAATTTTTTATTTTAGACAAATATTCTCTTGGGTAGAAAAGTTTCTTTTGATACAAATATTCTCTTAGATAGAAATATTCCCTTTGATACAAATTCATTTTTTGATACAAATGTTCTCTTCGGATCAATTCTCTATACAGTACAAAATTTGCAAAATTTGTATCAAAGAAAAATTTGGATCGAAGGCAAAATCTGGACGGTCTGAGGAATTTGCACCGAAAAAAATTAGTATGCACAGAAACTTTCTTTCTGGTGCAAATTTGGTGTATGATGCAAATATTTCCTTTTAGCTAATTTATTCCTACAGTAAAAATAATTCTCCACAAATTTTTTCTTCAGTATGAGTTGCTCGTCCAAGCAACTTGGCTCTTCAGTATGATTTTTTTCTTTCGCACAAATTGTTTCTTCGATACAACAGTCCTCTGCGGTACAAATTTTATTCCGAACAAAAACTTGGTCCGGAAAGCCAATTTGTACCAAAGAGGACATTTGGCTGAACATAAAACCTGGCACCGCACAGAAGAGTTATATGCATACACCATTTTTTTTGTCGGTACAATTTCGGGTTCACAAAAAATATTCTCTCAGCAATATTTGCGGTACGGAAGAAAAACCGACTGTTTAGAACAATTTTCTCTTCAGTGCAAATGTTCTCGTCTAATCAAATTTGCTCTTCGGTGGGAATTGTTTTCTTTGCAACAAAGTTTCTCTTCGATACAACTTTCGTCTTTTGTACAAATTTTGTTCCGGACAGAAAATTGGTCCAAAAAGCAAATTTGTACCGGAGAGCAAATTTGTAGTGAACAAAAAATGTATACTGGAGAAAAAATGTGTGCCTTGGAACAAATGTATACCGGAGAGAAAATTTGGCTGAACGAGAAAATCGGCACAACACAGAAGATTTCTGTGCACAGAAATTTTTTGTTCGGTAAAAATTTCGCGTTCGATAAAAATAGTTAATCAATTCGGTTCGAGTAGTTAAAATAGCGAAGGGTAAAAATGGCGAACGGCCCGGATAGCGAAAATTTATCATCGAGCATTACGTTCCTTGCGCTTCAGAGTGAAGCTCAGAAATGGCGCTGCCAGTCAGTCGGCAAAAATCGTAAGACAGTCATCCCACGTGACGGGCCCCACCACGTTCGCCATTTTGGCCGTTCGACCTTTCGGTGTTCAACCTTTTGGCCGTTCGACATTTTAGGTTTCGATATATTGCTTTTCGCCATAGATGGTATTACGCATATTAGGCACTCGCTTTTTTTTCTGTTTCGGAGATATGAGTGTTCTACATTTTTTGATTCTGCATTTTTATGTTCCGAATTGCAGACAATCTGAATATTCGTTTTCGAATAAATTAGCTCCGCAATAAATAATGGTTCGATTTAAAGTCATTCGACTTTTTTATCAGCCGAAAGATAAAATTTCGAATAATTTAACCTTCGTTATTTTGAGAGTTCATAATTCTGTCGTTTCGAAATATTTGTCGTTCTATATTTGGTCATTCAACATTTTTACCCTCACCCCATTGAGGAATTCGTCGAACAATTAACGATTCCTGAACTCGGCCGAAATTTGGAGTACGATACAGGTCGTTTCTCGCTGAACGTCATTATTGACGCTAACAACGCAAAGCACGCGATCTTCTATGATCCTTGTTTCGTACGCGAAGAAATGAGCGAGGTCACGCGACTGTTCATTGATGCGACGTTCCGATCGAGGCCCCAAATCGAAGGAGTATACCAGCTGCTCACGATAATAGGCATCAAAATGAACCATGTAAGTATTATATTTGATGCATGATATTTGTGATTTTTTTTGCAGATTTTTAAATGTCGCCAATACTGTTTTTTCTCAAATTAAATATATTTCCAAGTTGAATCGTCCCAAGAAAATCTGAAAACTCTCTGAGTGTATTTCTCCAATACTACAATAACGTGAAAAATCGTGGGTCAAATCGGAGAGGTGTAGGGTCAAACTCAGGTCGAATCGGCATGGAATGCCCCATATGCTTTTTCTTATTGCTTCCTATTCGGTGTTTACAATTTCATGTCATTGATATGCATTTCAGGGATTCCCTTTCATCTGGACAATCATGTCCTTGAAAACGCAAGTAGTGTACGAAGCAGTTTTGCGATTTCTGAGGAACGCCATAATTCCCTCGATAACCATAAAACTGGCGATGAGCGATTTCGAAAGAGGATTGCGAAATGCCGTAACCCGCGTATTCACCATTGCTCATAGCACAGGGTGCAATACTCACTACAACCGTGTAGGTACCCTTCAGTATATACTAGGTTATATCGTTACTGGATGTCCAAGATGTCCAGCAAGCCTAAAGTCTCATTTTTCTTCAAAAGTTCGAAGTTTAAAAAATATTTATGATTTTTTTTTATCATGAAACATGCTTGTATTGTGTAGGCATGTAATGGGACCTACACGAACCAATAATTGACAAGAAATTATTATTTTTCAGGCGCTTTATCAAAAAGCCAAAGCGCAAGGTCTGCGGCGCTTGCTTCGGGATGATGCCGGAGCCAAAGACTTTTTCAAAAAGATCTTGGTACTAGCGTACTTGCCGCAAGATCTGATCGAGAGCCTGTATCGCACGACTGTCGACAATTTATCGCCGAGGACGAAGGCGAAATATGCGAATTTTTGTCGGTACTACGAGCGTTATTGGCTTCGGACTATCATGCCGGCGGGTTTCAGTGCGTATGGACTCAGTCGGCGAACTAATAACGTCATCGAATCTTACCACAGTTGACTGGGGCACAGAATGCAAAATCGCCCTGCGCCCTGGGATTTCGTCGGTGAGTCTCGATTGTAGTATTGTGATGTTGTTACAAGTTACGAAAAGAATCCAGTTCATATGAAGCATTGCCCATAATTGTTACATTTTTTGTGCAGGCAAGCTCCTGAAATTACAAGCTGATGTTAAAACGGATATTCAGCGCTTGAAAAACAACTGCAGACCCGAGTCGAAATTTAGACCCTCCTTTGAATGCTCGAGAACCTATTTCCTTTGTAACGTACAGACTGCCGCCCTCCTTTGACTCCCCTTGAACCTATATGGAGAAATTTGCACCGTTGGCGACCCTCCGTTAGCCCTACTGAACCTTCTATTCAACCTCCTGAGCCTCCTTTAGGCCTATGGGCTCGGCTTGCGTGAACCTACACAACCTCGTTTTGGCCTAAAGTCCTATCTGTACCCTACAGAACCTCCTTTGAATCCAAAGCAGAAGGAAAATGAAAGATTGGATCCAAAGGAGGTTCTGTAGGGTCAAGCTATATCTGAAAAATAAATTATATGTGTGAATTAAAAATACGATGTTTGATTATTTATTATAAGATTGATTTATTAATTCGAAACATATACATACATTGTCACAACTATAAATTATTTCGTGTAACTTAAAAAAACGTTATATTAAACCTACTCAAGTTCCATAGAATTTATAGGGTATGCTATGTAGGATTGATTGTCGATAGAAATGAAGACGCATATTGATTGTAAGGTCGCTACAGGTATAAATAACTTGTCCTCAGTTCTATGGCACTTGTACAGATGTGGAAGCTCACAACGAACTCCGATATCTCCTGTTACTGGCAATAGATTTGTTATTATAGTCAGAATAATTACTACATAATGATGTCCTTCGCACAAACATGGTTTCGTACAGTCGCATGGTGAAATTTTTATAAAATTATGCACTACTCCTAACAGTTTTTGATTCTGTGGTCCATTGTAAATTACGTGTGATGATACAGTTTTCAAAGATTTCGTATACGATTCGCTAATGAATAATTTTCCATCTTTTAGAAGTCGCGTGTACTTTTGAATATTTCCGTACGGAAAATGACGATTAAACATTGCATGTTCCAGAAAATCGGGAAGTATATCATATTTTTTGTATGTGCCAACACTGTAACAATCTTCCCCAATTTTCTTACAAATTTTTACCTGACGTTTATGGTCGAACACAAAATCACGAATAGGACTCTGTTGCAGTTGATCTAATTTGTTTTTCATTTCTAATAAATATGTGTGTGCAGATGCCACTTGCGTTTCAAGATTGGAAGTGCCATGAATAAGGTTTAACAGTTTGCCATTTAAATTCTCGTATGGAAAACACGAATACACCCATAACGGGCCAAGTCGCTCTACACACACAGGCAAATGCAACAGTTGATGTATGTTTATGCTGTAGAATTGCAGTCCATACAAAGTTTCGAACTCTCGGACAAATTTATGTAAAAAATTGTTTGCAGTATCGAGCTGCTGTCGTGTAATTTTATTTGAGTTGAGAAGAGCTATTGCAGCTACGATAAGAAGATAATGATCGAAATAATCAACCCTCATAATTCCTTCGAGCACTGGCAATGAATAGGAAAAAAAACCACATCTTCAATTCAGAAGCTTTCCAATGACAAAGATCTTCTATCGAACGTGGCATACGGTGTACAAATTTCGGGGGTTTGATTTGTAGCAATCTGTTATTGATAATAGCTGTTATCGTAACGAGTGAGGATGGTGAAGTACGGAAAGAAGAATCAAACCACAAACTTAACAATCTCTTAGCAATGCCATTGAAAATACCATGCATATAATCGATTGCCACCCCTTCGATGAAATTGGGCGAAAGTTTCGAAAACGAACATGGACCTTTCACTCCATTCACTATTTCCCCATTCAAGAGTGCTTGATTTGCATTTTCGTTAGTTTCCGTAGACGTTCTCATATTTGGTGTACTTTCATACCTATATACACGAGATATGTATATAGGTATGTATAGAGATATGTATATATGTATATAGGTATGTATAGACACTCGAGTGGGATGAGTAAACAAATGACTCGCCAGGGTTTTTACAATTTGTGCATCCAAATCGACCGTTATAGGACATCATGTTTAGAAATTGTGCTTTGGCAGGTAAATCGCATGTTCCAGCCAAAAGCATACCTCGAACATTTATAATTCGTTTATCGTACAAAGTACAGGGTGTGCCTCGAAGCAAATTGTCAAACTCGGAACGTAATGTATATATAAAATGGTTTGCATTCGGCTTTGAATTTCCAAACCATAGTGCAGCTAGTATCGTATATTCTTGTTTCATCCGATATTTATAGGGAAGTTCATTGATAGTTAAATACACAGGCCACATAGATATTTTTGACGATTTAAATACAGGCACACCGTCAGTATACCAGGTCAATGAAATATTATTTGGGTTTGATAAAAACCCTGTTTCTTTATGCGTGAAATATAAGTTTCCATCATATATGTCATAAATCGCATCGGGCGTTACATTTTCGCGGCGAAAATGATGTTGCAGAAGGTCATAAAAACCTTTTCGCTTGAACATTTCTTTCAATTGATTCAAGAAAGGCATTTCGATCAAATAAGACACGTCTCTCTTTGCATTACAAGTTGCACACATCGTATTTTCCGATTCAAGGGGCGACGCACACGCAGAACAATAGAAGTGTTTGTTCAATTGTTTTTTCGATGTTGAAAAATATTTTCGAAACTTATAAAGGCTAAATTGTTATAAAGGCTAAATTGTTTGGCACTTATAAAGGCTAAATTGTTTGGCACTTTAATCCTTGTGCCAAACAATGAAAATTTATGACGGTTATTATATCTGCCAAACACGTTCCCGAAAGGTTATGTTTCAGAAGAAGTGACGAAATTAGAAGCATACTTTCGGCGATCGTGATCGATGCACCGGCATATAAAGGACGATTAATGTCATTCCTGTGCAGCTGTTCTTCTTCTTCGATTGCTGCCTCAATTTCGTTCTCTGAATCATCGTTTTCGTCACTTTCTTCATCACGGTTTTCTTCTTCTATTAGATCGAATTATTCCTCTTGTTCCTCATCATCCAAATCACATTCGTCGTCTTCCTCATCACTTGTAGCTGGCAAAACTCTTAGTGATGAAACTTCATGTTCGTCATCTACAGGGAAACAATCTGTTTGTCCGACACCAATTTCAGAGTCTTCGGACTGTGAGGATATTCATGAAAGAGACGGTGCCAAATCAGGGACAGCCAGCAGATTTGATAACTTCTGCGCTACGATGAAGAATCTTGCTGCGGTTGGTAAGTTTCATCGCTGTCTATACTGCAGCATGGCAAATTGTAGAATTTTTCTTCCGTTTGAATTTTAATTTCATGTTATGTATTAATTATGTTTCAATTATATTTCAGCTACGCCAGTAAATGTTCAATTTCTCTCCGCTGTAGTAGAAGCCTTGCAGAGCTCAACCAATTCCTCAGCGGATAACACCGAAGGCCACCGGAGACCATCGGAGAATACTTTAGACTGCGGTGATAGAAATTCTGCATACAAGGTATGAGATTTTTTCCAAAATTTGTAAGTTGATATAGTGCTACTGTATTTAAACTTTCTTTCCAATTTGTTATCTCAATTTTCCAGATTTCGATTTTTTTGCCTTTTTATAGTGTCACATCATTGTCAAAAATCATCTCACCTGAGTTTCAGTAAAAATTTCTATTGTTCAAATAAAAATCTTGAAAAATTAAACACATCGACGGTTTTCGTGAGATTGATTTTAAATAACAATTTGGCTGAAAAGTTATTAATTCATTGTCATCACAAGAAAATGATGGAAGTTATTTATTGTGCACTTTTTTTTAAAATATAAAACGAATTGATTGATTTCATTAGATGCATATGCATTAAAAAAATCACGTTTTTCGCTGTTCTCGTTTTTAGTTAAGAAAAATTCAATACAAATTACCAAGGGAAAAAATAAATGAAATAATCGATTCGAAAACATGTACACGAGGAAAACAATGTACGCGATCGAAGTTTAATGCTTTCGTGTGTTATATTTTGGATTTCAGATTCCAGACTTTTACAGAACTGCCGGTGAAGACAAGGTAAACACGGAATTTTTGCTTATTAATTTGCCTGGGCTTGTTGCGTCAATACGGTTTTATCAAGTTAAATTTATATTTCAGGTGCCTATTTTTCAAGGAATTAACTTATACTTCTTGAAAAGCGTAAAAAATGCTATCGAGCGAAAATCCTGCGTCCTGAATAAAATCACACTACAACCGATAAAAAGCTGGCAACTGTTGATTCGAAATTGCCTAATTTAGTTATATGGGCAGCATCTCAGTCAATTTTCGGCAAAGGGGTCGAAAGACGGAAGGCGCTCGGGAATTGACCTCGACCTCTACAGAGCTATGCTAAGTAAGTTTTCTGTAGGCGACGTGTGATTCTTTTGATCTGGGTCTGATATAAATTGTCTATCATAGAAAATATAATTTCATTTGGATTAAAAACATGCAATATCCTCGTCGTTTTGCAGTGTTTTTAGTTTTTAGCTATTTCACTATGTTGTCACTGTTATTTCTCTACGATTAACCGTGTCTTTTTTTATTTTTCATTGTTCAGACTGGTCCAGAGAATGGTACGGAGACCTCATCGACGAGGCTGATTTTATTAATTTCATTAATAAGACCGCCTACAATAAAAGGAAGGCCATCAAACAGAAAAATACGGGGGCAACAAAACAATTAAATAAAGATGACAAACAAAAGAAAGAGGTGGGTCATCTTTCAAAGCTTCCAAAGAGCACCGAAAAAACAAGAAACACCAACGCCAACTGAGCCAACGAAGGAAGTTTTTGATAACGCTTCTCAAAAATCAACCGAGCCAAGGAAGGACGTTTCTGACAACGCTTCTCAAAAACCAACCGCCCAGCTGTCTGTTAAGAAATGCCACGATCCAGTACCGAATAACCAGCAACCGCACTGCTACGAGCCATATCCTCCTTCGTACTTTCAAAATCCTTCCATCAATCATAATGTGCATCCATTTCAACCCCACGTAAATCCACAGGAACTTCAATATTATCAACATCCTCAATATTCTCAGTATCCTCCGCAATATTCTCAGTATTCCCCAGCATTTTCCGCAAATCCACACTCTTCCCAAACGGGGCAATACTTCGAGTATGGCCAAACAGGTGAAAATGGACGAACGGAATATGCAAAACTATAGTTTTAATACGTTTGTACTATAGTTATATTACAAATATAGTATACGTTAATATAATCTAGTAAAGTACGCTGGTACTACATTTGTTTGTGTGTTATTCAAGTTCACCATATTTCTATATTTGCACTATAGTATAGTACAAATATAGTATACGTTAGTAGTCCAGTAAAGTACGCTGGTACTCATTTGTTTGTGTGTTTTCAAGTTTATTTCATTATTATAAATAAATGATATATAGTTTATCTGAAAATATTTTTTAATTATAATTATCCCTTCTTTGGAATATCGGTGAACTGCGGATGGGAGAAAAGGGGGGGGGGGGAGCGGAGGGCAGCATATTAAAGTAGGCTTAAAGGAGGGTTAGTAGGGTCAGAAGAGGTTTAAAGGAGGGCTAGGAGGCTCTGCGAGCCACCGGTGAAAGGAGTCAAAGGAGAGTTAGTAGGGCGAAAGGAGGTTTAAAAGAGGGTCTGTAGGTTTGCGTAAGCATTAAATCAGGCTCACTAGGGTTTAAAGGAGGTTTAGATGAACCTACTAAACCTCCTTTGAGTGAAAAAGTCCAATTTCTGCCACTTTTGGAGGTTCAGTAGGTTCTGATATATATGTTTTTGAGATTTGCATTTGAACCTCTTGAACCTCCATTGAATGACAAATTGGGATCGAAAGGAGGTTTAAAGGAGGGTCTAAATTTCGACTCGGGGAGTAGCTCGGCGCGCGCGATACTCGACAGTTTTTAAGCAAAAACATCTCTTCAGAGGTAGGTTTTACTCTTACTGAAATACGTAGGATATGTGAACAAATAATTGCAATGCGGCGCAATTTTGTTTGGAATAGTACTTTTTCTTCGAAGCTATTATATACTTATAAGGTATGAATTGCATAAATCATCACTCGCTGTAACAAAAAATTAAATAAGGGAAATGTAATGAAGTTGGAATATAGTGTAGGATAGCTTTGCGATAATGACTGGAATGAGTGGAGTGGAGGATGCAACTCACTACAAGTTTATGAATACATATTTTCGTATATTTTTTTGCGTGGCGAGAGTTACACTTTCAACAAATTACGGCCGGGGAGTTCCTTGAAAAAGCGGCATTGCTCAAGGGAAATGTCGACGATCTTATTGCCAGGGAAAGCAATGCACGAGAGGGTGACGAGTTCGAATTGGAGGAGCCCCCGGTAGTCGTACCATTAGGTAGTACCTTGAATGTATAGCATTATATCTGCAGCCAATTATGTGAAAAGAACTGGAAACAAGTGAATATGTATGAGCAGTTGAAATTTCGTTTAGTTTCCGGTCTGGTCAATTTAGTTGTAGAAATTGCAATTCAATTATTGTATCTTGTTACTTATGGTACTTGCAACAGTTTTATATGAAATTTATTTTTCTCCTTACTAGAACAAGATCCGGACTATCACCCCGCGATTTTTGCCGACAACAGACCAGATTGGCTCATGAACAACGTGGATGTTCCACCAACAGCTTCAGAAAACAGTAATTTTATCAATTTTTTATTTCAGAAGTAGATGCTTAATTAACTTGCTGGATAGATTATTTGCCAAGACCAAACGAACTGCGTATATATATGTATATCATTTTTCGTTTTCAGTCGTTTTCGAGAACGATTCTGATTCCGATGAGTCAGTCGTTAATGGAACCAACGACCGTCCAATCGAGGCCGAAGCGGAAGAGGTTTTGATGGACGAGGAGGAACAACTTGGACTGGTGCATGACGTCGATGGTAATTGCTATTGATTTCCCGGAAATAATGTTTAAATTGGCTTATCTTTTTTAAAGTTCAATACTTAACATTTTTATATTTGTGAACTCGTGGTGTACAGAGAACAACCTACCCGGACCTTCATTTGGAAATTCTGACGAGGACGGCCGAACGACGAACGACCGACGGCATCGCTGGACCTCGATAGCAATGGTTTGATATTGTGCTGGAATTCGTTTCGAAATTAAGGTAATTATGAATTAATCGATCGTTTTTTAAACCATTCAGATGATCAGGCAGAGGGAGGTATCCATGGAAGTCGGAGGCGAACAGCAGCCCATAGGCAGTGCAGGTAATTTTCATGAATTTCAACTAAATAACGCTCGCAATGCCTGAATGTCATTAGCACTCGATAAGATCAAGGTAGTGATTCTTTGTAACCAAAAGTAATGTCAATTTACTTTTATAGTGAGTCCTAGTAGAAAAAAAAGAGGAGGAGACGGAAAATAAGACGGAAAAATCCGGCAGTTCCCGAAGAAAGGGCCTCCGAAAAAAAAGAAATAAAAGGAGGAGAGGTAAGAATTGTAGAAGCTTAATGGGGGGAAATATGAAAAATAATAATTTTGTGAAATTACAGAGTTGAAAAAGAGAGCCCTGGCACGGCAGCGGCAAGAGGTAGCTGCCGAGAACTCGAGACTACACTCAGAAAAACGTTTGGTAATACCAATTATGTATATTTAGTTGAAACAATTTTGCTTGAAGCAACCTAATTTTACTCGCTTGAAATACAATTCGATTCAAGTGACAAAGCCAGTTTAGTTGAAACAACCAAATTATCATGTCAAAATTGCAATATCTCCCTGGTCATATAATATTTGGTTGGATTAACTACATCGGAGTTCATACAAGTAATCCGCGTGTTATTTGAACTTTGATTTGACTTTGACATAACAGAAACCATCAGATTTTGTGTGTTTGTTTGGGTTTGTTTGAGTTTGTTTGGGTTTGTTTGATTTTTTTGGTTTGTTCGGGTTTGTTCGAACAAACCCGAACAAACAAAAAAAAATCAAACAAACCCAAACAAACCCAAACAAACACACAAAATCTGATGGTTTCTGTTATGTGGCCTGCAGATAAATTCTCGATTTATCAGAAAAAAATATTATTTATCTGTACACATTATTTTAATTGATTTCTCTTTTAATTTTTTTTTCGACACGCAGATTGCTTTTAAGTTTAACTATGTAATTTTCTCAGAGCGCTTTATAAATTGTCTTACAATTGACACCGTACAGTCGTGCATCGACGTAGATTAATCAATAAAAGTTGTTTCTGTACCATCGCAATATTTTTAATATGTACTTTAATAAACAGGCATTATTGAAAAATTACTAATCATCTTGTCTCATAATTTAGCGGATTTATTTACCTTATTGTCTTCGTCTTCCATTTGTATTTATAATTTATAGTAGGGAGAATACTTTCTTCGATGATTTATATTCATTTGATTTTCTACCAATTCAATGTATACGTTGCATATGCTCACATCGAAATTTTATTAGAGTGACTCAATGTTTATTTGGTTCATATTAAGCTGATGCTCTATCTGCCATTTATTCGATTGGTGTGAAACTAATTTTAATTGAACTTACTGTATGCAGCTTCAACTATGTTTTATCAGTTGTCAGAGCCTACTCCGTCATTCAGGGCAAACCAACATATTGTTGGTTTGCCATAGCAGCGTTGGGGGGTTTTCTTTTAAAATATATCTTCAGTGGTACGGACTATACATGAACTGTTATCAAAAATATTATGTATTGACTGAAATATGCTCTGCAATTTATTCAATGCACACATGTTTCATTTTGCTGTATATGTTTTTCGTTGAACTATATATTTTGAAAATACTTTTAAAGAAGAGATTAACGACCCGACCGTTCAGCATGTTCAAATAAAGTTTGGTTTCAGGACACCGGAATTATAATTCAAAGTACTCTGTACGTTTTTGGATCAAGAAAAAGTTTGGTTGCCGGAAATAAATATATATTTGTAATTCAACCAAATCTCGCAGTCAATTCAATCGTTCATATCGTTCGCCACCCGTAACTGCAGGATTTAGTTGATTCAAACAATTTTTTTTTGACGGTACCAAACGTTTTTCTGAGTGTACAAGCCCAGTTGCAAAATGCCCAAAACCAGCTTCGGGTAGCAGCGAATCAACTGGAAGCCGTCGAAGAAGCAGGTTATAATATCATTGCAAAATTTTTTTGAGACTCTAGTAAATTTCGAACACAGTGACTTAAAATCTGGCCACAGCCCCTGAACGATGTAATGAATTGCAAAATTGCACGTTTGGGGTTTAAGTAGCAATTTTGTAGCGTCTATTAGCAATGGAGAAAAATTCAATCAAACAACCATTAAATTATATGCACCACGCCAAAGGAAAAAAAAACATGCAAGATATTTTAGTCAATATGTAATAGTTTAGTAAAGGATGGCCGTTCAATTTTATAAGAATCAAAAAGGTAAGATAAGATGGTACAACTTTATACATTTGTTAGCTAGTAGGAAACTGAATGAAAAGAAAAATCGAGAAATGAATAAACGAAAGAAGGAGAAGAGGTGAGGGTCAGAGGAAACCAGAGGCAACATGAGATTGAATAATCAATAAAAAAAAGTAAATAAATACTGGATAGGCTCAAAAAGGAGGATGTAGTAAAGGAAGAAATGACGGAAAGGAATATAAGAGGTGGCGAAGAAAAGATGAATGAGGAACTCAAAAAATAATAACAAAGCGTAAAAGAAGACAATGAAAAGGAATGTGCTAAGTAGTTTTGAAGATTCGAGGAAAAGAGGGCTGATGAAAAAATGAAAAATTAATAGGATTTGTCGAATTATTTTAAAAATAAAAAGTAGGGAGCCGCTCGCGAAACGATAACAAACAATAAACGAAAAGGAACATCGATTTCTATATCTTTGGTACAACGCTACTAATTAACCACATTACAGTTTTTCGAAAATCACCGAAAAGGGTCGGCTGTGCAATATGTTTTAATGGTTTCACCTAATGTGTGTTTTTCTTTAAATTTTTTGTGATTCCTACATCGTAGTTATAAGATCTCTTTTATTATCCATTTTTATGATCGCTTATGTTATCTATAGTTCATATGAGCTGTTCGCCATTTAATTATTCCGTGGTATGACATTTTTTTAAAAATCATTTCTGTAAATCGTGAGGAAAGGCCAGATTTTATTCCAATTATGTCATTACTGGTACATATATTTTCCTTTCTTAGAGGGGTTTTCCATATCAATGTGATTGTTGTTACTACTGTGGAGCGTTAAGTTTTTTTCGATATCAATTGTAACATGAATGAAACCGAATTTGATCACAAGTTTTTACAAAGTTTATTTGGAAACACAATTAATTGGATGAGGCAAATATTACATTTTTCAAGTGAACTTGTACAGTGAAATATTGATATTTTCGGTAATGAACGAGTAATTAATTCAGAACGGAAACTAATTTTTGATTGTATCAAATTATTTGGTAAACGCATTGGTTTTTTTCATCAATAACAGCATGTTCCCACAGTGTTGATGAAATAAAATGTGTGAAATAAAAAATGTTGTATAACGCAGCCACGTTTTCCTCTCTTTTTCGTGCGTGTCTACAGTACCTAAACTAGGCGTTACAGTACCTGAAACATCGCGCGGGGCGTTGAAAAGTCCCACTTTGTCTCCTTGGTACACAATCTACTATTAATTCATTCAATCACATTGATATGAAAATACTTAGCATATGATGACTGACGCAACAAAAAGTATTGCATAATATTTAAAAAAATTTGTTGAAGTGAATTTTTCGAAATTGTGTCAATACCAATAATCAATCAGAATTTCCATAAATTTTTCCCACTCACCTGATTTTATAATTGAGCCGAATAGGCAACATATATAGGCGCGATTATTTGATATTTAACAAATAAACAAAGTTGGTTACGGGAATTACGATTTCGAGCACTTTTCATAATATATAGCATAGATTCAAAGACGTTTAATGCCTGTAGTGTACCTTGCCGTCAGGCATCAGTCCCGTCGGGTCACTTCTCTTTGGAGTCAACGTGATCTGTGGTTGATGCCAGTGTTTTTTTCAAGCACTGGAGAGAAATACGGCATTTATACTTGTTTGGATGAAGTGTTACACTATTTTTATGGTTACAAAGTCTATTTAGGGCATTCCAATTTTGAGTACTGTTCTTAATATGTGGCATAAATCTCAAATGAGTGAGTGTTTGTAGTGTACCTTGCCGTCAGGCATCAGTCCCGTCGGGTCACTTCTCTTCGGAGTCAACGTGATCTGTGGTTGACGCTAGTGTTTTTTTCAAGCACTGGAGGGAAAGACGGCATTCATACTTGTCTGGATGAATTGTTACTCTATTGTTACGGTTACAAAATCTATTTAGGGCATTCCAATTTCGAGTACTTTTCTTAATATGTGACATAAATCTCAAATGAGTAAGTGTTTGTAGTGTGCCTTGCCGTCAGGCATCAGTCCCGTCGGGTCACTTCTGTTCGGAGTCAACGTGATCTGTGGTTGACGCCAGTGTTTTTTTCAAGCACTGGTGGGAAATACGGCTTTCATACTTGTCTGGATGAATTGTTACACTATTGTTACGGTTACAAAGTCTATTTAGGGCATTCCAATTTTGAGTACTTTTCATAATATGTGACATAGATCTCAAATGAGTGAGTGTTTGTAGTGTACCTTGCCGTCAGGCGTCAGTCCCGGTGGGTCACTTCTCTTCGGAGTCAATGTGATTTGTGGTTGACGCCAGTGTTTTTTTTTCAAGCACTTGAGGGAAATACAGCGCTTTTATTTTGCAGAATCAATGTTTGCATTAGGGTCAGGGTCAGTATTCCGTTGAGGGCACTTTAATTGGACCTACGGAAAATATACATTGCCATTTTATGACGAATCATAGATAACTTTTGAAATTCAGCAATGTTATTTGCCCCTACAATATTCGAGAAATAGTTCAATAGAAAATTGATTGTCTAAGCGCGAATATTTTTTGAATCGCCGATGTCATTATTATTTAATGTGCACTGAATGCTATATTTAAAAAGTATATGTACTGCCCTTTTCAAAATTTTTTTTACAGCTGTATGCCGGATATGTTATATCTAACGAGCCACACATATTTATTGGCCGTGCGGGCATTACTGCATTTGCGCATCATGTGCCGATCGAATTTGGAGTGAGGAGGACCATCGGTGTCCTATGTGCCGGTCGGTTTGTTTTGAACTACCACGCAGAGTCCACCAGCTCTGATTTTGCTTATACTATAATGCCGAAATAAAGTTAAAAAATACTTAATCGTTTTTTTTATACTCATATGTGCTGTATAGTTTTTTTACCCTTTTCTCATACAATCCCTTCTATACTTCTATCACTATCGTACATTGTTTTAACCCTTATTTTCCGACCTTGTAAATGTTCTTCCTCTCACTTCAACCTCTTTACATTTCCCATATTTCTTTTTTCCTTCCTACACTCTCCACTCTTCTTTTGTCCCCGTGCTTGCTTCTTATCCTTTCCCGACGTTATCCGTTGCCACATTTGCTTTCTTTTCTCTTTTCCACTTCAACTCCTCTGTTTCTCTCTTTCGTTCTCTTATTCTCTTCCTCATCTTCGTTCCCTACATTTTTTACTTTCTCTGCCCCTCTATTCATTTTTTCTCATCTCTCCATTCTCTCGTCCTCTTCGTTATTTTCTTTTTTTCCCTCCGCGTCAACTACTATTTAACCGTCTTTCTCTATCTTTATCACCTTATTCTCGTTGTTTCTTATTTGCTTTCTCTTATCCATCCGTCTACCTTCCTTTTTTGTCTCCATCTTTGGTCACCTTCCACCCAACATAATTAGTTTCTTTTCACTATCTTTTTTTCCCATTGGTATTTTCGTCTGTTTTCTCGTAAAATTTTCACGTGCCCTTGGTCCCCTAACATAGTTCTCACCCTTTTTAATTTCATCTATTCCTCCTTTACTTCCATCTCCTTTACTTCAGTTACATCTCTTTTTTAGCGGCTATTCCTTCCATTAAACCGATCTAAAAACATTGAGGAATAATTATTTCCGCCGCTAAATTCTCTCAGTTTTCAGAATCCATGCTTGAAGTTTCCAAATAATGCCATTCGACAAAGTTATGTTTGTTTATTTTTAAAAACGCGTTTTTTAGCTTTAATTTTTTCCAATTTATATTTTTTTTAAGTTTCACTACAAACTGCATGTTTTATTTTGGTTTGAAAAAAGTTGCCTTACTTTTTTCACTGCTAATCTTGCAAGAGAAAAAAAAATGTTGGCACATTTTTCGAAAAGCTTATCTTAACAGGAAATTTTCTGAATAACAAATTCGACAAGTATATACTTCAATTTAATTGGGCACACGAAACATTTGAAGGGAAAAAAGACCGATTTCTATTTGTTAAATTGTAAAAAAAAAAACATGATGCGGACCTTTTACACATTCTGTAATTTAGGGTTCTATTCTATATTTTTTTTTGCTAAATGTGAAGTCAGCATTTGGCAGATTGAAAGATTTTCCAAGTTGTGGGTTGTCAGACTCGCCTGGCCTACGAGACGGGCCACGTGGTGCACCTGGCGCCATCTATCGGACCCATCTGGTGAAAATGTGGTTTCCGAAGCGTTCGATATTTTGGTCGTTTGACTTTTTTGCTTCTCGCTGCATATATTGTTCGAAATTGTGACGTTCTTACTATTTGCTAATCGGAACTTATGACGTGCTTGAGTCTTATTTTTCAATATAAATTTATTTCGAAACATTCATTTTCGTAATTTTTATTTTCGAATTCAAAAACGTTCGAATAAAAGGCTCATTTTTTTTCGAACGTTCGTAAATTTATATTTCGATATCCTTGCTATTCGATTAATTATGTTTCAAAGTTTTCACCCCCACCCGCCCTTGGTCAGGGGGTAGAGGACCCGGACTTCTTCAAATATATGTTATTTACTGACGAGGCCGGGTTCACAAATCACGAGATGATCAACCGTCAAAACGTCCGGTACTGGGCTGAAGAAAATCCTGGATGGGTGATCGAAATCCCTCTGTAAAACCGTTGGCGGGTCAATGTGTGGGCCGGTGTCCTCAACGATAGAACTGTCGGTCCATGGTTTTTTGAAGGCAATATGGACACCGTTAGGTACGAAGAATTTTTAACAAACATTCTTCCCGACCTTTTAGAAGACGTTCCTTTGGCCGTTCAGCTAATAATGTCGTGGCATCAAGATGGGCACCCGGCTCATACAGCACGAAACGTGCGAGCCATTCTACGTCAACGTTTTCTTAATTGGGTTCTCGCTTCACATGGAGCGATTCCGTGGCCACCACGATTTCCCGATTTAACACCCTTCAATTTTTTCGTATGGGGAACAATAAAAAACATTGTCTACAAGACAGAACCGACTACGGAAGACGATATGCGAAAGAGAATAGGGGTGCAATTGCATCGATAACACCATGTATGCTGCGGCGGACTAGAGCCAACATGACAAAAAGACGAGACATTGAGCACCTTATTAAGACATGGAACCTATAATTTCATTCCTTCGGGAGGTGCATAATGCAAACTCATTCTCGTCCATGATCAGTTCTTATCTTTATGAAATGTTGACTGTGGTTTGCAACAGTAGCCCACTCTCTTTCATATAATCTGTCACAGTCGATTCTAATATCGTAAAATGTTTTGAGTTCACCAAACAAAAGAACATTAGGGGTTCTCATTGAAGGATTTTGCTGACGAGAAACGTTTCATCTAAGTCGAAAATACCATTTTGAAATTGAAGAAGGAAGACTAACAAGCTTCTGCTATATGAACGGCGAAATAACACCTCATTCTTTACCGAATGTTAAAGAAGAGGCGCGCATTCTAAAAGGTAGTTTACTTTACGCTATCCATAGGGCTCTCAAAAAATCATGAGTAGACTATTGTTGGTCCCCCAGTCAATATATTTTCCCGCCACCGACGATGCGGGGGCATTTATATGATCGATACATGATAGACCGAAACCTGCAACCGAACGTTTCGATAGCGTTAGGTCTCTTGGTTTGGTGGCTCTGGCTCGGCATGTGTCTATTGTACATATTCACTTCATGTTTAGTAATATGTTATTGTTTCGTTTTTAATGTACATATTGTACATATTTCCAAAATTATAAACATTGCGTTCATTGCTCTTATTTTTAAATTTTTTTTATTTTAAATATTAAATAATTCATATCAAACTGTATGCAGTGTTCTAACTTTGTTGCTTTTTTTCAATGCAAATGAAAATAGATAATCCCAATATATATATATATATATATATATATATATATATATATATACATATACATATAAGTGTGTGTGTGTGTGTGTATGTATGTCATACTCAACAAAAACTTGACGAGAAATATTTATTCTTGCACAAATCTTAATATACTACTCATGTTAATCGAGTCGCTCTTGAAGCGCAGGCTAAGAGGCATCGAGAACTGAAGAAGCCTTTGCAAACGACGGACGACATCAGAAAGTTGTGCGAATTCGTGAACGAGAATAGGAGGGCTGCCTATGACAGAATGCAGAAGAAATATACATTTGAAGACTGGTTGAAACTGCTCCAAAATAGCTTAATATCTATCCAGATATTCAATCGACGTCGATCGGGTGAAATCGAGCGAGCTGACATCAGTGACTTAAGGAACATAGAAATGATCAATGAAAACACGAATCCGGAATTATATAAACAACTGACGGAGGAGCCAAAGGCTATGGTTTCACTTTACTCGAGATTTATAATTACTGGTAAATTGCAACGCGACATTTCCGTTTTACTCAACAAAGAAATGGAGGATTGTTTGAGCTTAATATTGTACCACCGTCAATCTGCTAGGATTCCAGCAAAAAATTCATATGTTTTTGGCATCCCTGGTTTCGAAGATAGTCTTAAATATTTAAGGGCATGTGCGCTCATGAGACAATTCGCGCAGGAGTGTGGAGCTGAACATCCTGAGAGACTTCGGGGCACAGGTTTGAGAAAGCATATGACAACTTCCTGCGCAGCTCAGAATATAAACGAAAACGAAATACTAGATATTGCTAATTTCATGGGCCATGCAGAAGCCATTCACGGCATTATCAGCCGTCTCATTATCGGCAACCGGTGGTCGAGCGAGATATGATTGGCGTAGTAAAACGTCTGCGCTCCGCAATGGGCTATGATGATGCGGAAGTAATTGATGAAGAAGTCAGCGAGGAAGAGTGCGTTCCAAAGGCTCCTTTGAGATCTTCAAGTAAATCATTTCATCACTCGAATCGAAGGATGATGACAAATGAAAAAGACAACGACTTAACTGAACGAAGAATAAGTGTAGATTCGAACGTTCGAAATAAAAGTAATACCGCAAAAAATGGTGAATTACGAGCTCGATTCAAGTAAATCAGCGTCAAGTAATTCGTCGGTGACAAAAAATCAAAGAATACATCACACAGAAAAAAAACAAAAATTCTGAATCTGACATAAGTGACAAAAAACCTATCAAACGATGGTCTCGAAATGAGAAAGACGCTGCTCTATATGCATTTGGATCAATGATTAAAAACAATAAACTACCTTCCACGAACGGTATTAAAAATGTTCTACAAAAAAATTAAGTAGTTCAACGGACGATCAATCAATTACGCACATAGGCATCGATAATTTTTTATTATTCATTGGAGTAAAAATCAAATGATAAGAACAATTCATTATTTTAGTATGTAAAAAGACTAACGACGAGTTTATTGATTTCAAATGATTTTTTTTATTCAAAGTTTAATGAATCAATTTGTTTAAACGTCCTGTATTTCTTCACTAAACAGAAAAAAATGATGTGGGTTGATACGATTACTTTTTTTTAGATTTTCAGTTAGTCTGTAAAAATGTAAACAGATGTAAAGAGAATTGGTAAAATAATAGTATATTACGACCCTAGGCCCGAAAGTTGGATTTCCTGGCATGTGCGATATAAAGGCCGAGGCGAAGCCGCATCCAACATTTGGGCCGTGGGTTGTATACTATTTTTCTTGATCCCGTAGCCGAAAGTACGGGCCTAATTAATGTATGTAATTCCGTGCAATTAATGCTGTCATTGGTGCTGTCAGCTGGCATCTGTCGGCTGTCAGCCGGCCATCTCGTGAAATGCAATGAAGCTGTCGTTCTCGCAGGGAGGCGAGCGAGGGGGGGGGGGGGGGGGAATGCCCGCCCGACTCCTGCAAGACCGAGGCGAAGCCGAGGTTTTGCTGGTTGGGGCGGGCATTGAAAACATCAAGATGAATTAAAACCAACATTACTAATATGAATATCAAATCAAAGTTCTACATTTTTTTTGTCGATTTCAACGCTTGTTTTTTCGACACTTGAACGAAATTTTTCGTGAGACCACGACACGACTTTGACAGGAGCGAGCACAAGATAAAAGATTAACGTGCATATGTAAATATCGCTGGCCGCGAAAATCCTATCAGAGCGAGCGGTCGTCAGCCGGCCACGAAAAATGCTCTTGCCGGCCTGAAATGCGGCCGGAAAGTGCGTTCTTTCGGCTAGGGGAGCAAGAAAAATTCGTTTATTGTTTCTCATTGATCATGTGTTGATCAATCACTTTTCAGCTTCACCATATAAATATTACAGAAAGTTTATAAACCCAGTGGCTGAGTAAGATGCTTGTTCAATTACAGATAGCTTCAGTCACTCAAATATTCGAAATATTCAATCTGGTTAGTTTAATGACTCCTGAGCCATCAGACCAACCATATTGTATTTCTCGGACATTTTATGGACAAAAATCCATTAATTCGATAGGTAATTAACCGTTCAATTCATTTGATAATTGTTAATATCAACTTCTTTCTGGGATAATTTCACATGATAAGTTTTTAATTCAAATTCTTTCTGAGAATATAAAAACGATTAAATCTTATCCAACCGAAAATCGATACAGTGTATTTCTCCCATTTAATCCTTCTCATTTCGAAATCATGATTGCATGCATGCCAGATCGAAAATATTTCATATCGTACGGTTTCTTCAGTGACGAATGTCGTCGAAACAACCACAATATGTATATTTTATCATGTGGTGACATTTCAGTGACCAATTTCATTGAAAAAGCCATGTAATGTTGAATACTGTTCACCCAGAGTATACATAATTATAATTTCACATCGGTGATGAAAAAAGTATACTTACATTCAGAAAAACGTTCGGTAATACCAACTATGTATATTTAGTTGAAACAATTTTGCTTGAAGCAACCTAATTTTAGTCGCTTGAAATTCAATTCGATTCAAGTGACAAAGCCAGTTTAGTTGAAACAACCAAATTATCATGTCAAAATAGCAATATCTCCCTGGCCATATAATAGGTTGGATTAACTACATCGGAGTTCATACAAGTAATCCGCGTTTTATTTGAACTTTATATTTGGTCGTTATATTGGCCAATAAACTACATTTTCCAACTGAATTAATTATTACGCATAAAGCGAATGATGGGTGATTCTTCAATTGAATAAGTTAATTGACACAAGTGATTTAATTAAAATTTCTCCGAGGTAAGACCGTGTTTTCTTTTTTCTACGATGTGCATATTTTTCAGCTATTGATTGCTATTGCTACTTGAGTTCTTGTGGATGCAATCGATCACTTTTTTCCCGGTACGATTTATAGATAACGAATTTATTTGCCAAATCCGACCACGGGCGCGCTCTGTTCGATCGCTGTGAGCGATTAGTTACCCGGCTAACCACGTACCGCAAATGTACCGCTCATGTGAAGTGTGCGTACGGTACGCTGTACCGCCAATTTACTAGTACGGTACCGATATGGTATCGCCACCGTGGGGCCACCGTGCACTGCAGTATGGTGTAACTCCACGGTAGCGATACCGTGGAGGTACGACTACGCTGCTATCCCGTACCCGTACATTACAGTACCCGTACATTACCGGTACTGCAGGGCACGGCGTACTCTACATTTGTGGTATGCTGTACTAATGGTACGCTTGGTTAACTGGGTAGTGGAAATCGCGAATCAGTGTAGTTTCAGATGCATGCACGAACAGCGCTACGATCGGCCTTTCGACTTCCGGCTGTTCACGTCTTCTTTTCTGGCTGATGACGTGCCCCTATGAGCGTGTAGAAAACTACAATATTCATTGTGATAAGTTTTATGAGACGATTTACATCGAAAACATAAAAATGTGCGAAGCAGAAGACATCTTGATAGATTGGGGATTTCAATCGCTTGTTTCTACGTTTCGAGGAAAGTGTACGATCGTAATTTCTTTTTGTCCGCCATTGTTGTCACGCTGCGTGCTATCCTTCGAGAAAAACATTGTACGGCGTCTCTCGGGTGTTGATAGTAAATTTAGTGGAAGCCGGTGAGTTTTATTTAACGTTGCGTGTTCACCAAGTGCATAAGTATCGAAGGATTGGTAAGGGAATCGTGATTGAGATTTTTTTGCGGGCACGAGCCATTGTTCTCCCGTAATTTCAGATATCTATTAAATTCGGTAAATCCAACCACGTGGACACTCCGTTTAAGCCGCTAATAGTTCGTCGCAACCACGCTGTAGTCTGAGACCTGGCATTGCGTAAAGCAAAGAGACTTGTTTGCGCCAATTCCACTTCGAGAACACACAAAATCTGATGGTTTCTGTTATGTGGCCTGCAGATAAATTCTCGATACATCAGAAAAATGTATTATTTATCTGTACAAATTATTTTAATTAATTTCTTTTGTTTTTTTTTTCGACACGCAGATTGCTTTTAAGTTTAACTATGTAATTTTCTCAGAGTGCTTTGTAAATTATCTTACAATTGACACCGTACAGTCCTACATCGACGTAAATTAATCAATGAAAGTGGTTTCTGTATCATCGCAATATTTTTAATATATACTTTAATAAACAGGCATTATTGAAAAATTACTAATCATCTTGTCTCATAATTTAGCGGATCTATTTACCTTATTGCCTTCGTCTTCCATTTGTATTTATAATTCATCGTAGGGAGAATACTTTCTTCGATGATTTATATTCAATTGATTTTCTACCAATTCAATGTATATGTTGCATATGCTCACATCGAAATTTTATTAGAGTGACTCGATGTTTATTTGGTTCATATCAAGCTGATGCTCTATCTGCCATTTATTTGATTGAACTTACTGTATGCAGCTTCAACTATGTTATATCAGTTGTCAGAACCTACTCCGTTATTCAGGGAAAACCAACATATAGTTGGATCGACTCTAGCAGCGTTGGGGGGTTTTATTTAGAATATATATCTTCAGTGGTACGGACTATACATGAGTTTTTATAAAAAATATTATGTATTGACGGAAATATGCTCTGCAATTCATTCAATGCACACATGTTTCATTCTACTGTATATGTTTTTCGTTGAACTATATATTTTGAAAATGCTTTTAAGGGCGAGATTACCGACCCAATCGTTCAGTATGTTCAAATAAAGTTTGGTTTCAGGACACCGGAATTATAATTGAAAGTACTCTGTGCGTTTTTGGATCAAGAAGAAGTTTGGTTGCCGGAAATAAATATATATTTGTAATTCAACCAAATCTCGCAGTCAAGTCAATCGTTCATATCGTTCGCCACCCGCAATTGCAGGATTTGGTTGATTCAAACAATTTTTTTTTGACGGTACCAAACGTTTTTCTAAGTGTACATACTCGTAAATTACTCGAAGGACGAAAACATATAATTGATAAAAGCAAAATGCAATGTGTCAATTTAGAAGTGGATAATGCAAAATCATTCAATGAAAATGACACATTCCACTTTTCTTTTATAAATTATAACGTTTCATCCGCTGAGAAATTGACAAGAATATGAGTATACTTTTTTCATTACGGACACAATATAATAGGTCTAGTGTATACTCTGCATGAACCGTATTTGAGCCTACATGGTTTTTTAAAATGAAACCGGTTACTGAAATAACCGCATTATTTCGGATACGTATTTTGTTTATTTCGACGACATTCGTCACTGAAATAGCCTTACAGTATAAAATATTTTCGATCTAGTATGCATGCGATCATGATATCAAAATGGAAAGGATTCAATGGGAAATACAGAGATTAGTAGGGAGATGTACAACGCTCCCCTTTTCGGCGTGCCTCGGAAATGGCGCTAAATCGCGGCGGCGAGTTCGGGAATATAATTTTGGGATCATCGCCTCTGTCGAGGTTGCAGATTTCCGTGTAGCTGCGCGGGTCGTGATGACCGTTTAAGTCGGTATCGCAGTCAGTGTGAACACGAATGGGTAGCTCGATGAGGCAAATGTCTCCACCCCTCGCAAATCGTGCTTACTCGACAGGTGAACGGAGCGAGGTTTTCCTTCCGATCGAGCTCGACATATATGTGTGGCCGTACTGCTGATTGGAATATCCATTAAATTAATTTCAAAGTGAAAAACATGTATCGAGATCATTATTTTCTCTCAGTTGCTCGTTTATGCCGAGAATGCGGGTTAAAAAAATTAACGCCGAAACGCGTTGAAAAATACAATGCCGAAACGGCCGTGGAAGGTTTAAAGAGAACTCTTGAGCCTTTACCGCGGTCGTTTCGGCGTTTTTTTTCAACAGTAAGCATTATGGATAAGGGTTTATCATACATATTTCTTTATTCTCAACGACCATCGTGGCTGAGTTGGTAACATGACGGATTAACGATGCTTGCGGTTCGGGTTCGAGCCCCGGTGTATCTATTTTTTTTGTTCATTTTATATCCAAAAAATTGCGAACTTGCTCTCCCTTCTACTCTCGCCTGTCCACGCATTATTTATGATATTTAATTCATATATGTTTAATTTAAAAAAGACATTGTTACCGGGGATGGAACCCGCGTCGTTTACACTCGGAGCCCGCACGCTGATACCTCAACCGCGAGGGTCTTGTGACTGCAAACCTGCCTTACGTATACACACTTAGCCAACCTTTTAAAAAAATCGCTGCAGGACCGATTGCATATTGTTTTTATGACCCCAAAGTATTTTTGAAGCCAAAAATAAACGATTTTTCCAAATTCCTAGGTTGGTGTTATCCCTTGAAGAAAAGAAATTGATTTTTTGATCGATGTAAATGTATATATCCCCTGAAAGAGTTTGAAAGCATCTTGCACGTGTTAGCGAAAATCGGCAGAAAATTATGAAGCAACTCATCCACTTCTTTAATGGTCGCTATTTTGGAACATCGCTTGTTTGACTATCTAAGATCTACACATTCGAAGTTTGTATCCTCGATATATGGCTTTTTGCTATAGATGGTATTACCAACATTAGATGCTCACTTATCTCTATTTCGGAGATATGAATGTTCTAGATTGTTTGAATCTGTATTTGTATGACTCAAACTGCAGACAATCTGAATACACGTTCTCGAATAAATGAGATCTCGAATAAATAATCCGTTGGTGTAATAGTTATTTGATTTGGTCATCGGCCGAAGGATAACATTTCGAATAATTTACAGTTCGTTATTTTGAGTTTATAATTCTGTCATTTCGAAATTTTTGTCATTCTACATTTGGCCTTTTCAAAGTTATGACCCCCACCCGAATGTGAAATGTGTTGAAAAAAAAATGCCGAAACACACTCATCCAATGTGAAATGTGTTTTAAAAAAAATGTCGATCGAAAAAGACTCAAAGTTCTCTTTGATCTCGATTGTTTCGGCACTTTCCTTCAACAATTTTTTAAATTAATTTTCTAAGGGGAAAAGTAACAACTCATTTACGTATTGGGAGAAACATTTATTTTTTCATCATATTTTCCAATACCGTTTGAGCGGAAATTTTAAACGCCCGCTCGTTTTGAGAAACTTTTCACCATGCGTCCGGCAGGCCGAACGACTGCGGGTTCGGTCGCGTTGGCGATAACCGCAGCGTCCTTGCTGCGGCCGCTCTCCTCGCTCGTACCCCTGTCGTGTTGATGGCCTGCCCTTCTCGCGCCCTTAGGCTCCCTTGGGCGCCTCTTGCCGCTGCGGCTGCTGCTGACGGCCACTCTTCTTTTTATTGCGGCTCCAAAATTTATTTTTTGTAACTGTAAAAAATAAATAATAAAATATACAAATAAAATATAAATAATTATCGGTGCAATGCTCTAGTGGCTAGCGTGCCAGCGTCAGGACAGGGGCACGAGCGAGGGGAGCGGCCGTATCAAGGACGCCGTGGATATCGTCAACGCGACCGAACCCGCCGTCGCTCGCACCGCCGGGCGCATGGTGAAGTTGCTCAAAACGAGCAGGCGTTTAAAATTTTTGTACAAACGGGATTGGAAAATATAATGAAAAAATAAATATTTCTCCCAATACGTAAATGAGTTTTTACATTTCCCCTTAGAAAATTAATTTAAAAAATTGTTGAAGAAAAATGCCGAAACGATCGAGAAAGGCTCAAAGAGAACTTTAAGTTTCTCTGGATCGGCATTTTTTTCAACACATTTCACATTGGGGCGGGGGTCATAACTTTGAAAGACCAAATATAGAATGACAAAGATTTCGAAATGACAGAATTATAAACTCAAAATAATGAACTATAAATTATTCGAAATTTTATCCTTCGACCGATGACGAAATCGAATAACTATTACACCAAAAGATTATTTATTCGAGAGCTCATTTATTCGAGAATGTGTATTCAGATTATCTGCAGTTTGAGTCATACAAATACAGATTCAAACAATCTAGAACATTCATATCTCCGAAATAGAAATAAGTGAGTATATAATACTGGTAATACCATCTATAGCAAAAAGCCATATATCGAGGATACAAACGTTGAATGTGTAGATCTTAGATAGGCAAATAAGATCCGTGCCGAATTATGGGGTTGAAGTTTGCATTGTGGAATGTAACGGAAGTTCGTTTTTTTTATTCCTTCATTTTTATTATAATCCAAACTTCGTTTCATTGAAGGAGGTCGGAGAAGGTTGCCGTATATTTAATCCGGTCAAAAAATTATCAATATCATATTATCATATATCGTGTCAAAAAAATGATCAATGGAAAATAAATCATTTTTGTTGAGTTCCAACGAAGGAAACTTCCATATCATGTTATAAAAATGGAAAAAAAATTATCCAGCGTTTTAGAATTATCGAAATTTAATACACTATCATCATCATTTTATCAATTTAATATACTATTCAACTTGAGTTGGAGAGCGTAGATTTTATTTCGACATTTTGACTCTGTACGTGCGCACGCCCCTATCCGTGTATATGTACATACATGCATTTGCGTAAGTGCATCAATTTGATTCTTTATTATGAGAATAATCCTTACCCTTGCAGTGTTTGAACGAATGGTGCCGAGTACCAACAACTGCAAAAAATAAATATGAATAAGGTTTCAAAAAGAATTATACATTACAAAATATTAATATTTGAAAAGTGCATGCCAACATGATGTTGATATTTGTAATGATTCTTTGTCTTTCTTTTTACTTGTCACATTATAATCGATTTTTCGTCAATGAGAAATATCCGTGCTGAATTCGAGTTCATTTACCGCGTAATAAAAATGGGACGAACCATTATCCAGCACATTAAAATTATCGAAATTTAACATACTATTCTTTCAACTTGAGTTGAACCTCAGATTCCGCACAAATTTTTGTTATTTTTATCCGTACTATCGTCTAAATTATGTTTTCTTTGCAGCTTCATGTCATACATCTCTAATATGTATATAGTGAATTTTAGTGGTGATCTTCAGTAGTTTATACTAGATTAGCAATTGAACGCAAAAAAAATGTTAGCAACAAAAAATTCCATTTTCGTTTTTTCCAACAATGCAAACTTCATATCGTAATAAGAGGAAAGTTCGAAAAGTTAGAGTCCATAATGAAAATTAATATTCCTGAACCTGCAAAAGAGATTTTGTATGTTGATAAAAATAATAAAGTTGAAATATAAAGGAATCTTTCGTTGCATCGGTGGAATCCAACGAGAATTATATTTTATCTTCCAATTTCCTCACATATATCATTTTATAAAATCTTTTTTGGCTGATTTAAATTGTTGATCTCTAAACAAATGACATACAAAATTATATTGAAGTTTGCATCGTTGGAATGTAACGAAAATGAGTGCTTTATATTTGCTCAATTTTGTTTTGCTGTCGAAATCGCTTAAACGTTTTTACGTATTGTTATTAGAGATTGACGATGTCAATTTGCAAAAAAGCAGGCTCTGGATAAGCATAAAAATAAATAAATGGAAGATTGATAAAAAAAATCGATGCATTCCAACGATGAAAACTTCAATGTCGTAATCATATTATCTTAAAGTTTGCATCGTTAGAGGGCAATGGAAATTCTCCTTTGTCGTTCCATTTCTTTATTGTTATTACTTTCTCAACTTTTTTTTTGCAGATTTAGCTTATGGATTTCGAGTGAATATCTTTAAAAATGTTACCGTGGTTTTTGTATATTAAGTGTGCCGAATGAAAATTGGGCAATACGGAAAAAAATGTTTTCTTTGCATCCCAACGATGCAAACTTCAATACCAGAAAATCATTCGGACGTTTCTACCTATTTTTATTACAGGTTTACCAAAAGTTGCAAAAAAGGGTTTTAAATAATAATAAAAACGAGGAAAGAAAAAAAAACTTTGCACAACAACGACGCAAACTTCAACGTTATTAAAGAAAACTATTGGATTATTAATAATAAATACCTTAAAAATCACGAGAAAAATCTATGGATCTCAACGATGTAATGATATTAAAAATTGCACTGTTGGAATACAATGAATATTAGTTTTCATTGAAAGAATGAAAAAGCAACACTTTTTTAATTTCTCAAGTTAAATAAAAATAATTTCAATTGTATATCAATACGGTCAAACTGTAATCTCGTTACATCGTTGAAATGCGAGGTTCAAAAAAAAAATTTCTTGCTCCCCTAGCCGAAAGTACGCACTTTCCGGCCGCATTTCAGGCCAGGAAGAGCATTTTTCGTGGCCGGCTGACGACCGCTCGCTCTGACAGGATTTTCGCGGCCAGCGATATTTACATATGCACGTTATTCTTTTATCTTGTGCTCGCTCCTGTCAAAGTCGTGTCGTGGTCTCGCGAAGAATTTCGTTCGTGTCGAAAAAAAAAAAAAAAAAATGGAGGAATCCTCATCAGAACGTTCTTGGTTCGTTGATTTGATGTTTATGTTAGTAATGTTGGTTTTATTTCATCTTGATGTTTTCAATGCCCGCCCCGACCAGCAAAACCTCGGCTTCGCCTCGGTCTTGCAAAGCTCGCTCGTTCTCGTCTCGCTCGCCTCCCTGCGAGAATGACAGCTTGATTGCATTTCACGAGATGGCCGGCTGACAGCCGACAGCCGACAGATGACAGCTGACAGCACGAATGACAGCATTAATTGCACGGAATTACATATATTAATTAGGCCCGTACTTTCGGCTACGGGATCAAGAAAAATAGTATACAACCCACGGCCCAAATGTTGGATGCCCTGATATGTGCGATATGAAGGCCTCGGCTTCGCCTCGGCCTTTATATCGCACATGCCAGGAAATCCAACTTTCGGGCCTAGGGTCGTAATATACTATTTTTAATATTTCCAATCGGAATCGGTGAAATAGATATTTTACATAATTAACAATATGTAAATATGATTTGGTAAATATATAATTAAAAATAAAGAAATTAGATTAAAAACACCAATGGTCGATGCACTCTGCAATGCAAACGCCTAGGAAGACGAACACCCATGAGAACGAGTGAGACTGGGCGAGATGGAAACTCTTGAACCCGCCAGTGACTAGAGTAGTATTTGTATTCCTCTCGCCCTGTCTCACTCGCAATTATGGGTCTGCGTATTCCTGGCTGTTTGCATTGCAGAATGCATCGAAAATTCGTGTTTCTAATATAATTTTTTTTATTTTCAATTATTATATAAAATGTTAATTGCACCGATTCCAGTTGGAGATCTTCGAAGTTTTTTTTTATTCTTACATTTCAACGATACAACGAGATTACAGTTTGCACTGTTGATATAAAATTCAAACGATTATCTTTCAATTTAAGGAGTTACAAAATAATAAATAAATCGTTTGATTTTTTTATTGAAAAAAGAATTCATTCTATTCTGTTGGAATGATAAAAAAATCGGTGAACTTCAACAATGTTATCAGATTACATATTGCACTGTTGGTGCAATATGTAATCTGATAGCATCGTTGAAATCCATCGATTTTATGTCATAAATCGTCATAATCTCGAACAAAAATACAATATAAAAATTGATAATAAGATATATCATTTTAAAAAGTTTAATTTTAACGACTCAACAAGATGACAGTTTCTTTAGATCGTTGACATTCAACGATTTTTTTTCGTAATTTGTAATTTCTTCATTTCTAATGATCCAAAAATTTCCTTTTCCTTACAAATCGAGATCGTAGACTTCCGTAAGATACTACACAGAAAAAGTTAAAATAACATGAAAAAAAGCGTTGAATTTCAACGACTTAATAAGATTGCAGTTTCACTGGATGGTTGAAATTCGAGTTTTTTTAAAGATCTACAATTGATATTAGCCGAATAAATATTTGATATAATTAATAAAAATAATAAGAGGTAAATAAAAAGAATTATCGCTACAATCTAACCATGTAAAGTTCAACACTATAAAACGTAAACATCAGCGTGGTCCCCCTACGAAGACGCACACCCATAAGCGCAAGTGAGACAAAGCGAGAGAGATATAAAGTGTCCGCGCCTAACTCCCGAACTCTCCAGCGACTTTAACGGTTTATATATATATATGCAAACATAACAAGTACAGACGCTTCCTATCTCTCTCGCCCGGTCTCACTCGCACTTGTAGGTGTGCGCTTAATGTAGGTAGCACCTAGACGTACCACGCTAATGTTCACGTTATATGGTGTTGAAGTTTACATTGTTGGATTATAACGACAGTTCATATTGTATTTTCATTTTTTTAAAAATAAATATATCAAATATTTATTCGGCTAATACCGATTTCAGATATTAAAAAACAAACTCGAATTTCAACCATCCAGTCAAACTGCATTTTTATTAAGTCGTTGAAATTCAACGTTTTTTTATCATGACATTTTATCTTTTTCTGATTAATATCTTTACGGAAGTTTACGATCTCCATTTGTTAGGAAAAAGACATTTTTGGTTTATTAGAAATGAAGAAATTAAAAATGACGGAAAAAAAACGTTGAATGTCAACGATTTAAAGAAACTGTCATCTTGTTAAGTCGTTGAAATTAATCGTTTTTTAATGATATATTTTACTATACATTTTTATATCGTATCTTTGTTCGAGATTTATGACCACAGTTTGTATTAAAAATTTCAAATAAATAAATTAAAATTGACTAAAAATCGATTAATTTCAACGATATTACCTGATTACACATTGCACTGTTGGAATAGAATGGATTTTTATCAGTTAAAAATTAAACGATACATTTATTATTCTTTACCTCCTTAAATTGAAAAATAATAATTTTATTTTTATGCCAACAGTGCAAATTGTAATCACGTTGTTTCGTAAAATGCAACAACAAAAAAAAACTTATTTCGAAGATCTCCAACCGGACTCAGCGAAGTAAATATTTTATATAATAATTGAAGATGAAAAAATTATATTAAAAACACGAATTTTCGATGCGTTCTGCAACATGCAAACATCCAGGAATACACGCACCCATAATTGCGAGTGAGATAGGGCGAAAGGGATACAAATACTGCTACAGTCACTGAGGGGTTCCAGAGGTAGTCGCGGACACTTTGTACCCATCTCACCCGATCTCACTCGCTCTCATGGGTGTGCGTCTTCCTAGACGTTTGTATTGCAGAGTGCATCGAATATTTGGGTTTTTAATCTCATTTCTTTATTTTTAACTATATAAAATATCTATTTCGCTGATTCCGATTGGAGATATTGAAAATAATTTCATTTTGAACTTCAAATTTCAACGATGTAAGAAGATTACAGTTTGGACTATTAAATTACAATTCAAATTATTATTCTTTAACTTAAGGAATTTAGAAAGTCTTACGTTTTTATTCTTTAAACTAAAAATGAAATTCCTTGTATTCCAACTCTAATTCAAACCTTGCAATCAAACTGCAATCTCATAAAGTCGTTGAAATTCAACTTTTTTTCATAATGATTTATCTTTTTCTATGTTGTATCTTTACGGGAATTTATGACCTCGATTTGTAAGAAACAAGATATTTTTGGATTATTAGAATTTCAACGACTTTATGAGATTTCATATTGCACTGTGGGAATATAATGAAATTTTTTTTTAATTAAAAAATGCAACGTAGAAATTATTTTTATTCAATTCTCTAAATTAAAAAATTATCATTTTAATTGTATGCCAACAGTGCAAACTGTAATCTCATTGTATCGTTGAAATGCAAGAATTGAACACAAAACTTATTTCGAAGATTTTCAACCGAAATCAGCGAAATAAATATTTTTTTATACGAATTGCATATAAATAAAAAAAACAGATTAAAAACACAAATTTTCGATGCATGCATGAAAATCAAGATTTCGGTTATTATTACAATAAAGAATTACAAATCACAAAAAAGCAATGGATTATGATAAAAAATAAAGATATTCAAAATGACTAAAAAAAACTTCAATTTCAGCGATGTATCGCTGTAGTTTGCTCTGTATTGTAGTTTGCACTGTCGGTATACAATTGAAAGAATGATTTTTTATTTAAGGAATATAAAAGAAATAATTTTTTAATTCGTTCAATTGAAAAAAAATCCATTGCAAACTGTCATTTCATTACATCGCTAAAATTTCACGTTTTTTTTTGTTTGTAATATTGACTTTTTCTATTTTTTATTATAATCCACTTTTTTACAAATTGAGGTCGTAAATCTTCAATAAAGACACGATATTAAAATAGATTTTAAGAAGACGTTGAATTTCAGCGATGTAATGAAATTACATTATGCCGTGTCTCATTTGCCCTTATGGATCGAGAATTGCCCGTGTGTGCCTCCCTCTTAATTTGAGACTCTACAAGGCACGCTCTCTCTCTCTTTATCCCTTGTACTTACGCGCCGTACTGGCTTTGCGGCTGCGATTGCTGCGCGGTCCCGATCCCCGCGAAATTCGGGTCGCTGCTGCGTATTGCCGGGCCCCGCGAAATTCTGCGACTGCTGCGAGACCTTGGTGGACGCGATGTTCTGCGGCTGCCGAGGGGTCCCGGCCGTCGCGATTTTCCGTGCCACACTATTCTGACATTGGTGATAATCGTTACTCATCCTCTCGATGATTTCTGCATTAATTTAATGAAAGATTAATACTTATGAACAAAATAAATAGATGGAGAAATCACGTAATGCGAAAATGTTTTACGTACCGTATTCTCCGGGGGTCAATCGCTCACTGATCTTCGCACGAGCCCGTCCAAAGAAAGGCGGCTCACCGAGGGCGGGAGAAAACAAGGGGACGTGTCGCGCACATTGCTACACGATTATATGATACATAGGTAACGATAGCCAACACCATAGAAGCAACAAAAACTGCGGGAAAAGGATATAGCTCTCAATCTTCTTTGTTCCCCCCCCCCTTTCGCGCTTAGTGTACCCAAAATGTATGCTCTCTGCCAGAACAGAGGTCATCACACACACTTGTCCTTCGCCGTAGAGTCTCGAGAAATCGGATGGCGTTGTTGACGTGGTGAAACAATCTCGACCAATCCGAATAACGAAAAATGTCACGCTTATACTTTTCTCAAAGTGTGTGTAATTGATATATATATATTTACCCCCGTTCACTCGTTCGCGAGCTTCCGTGTTTCGCTGGGTACATTTCTTGGGCAGTTCGCGGTTAATCGCGCACAGTGCGTGATACAAATATCATGAACATCTCCTTCTAAATATTCTATATTTATTTCATATACGTAATTTTTGCTGCAGTTTTTGCTACAGGAGACATGTTTGCGACAGGAATCGGAAAAAAAATATACTGCTTTAAAAATATTTCTACATCAATATAAAAAGTCACATTCACAAATAAGTTTGTTTTCACATTGTGATAAAAAAATAAATAATGACGAAAACGGAGAAACCTTTATCGGATGATAAAGTGGCCGCAATAATTACACAAAATGTCAACGATATGCAGGAGATATATTTCAACGGCAGAGGAAAAGGGACGCTCATCGATAAGGTACGTCTTGTTTCTTTTCATGACGTTGAAGTTTGCATCGTTGGAACGCAAAGACTTTTTTTTCTTATTTCGTCGTTTTTATTATTATTCGAAAGCCTTTTTTTGCAAATTTGGTAAACCTCTAACAAAAATAGGTAAAAACGTCCGAATAATGTTCATAGCCTAAATCGGCCAAAAAGAAATGTTATCAATAAAAAATAATTAATTTTTGTTACGTTCTAACGATGCAAACTTCAAGATCATAACAAAATTAAGTTAAAGTTTGCATCGATATTTTGTTAACCTTGCATTTCTTTATTTGTATGCTTATCTAAAGCCTGCTTTTTTTGCAAATAGAGGTCGTGAATCTCTATTAATAATACGTAAAAACGTTGAAGTGATTTTCACAACCCAGAAAAAAGTTAAGCAAATAAAAAGAAATCATTTTCGTTGTATTCCAACGATGCAATATTTAATATCATGAAAAAAAAACAGTTTGAAGTTTAAAGTTTTGAGTTTCAAGATCTTTTGGCAAAAAAATTTATGACCTACGGTTATAGCACAATCATAAGAAATAGCGAGAGAAAAAAATTATCCTATTTTTTCTGTTTTTCGAAAGGATCGACGAGCTCGAGAATTTTTTTTCCAGTTTAATTAAGTCATAGGTCAGTTGACTTGTTTATTTACGTTCAATTCTTTTTTGGTCTCTACTTCAATTTTTTGCTAAGATAGCTGACTTCCAATGAAAAAGGCGCCCTTTGTATTTGCTCATCTATATCTCAGCAAACAATGATCGCACAGGGAATTGAAGCGCAGCTTCGAAAGCTTGAATAAATTTCCTACAAGTCCGTTTCGTTTATTTTTGAGAAAAAAAAATTTTTCACCCTTAACATTCTTCGAAAAAAGTACAAACAATTACTTTTTATGGTTTATCAGCAAATCTACCAGTACTTTACAAATATTGATAGACAGACTAATGTCGCCATGTTTTTTTTCAGCTTAATGTGCCCTCAATAACCGTGTAAATTTTCAAATCAATTTTTTGAAACTTTGCACTGGTTGTGTGTTAAATTTAAGAAAATAAAATCGAAAATTAAAAATAATGTACTTTTTTTTAATTTGTAAAATATTTCCGGAAACAATACTGACTCATTTTTGTCACCATTCGGCCTTTGCGCACCATAATTTCACTCAACTTTAATTGCATTAATTAAAAGTTGATACCCCCAAGCTGTATTCACTAGTCGATCTGAGAACATTTATGCGATCAATTCTCGATATTTTCTGCGAAGATTATTAGGGTTACAACAAACAGTTTTTTTTCAAAACTAGGTATGATCAAAAATTGAAAACAATTTTACCACTCTTTTATTAACTTGCTTTCTTGGTTGTCTGTTTGTTTGTCTGTTCGGTACAAAATTTGCAATCGATGTTTTTTTGTTTTTAAACATCGACAGCTGATGAACAAATCTCTAGTCTTGGTAGTGACGCATCTCGTCATGCTCAAACAAGAGCGATTAAGACTACTGTTTGTTTGTCTATTCGGTACAAATTTTGCAATCGATTTTGAACTAACTTCCGGATGAGCTAGAGACTTGAAACTTTGAACATATTCAATATTGAATGAGAGACAAATAAACAGACTGCATTAGTGACAATTTCTACGATGGTCAAGGACATTGCCCCGCAACGCAAGCGACGCCTCAAGAAGGAGAAGCAAAATTTCACACACACAAGACCAAAAATAAAATGAAAATAAAATGATTTAAAAAAAATTTAACCACGTTTTTAAAACAGACTAAAAAGTATCAAATAATTTCCCCGAGCCCCATACAGTATTATAACCCAATAGATTCCTAATCCCTGATTGTCCGGAAAATTTGTGATTGTGAATTTTTGATAGCTATGAAAATACTTGTAAGATTTAAAACGAAAAAATGACGTTGACGATTGCATCGGTGGAGTGCAACGAAAATGAGTTTTTTTTTCTTTATTCCGCCAATTTCCTTTTGTAGATTTAAGCTACGATCATCTCGCAAACTTGTTTTACGATTTTTATTTAGCGATCTACAAGAAAACTGCACCGTATGTTTTTGGATAATAATGACAAGGAGAAAATTAAAAGAATTTTCATTATTATCCAAAAACATATTTTGAAAATTTGTTGTCGGTCGCTATATAAGACTCCTAAAGATGTTTGCGTGATTTTCGTAACTCAGAAGCGCCAAAGAAAATTTCTAAAATGAACCAAAATAATAATTTTTGTTGCATCCCAACAATGCAGACGTCAACGTCATGTGATTTTAGTAGCCAAATGTGCCGGAAAAAATTGGGTAATACGATAGGAAAATATTTTTGTTGCATCCCAACGATGCAAACTTCAATACCATAAAAAAGGAAAGTAGTAAAGTAATAAAAATAAATAACTGAAATGACAAAAAAGAATTTCCATTCCCCTCCAATGATGCAAACTTCAACATCATTAAATCTGTATGGGGCTAGGAGAAATTATTTTATACTTTTCCGTCCGTTTTAAAAACGTGGTTTAAAATATTTTGATGTCCATTATTTTCACATTTTCTATCCCTTATTTGGGCTATTATGAAATATCTTTTTTATGGATTTACATTGTAGATGGCTCAATAAATATCATCAAAAATGGTTTAGGCATTTTTTTAATCAAAATCTGCCAGAAAAAATCACAGGAATTCAGAAATATTAATTTTCATTACGTTCCAACGATGAAAACTTCAACCTCATCTTTGTTCAAAATGTGGTTTCGGCAGTAAAATCGACGGAAGTATTATTAAAACTTATCAAGAACTGTAGAATTATACGGGGTGCCACTTTATCTGTAATTTGTTTGTGAGATGCTCACTTCACACACGTTTATTTTAGCCGTTTTGAGCTACCGAATTCTTTAACCACATTTAAAAAACTTATAGGGCGATTTAAGAATAACGGCAATTTGTTTTGGCAGATTACGCAAGCTTTGAAAGTTGCTTGCAGTGACAAGTTTCGAATACGTCTGAGGAATTTGTGGGGTCGCAAAGATTCCCCCCTAAGGTCAGCGGACACCAAAGTGTTAGAGTAACAAAAGGTGCAGATTAAGGTAATGCAATTCCTCGGCCACGGTATTCGAAAACTATCTCAAAGTCGAAAAATGTTGAGAATGTAATGAAGAAAACCGAGAACTACCACGAAGTACTCGTAAATGACGGAACAAATTGTTTCCAAGTAAAAAACGTTGCCGGTGATGGTAATTGTTTATTTCGATGTTTTGCGTACTACTTGTTCGGTGATGAGGAATCGCATGATCAGGTTAGACAAGAAATAATTAAGTATACAAAAAAAAAACTGGCAAGAGGAAGTAAGCTTACTTGCAAGTACTTGCGTAGAAAAGCAGTATACAAATGCCGCTGAGTACGCAAAAGTAATGGGGTCAAGCGGGACCTACGGTACCGATTTTGAGATCGGTATTTTCGTGCGATTGTACCGAATATCAGTGACAATATTCCGCCAAGAAACTGAAAAACGATCCATAGGTAAAGTGACCAAATTGGAAGGTTCCAATGATAAACGTTTACAAATAATGTTTACGGGGCCCGAACGTAGTGGTCATTGGGTAGTCCTCGAGGCAGAGCCTCATAAAGTGTCCGTTCAATGCAACGAACAAGTAGCAAATTTAGTTGTAGAAAACGTTATTAACAAAGATAAGAATATGTATACGCCGGGTAGGGATGTTTTCAGCATTGAAAACGAGTGCACCGAAAACACTAATGTTTCGGCACTGGTCAATGTTGTAAGTAACCAGACTCCCAACGAGCGTACTACATCTGTACAATCGGAATTGTGGGGTTGGTCGGGGTTGCTCCCGCAGTAGCGGGTGACTCAGAAGGTACAGTCGGGCCAAAACGGGAATAAAGCATAAATGAAGCCATGGAGAATAGTGCGGATAAAAAGATCATTGTCCGCTCATCGCCAAATAAATTATTGCAAAGGGAAAATGGTAAGGTAAAAAGTGGTGAAGATAGTGATGACTTTTACGGAAGCGCAAAGCAACATCAACCATGTTACAAGAACATAAAAGTGTATTCCAGAAATAAGACGGAGTGTATTCCGGAAAGAAAACGTAGTCCGTATAAATTTCCTTCCAGCGGTAACGAAGAAACTGCTTCTGAAATGTCTTTCGATACTTCAGTTAACTCCTACGAGTTGACGAAGAGTGCACAAAATAAGAAAGTACCAAAGAGTTACACTAAAAAAATTGGACGACAAAGTATGAACGAGTACGACAACGCCAGTGATACCGTAATGGTATAATAGTAATGGGCTATCTGCAGAAAATGTGAATAAGAAAGTGAATAAAAGTGATAAAAACGCAAGAAAATCGAATTTCACAAGAGATCTAGGTACAGTAGAAATTCCGTCTACGGAGTTTAAAACGGAGTTTGGATATTCCCAGCAAAGTATATTACGAAAGGTCATCGAGGATGCAATGGAGCTGACATTGAATTGCACTTGTCAAGTACGGTTTTATGAATCCGTGCGTTAGACGTTAGATGTTAACTAGTTAGACGTAGTTGCTTATGCAAGGTGTATAAAGCCAGACCATAAGCAGAGGTTTCAGTTCCAGATCGATCATCTAGAAGAACCACTAGTCCGACTTCACAGTAGTAGCAACAAAAAGTTAAAATATATTCACAAAGACAGTTCAAAGGCAAGATAATGCACACAGCTGAGAGGCTCGGAACGGAAAACGTGGCAAAACGAAATGAAGCACCAAAGCATCACAGAAATGCATGGCGAAATTGCAAAAGCAGCAAGCACAGAAGTGAAAGGTGATGGAGGTAAAAAATTTTTTCGTAATCTTGACGTATATTATAAAGCCAAATCCGAAGACAATGTAAACACCGTCTATCTCTAAAGTCAAGGGATTTGTTGGACCTAACCGAACTGATTATCCAGGAACAGAAGCTAAAAAATTCGTTTTTGAGATACGTTAGTTTACCACTTACGGCGAAAATGTTTACTGCGGAAGATCTGTTTGCAATAATTGATCAAAAACAATTAATTTGCATATGGATGCGACATGCTCTGTTGTACGCAAGCCCCAAGATTTGGTATACAAACGAATCTTTTATTACTGCATTTTAGCGAACCATGATGTGGAGATATTACCGCTGGCTGATATGCTAACGTCTGAGCATGGCGTTCTTTCGATAAGCACGTTCTTGAAGGGTGGGGGTAAAAATGTCGAATGATCAATATTCAAAAGGGTCGAAATGTCGAATTCAGTAATGATGAACGTTCCAATATAGATAGAACAATCTTACCATAGCCTGTAAAATAGATAATCGAAAATGTGAATGCAAAAATCTCGAAGTTGAGTTATAGCGAAAACAAATATCAGACTTAACAAAATAACGAGAGACATAGTATCGACTCGCCTTATATATGAACCAAACAATTCGAGACGTTAAATCGTCGAATTGTAAATATTACGACAGTTTAAAATTTCGAATTCATTAAAGCGAAGGGCTAAAAAAGTCGATCAGTTAGTATGGCGATAGGTCAAAAAGGCGAACGCTCCGGATATCGAAAACAATGGAACAATGAATCGTAGCAGCACGTTACTTGCGCTTCAGAGTGAAGCTGACAGATGACTCTGCCGGTCAGTCGGCAGTGGCCCCCTGAAACTGGCCGCTGAAGACGGCTCGGGAAATATAGCTCGGAATTGTCGCCGAATTTAGCCACTTGTAGCGCTGGCAGGTACAAGACTGCTGTTATGGGATCAGCTTGTAATTTTTATAAATAATACATAACACAACCTATCCAACGAGATGTTGGCAATACATCCATAAACATGTTAAGGGAGGACACACCCGTAAAGTTTTCGAATAATCGTTTTCTTGGAGAGTCGGATTCCAATAAAAATGCGCGAGAGTAAGGTCAGTGGCGTACTGAATGGCTCGTGGGTGTCCCAAGCGGAATAAATTATTCGATGCCATTAACATTAAGGAAATTAATTTTCATTTCGCAATTTATTTTTCGCAATTTATCTTCAATTATTTTTTATACAAATTTCATAAATCGTACACACCGCAATCGAGCAATTTTCATGAACACATCACGCACTTTTTCATGAGTACATCACACACTTTTTCAGATTTTGTAAATCGTACACAACACAAAACCCGTCCAACGAGATATTGGCAAACAGCTATAAACGCGTTAAGGGAGGACACCTCAGTAAAATTTTCGAAAAATTGTTTTCTTGGAAACAATTAAAAATAATTCTTACAGCTTTGAAAAATGTGATGCATTTTTGTTTATAGCAAGAAAAACAGTTTTCAAATGTTTTTAAACTCATAATCCACTTATCATTCATACGGCGCTTTATGGGGCGTAAGGTCAGTGGCGTACTGAATGGCTCGTGGGCGTCCCAAGCGAAGTAGATTATTTGTTGCCATTAACATTAAGGAAATTAATTTTTATTTCGCAAATTTTTTTTCGCAATTACTTTTTACCGAAATTTTTTTTGGAAATTTTATTGAAATTTTTTTCGCAATTATTTTTTATTGAAATTTCATAAATCGTAGATAACACAACCGAGCAATTTAAATGAATCGTACATCACACACTCTTTCAGATTTCGTAAATCGTACATAACACAAAACCCGTCCAACGAGATGTTGTCAATACATCCACAAACATGTTAAGGGAGGACACACGCGTAAAGTTTTCGGAAAATCGTTTTCCTGGAAAAATTTCGAAAAAAATGTTAGGGCCTTAAAAAATATGATGGATTTTCGTTTATTGGTGAAAAAGCAGTTTTCACATGGTTTTCGAGCCGTTTTTGAGTCTCCTATCGCTGACAGCGCATTCGGCGATACGAACGCTTTTTTCCATAAATTGAAAGGCTCAAAATCATATCCCTTTTTCCATAATCATTTTGGTCATCAGTAAGCTCATTATTTGGTGATGTTTTTTTTTTAATTCGAGTTCCAATATAATGCGCGAGGGTAAGGTCAGTGGCGTACTGAATGGCTCGTGGGCGTCCCAAGCGAAATAGATTATTTGATGCCATTAACATTAAGGAAATTAATTTTTATTTCGCAAATTTTTTTTGCAATTATTTTTATTGAAATTTTATTGAAATTTTTTTCGCAATTATTTTTTACTGAAATTTCATATATCGTACATAACACAACCGAGCAATTTAAATGAATCGTACATCACACACTTTGTCAGATTTCGTAAATCGTACATAACACAAAACGCGTCCAACGAGATATTGGCAAAACATCTATAAACGCGTTAAGGGAGGACACGACAGTAAAATTTTCGAAAAATAGGTTTCTTGGAAACAATTAAAAATAATTCTTACAGCTTTGAAAGATGCATTTTTGTTTATAGCACGAAAAACAGTTGTCAAATGTTTTTCGAGCTATTTTTGAATCCGAGCGCTGAAAAGCACCTTCGGCAATACGAGCGCTTTTATCGATAAATGAGAGTCGAAAAAAACTTCACTTTTTTGACAAAAATTACGGTCGAAAAAGCGAACTGTTTTCAAGACTGTCTCTCTTTGTTTTTTTCATTATTATTCATCAATGGACCCGTTGCGAGATCGACTTTTATTCCGCCCCCCGCCGCCTTCGTCGCTACTCGCATGGGTTACCTCAGAGACTCTCCTCTGTGATCTCACCCTACTCCCCATGCCGCTAAATGTTTCCCGTGTTGTCATGTGAACGATAACCTCGGTCTGTGTGACAGCTCGTGCTGAAAAACTGTTTTCGTCCGTCGTAACATATCGTCCATCATCTAGGAAGAACAGATCCGCGCATCCTGGTAAAATTTCACGCTACAATACCGTACTTCAAACGAAAAATTACGATTCTAAAACACTTCTCATTGATACGGCGCTTTATGGGGATGACGCGCCTGCCACGTTTTTGTCGGATAGTTTGTTCGCTGAATAACGCTAGATGCCAGAAATAAGTTTATTACTGGCATCTAGCTCACGCGTACAATAAAACTCCAACAATTTCGGAACGACAATAAAAAACCAGGGTCATTGATAATTTGAAGACAAAAATCACGATTGACTATGGCTATGAAAGCGATGGTTTTTGCTTGATTTTATATTTTTTTCTCACCGAATTCAATCTCCCAGATCCTTAGCTGTTCAATAATTGGGACATTTACCTTAGTAGACACAAGGAATTATTCTAGCCTAACCAGTTTATGCAAGGAATTATTCTATCCTAACCAGTCTACGCAAGGAATTATTTTAGCGTAACCAGTCTACACAAGGAATTATTCTAGCGTAACCAGTCTACGCAATGAATTATTTCAGCGTAACCAGTCTACGCTAGGAATTATTCTAGCGCATCCAACCTGCGCAAGGGATTATTCTACGGTAACCATTCTATGCAAGGAATTATTCTAGCATAACCAGTCTACGCAAGGAATTATTTTAGCGTAACCAGTCTACACAAGGAATTATTCTAGCGTAACCAGTCTACGCAATGAATTATTTCAGCGTAACCAGTCTACGCTAGGAATTATTCTAGCGCATCCGACCTGCGCAAGGAATTATTCTACGGTAGCCATCTATGCAAGGAATTATTCTAACATAACTAGTAGACACAAGGAATTATTCTAGCCTAACCAGTCTATGCAAGGAATTATTCTATCCTAACCAGTCTATGTAAGGAATTATTTTAGCATAACCAGTCTACACAAGGAATTATTCTAGCGTAACCAGTCTACGCAATGAATTATTTCAGCGTAACCAGTCTACACTAGGAATTATTCTAGCGCATCCAACCTGCGCAAGGAATTATTCTACGGTAACCATTCTATGCGAGGAATTATTCTAGCATAACCAGTCTACGCAAGGAATTATTCTAGCCTGACCAGTCTACGCAAGGAATTATTTTAGCGTAACCAGTCTGCGCAATGAATTATTTCAGCGTAACCAGTCTATGCTAGGAATTATTCTAGCGTAACCAGCCTGCGCAAGAAATTATTCCACGGTAACCATTCTATGCAAGGAATTATTCTAGCATAACCAGTCTACCCAAGGAACGAATATTAATCGAAAAAATTACCATTATAATAGTTGAAAAACTGCGCCATAAGCTCCGTACGCCTTCGATGATCCTGTCGATGCATGCCTGGCTAACCTTGCAGTGTTCCCGGATATGACTCAAAAACTGAGCACTGGACCGTACCAGACGTTCGCGCGATGGTATATTTGGCTCTATAAATATCAACATTTTGCAAATGTCACTTCGAAGAGCGTAGAGAATACCCAAACTTCGATTCTACATTACTTTTTACACACAACTATCGTACTATTGTCAGTTTATATGAATTACAAGGTAAATAAAAGCTTGTAATCATTTCATATTTACTCACCTTCTTCTTCAAACGTAAAACCCTCGTTTTGTCGAATGAAAGGCGTTTCAGTTCGAATCTCGCTGTCGGGGTGTTCCCGGGCCACGTGTCATTTGTAAGTTTTCCATTTTTTGAAAACTGTAGCGCACCTGTCCTTAGCGCACTTAATTTTCAGCCGAGGGTCATGTTTGTGATTTTTCACGATGTGGTGGAGCAAAAACATGTGTTTTGGTTTTAAAATAACACATTTCGCACTTGAAAATCTCTCACACGTTCGTCCATGATGTATAGCGAGGTTATAAACAATCGCCATATTATAATATCAACTCATTTGACGTGGGTTGTTTGTGGTACACGCGTGCAAGTGAGTTGTTTTCTGACGCTTTGTGCGACGAAATGTGTCGTTCGCGTCGCGTGTACCTCCACCAAGTGTGTTGATCCGAAAAAAATGGGTCGATTCAACGTGCTTTATGTGTGTTACAGTAAGTGTGTTTTTCGGCAATACGTTAAAATCGTGTTGATGCCAAGAATGGTATAGAGCGTGTTGTTTTAACACGGAAAAATAAGTAAAACGCATTGTTTCAACACATTAACCAGGTTCTACACACGTTGTAGGCGTGTTGTGTGTTGTTTCAACACACCAACAACACGCTTATTTTTTACAATGCTCATGCCCTTTATTCGCTCGGATCGTTAGCATTCCGATTATTATTTGGTCTATGTGCGGTTGTGCTGCGCCTTTCGCTGAATCTCAGTTTTTGGCACCCTTTATCGGCGGCGTCTGTCCGCCCTCTCCGCGTTGCGCGGCGTGGCCTCTGTGTCCGACATCTTGTTTTTTTGATCGCCTGTAACGACTTGGACTACTGCGCGGTCGAAATATGCGTTGTGAGGAAACTCTCGTTCCATAAAATAATAACGATTAATATCCAGTGTGTATCCGGCTCTCGTTTAATAAACATGTTCCCCTTAAGAAAATCGCGGTGTTCTCAACAGTATCGAAGAAAATGTATGCGCGCAATTCGGCGATCATCAAAAAGGAGGAGTTTTTTCTCCTTCCTTTTGAGCGACCATCGGCCTGGCCCGGGCTTCGTGTTGCGACTGTGCGAAGAAATCCGAACCCTTTTGCGAAATTGCTCCCGCGCGCGCGCTTCCGCGTCTCGTCTCGGCTCGTCTTTGTTGAGTCCTCGAATCTGGCCACTCGCTCGCGAATTTACGTTAGATCCGAGGACAAACTTTGCCCTTTATTCGCTAGGATCGTTACCATTCCGCGGCCTGCGTGCCCGACCTCTTGTTTTTTTATCGCCTGCAATGACTCAGATCACTGCGAGGTCAAAATATGCGTTGTGAGAAAACTCTCGTCCCATAAGGGTATAATAAGGATTAATATCCAGTGTGTAAGCCTTTCTTGAAATAAACACGAATATTCAGTGTGTAAGACGCTCGTAAAATAAGGATTAACATCCATTGTGTAAGACTCTCGTCGAATAAAGGTCTTCCCCTTAACAAAATGGCTGTGCTCTCAACAGTATCGAAGAGAACATTTGTATCGAAGAGAAATTTGTACCGAAGAGAAAACTTGTACCGTAGAGAAAATTTGCACCGAAGAAGAAATTTGTATCGAAGAGAAAATTTGTATCGAAAAGAAATTTTGTACAAAAGAGAACATTTTATTGGAAAAACAATATTTGTACCGAGATAAAGATATTTGTACTCGCATAGAGAATAGCATAACTCGGAAGTGGAAATTTCTATCGCACGTCCATCCATCACGGTCGCCGATGCATCAGCGAATGTGAGGTAGGAAATTTACGTCACGATTTGAGAACTGCCGCGTGTAATTTTACCGCGTAAAGTCGACAGCTTTCCATATGAAATGTTAGTTAAGGGGGGAAATCACCGTCCAAAAACTTGTACAGTACCTTACCCCCTTTCACCAAGCAAAATTTGGAGAAATAAAATTATTTTTTATAATTCTTGAATGTACATATATTCAAAAATATGTTGCCAAAATTTGTTGTCACAATTCCGAAAATTGAGGGAGTTACAGTTACTTTAGCGGGAACAGATAGCGCGACCGGTTGATGCCCTCACAATCCATACAGGTGTGGTATTGTTCACAATAGATGAAGTGCAGACTCTTATTGTTTTGTAAAATTTAATGAAAATGAAGAACCGTCATCTCGCCCGGTACAAGATACTTTAATGTAAGTATTAATATTCTAGGAAAAACATAACTTTATATTTAAAAAAACAAAACGAAAACATGGAACGCGTTTTTCTCGAAACTCCTTCTTTCGACCTGTCCCAGCGAGTACTCAAAAACTTATCATCCGATTTTCAATTTTTGTTGTCACTTGTAAATTGCAGCCACTAAGGTTGTACGAAGCCGACTTTTTAAAATTTTCTAATTACTATTTTTAAAGACGGCTTGAATACAGAAAAGGGCATTGAAAATTAAAAAAAAATATGTCCCAAACAACCGTCGGCATATTGTAAAAAAATCAAAATACAAAAACGGCTACGTATAACGATAGCTACATTTGTAAACAATGTCGATAAATTTTAGACTTTTTATTTACAGATAACGTTTTATAAATATATCGATAAGACAATGAAGAGATTTTTTTTTCGTCCGTCAAATGAAGGCGCACATATGTCTCGGTTACATTTAAAGATTTTTTATAAAAATTGCTATAAAACTAGATGGAGTGGCGTTACGGTCCTGCTACGTGGGTGAGGGGGGAAAAAGTCGGGGAATTTGAGGTTACGTAATTTGTGTACGCCCCCATAGCGATAGGTCAAACAGGCGTACGGTTGCGCTTCAGAATGAAGATGGCAGATGGCGTTAGTGGTCAGTCGGGTCAGGCAGCCCCACTACGTTCGTCATTTTGGCCGTTCGACCTTTCGGCGTTCGACATTTCGGGCCATCGACATTTTGCGTTTCGATATATTGCTTTTCGCCATAGACGGTATTACGCATATTAGGCACTCGCTATTTTCGGTTTCGGAGATATGGGTGTTCTACATTTTTCGGTTCTGTATTTTTGTTTCGAATTGCAGACAATCTGAATATTCGTTTTCGAATAAATTACCTCTCCAATAAATAATGGTTCGATTTATAGTCATTCGATTTTTTATCAGCCGAAAGATAAAATTTCGAATAACTTAACCATCGTTATTTTGAGAGTTCGAAATTCTGTCGTTTCGAAATCTTTGTCGTTTTATATTTGGTCATTCGACATTTTTACCTCCACCCGTTCTTGAAACAGTATAAATGCTTCGTTCTGGCTACGTGTAAAAGGTGGCCTCTCGCGATTATAATTACGGTGGATTGGTCGTGGGCATTTATTCATTCAATTCTTCAAGAATGGAATGCAACAACAATTAAGGGGTACTTGAAAACTGTGCACACATGTTGCTTGAAGAACGATACGCCACCAAAAGGGATGACCATTTTTTAAATTTGCTTTGCACATTTCATGAAAATTGTTTCGAGAACGATCCACGAAACTTTTCCCGAATACAAACACTTCAAAGTTATTCTGTTGGAGTCTATGGTCTATAAGTAGAAAGTTTAGGCAATTAGATGACATTCAAAAACGTGTGCACACTTTTGAAGTGCAAGGGTGAAGAGGAAGCGAATGACAGTATTGTTGTCATTAGGAAGCATCGGGCACAAAATCCTGAAAAAATTGAAGACTGATGAGTTCTTACACGTACTCTCAGTGAAGGATAAAGGTGCTACTACTTATAGGAACTCCCCATTCTTCTTAAGATACAGTGACATAATGTCGCACTTACAGATCGAATGTGAAATAGCGTATTACTCCGGCATTGAAGATACACACCATAAAGTCGGAAATAAATATTATGCACCGAAATTCGCGGGTCGCCTTTTGAATACATGGATGCCATATGTAGTTATGTGGAGTTCGTTGGATCTCAGCTTCGTTGATCCGACAGTTTCCCGAATAAGTAATACGTTCGCTGAAAATTATTTTAGAGTCACAAAAGACTTGACGTTTAAAAGATTGATAAACTCGTCAATAGCAGATAGAGTCCGACAACTTAAGACAAGTCGCCTGGCTACAATCGCAAAAATCAATTTAAACGTAAAATTAAAAAGGACGAAAACTTTGCGTCAAAAACTTAAGTATCCGCAAATTGAGTCCGATTCTCTCGTTAAGGAAAACCGGCAGAGAAAAAGCCACGGAAAAAAACGCCGAGCGGAATACATTGAAGTGCCGTTCATGAAAAAACTGAGTCGGAAAATTATGGAAAGAAAAACGAATGCAAAACAGATGACGGCCGTAGTAGGCAAAGAAAATGAAATCACTCTAGAAGGAAAGGTCCCAAAAATTGAAGAGACAAAGACCGTAACGAAAAATACGGATGTTATTGACCGTCTGTTTGAAAATGATAGTGGGCTTGTAAGTCTGGAGACACCAACAGAACAGAAGATATCGCAACAGAAAGTTAAAAAGTTTCATAATGGGTTAATAAAGGAGATACATTATTACAGCCAGTTAACATCTCGTTTACTCACAGTTGGGCGCTACTGTACGACGAAATCAATATCGATCGATACGTTCGAGATCAACGACAAGAAATATTCTACCCTTCGTAGTCCCAGATGGATCGACGGAAAAATAATATACTCATTTGCGGCTGCAAACCTGAACGAATGGCCGGGTATATCGTACATACCGACAGATGACACTGCAATGATAATCGGCAAATCCAGCGTGAAAAGAATTGATCGCAACAGAAGAATCTGCAAAACTAATAAGGATATCCAGAAGAAGTTGCTGATGCCTTATATGTTTGACGATCATTGGTGGTTACTGGTCGCTGACATAGAACAAGAAACATTGACGTTATTGGATCCGATAGAAAATGGAAAGGACAATACACGAGTAATGATAGCATTCAAAGACTTCCTATCTTTCTACAGTCCCAGTCCTTCAATGAGCAAATTACAGAATATTGAGTGGAAAGAGCATCAAATTCAAGTACGTCCAGATCAATCCGAGAACGACGGACACAGTTGTGGAGCATATGTATTATATTATGCATTGCTTGGGAAATGGTAAAGCATTGAATATCAATTTTGATCCTTTGACATATAGGCTCGAAATTGCACACGAATTGCTTCTAAAATCCGAAAATATGGATGACATGTGTATACACTGCTTCGTATCAACGGGCCTAGGTACAATCAAATGTAAAATGTGCGAACGCAAATGCCATGCGAAATGCGTATACAAGTCGGAAATAAGCACAGACGACGAAGACGAAGAAATTAAAAAAGCTTCTAAAAGAAAGACCAAAGAAAATGGTGACTGATCATTTTATTTGTAAATTATGCAAAAGGCATACAGCAGCGTATGTAATGAATGATTAGAGTAAAGAAGTGAGAAGAAACTTTTTAGTTTCAGAAAAAATCGACCTTTGTATGATAGATATGTCAAGAAGATCTTGAAAGAACCATCGCGACATAATCAGAAAGACAGATACTGATGGCGGTTTGTTAATAGATGACAAGGATGCAATGGAAAAAGAAAACAATTCATGCATTTTGTTAGTGAACTGCCAATAGTATCCAATCATCGAAGAACGAGAATTTCTTCTTATCTCTCATATGGAAGATTCGTAATGCTACTCTCTAAATCCTATTTAAAACATCATCGGGAATGGACTTTTGGTTGTAGTTGTCCAAAACCTTTATATGTTCTCAAATGGCAACCGATTAGACTTGAAGTTTGTCCCATATATCGTAGAATTTCCGAAACATATTCCCATGACGGGGATGCGGGAATAACTATACAAAATGCTCAAATAATACTCTTACAACATCAGAGGAGCGTAAGAAAAAAAAACATTACGTGGAGATCTGAGTGGACGGAGGTAAAATATTTTTTTAAACATATAAGACGTGAAAAGAATCAAAAGGGTCAGTAAGACCCAGAAGGTCAGAGGGTCCTGTCTATAAAAACAAAAGTAGAATGCAGAGCTCATGTAGAGGATCAAAGAGACCATTGAAGCGCACCTACAATATAAGAATTGTTTTCAATAATATATTTTCAATTACTTCTTATCTGAAATCAATATTCTAAAGTTAACGGGACACATTTTTTGCAGGCTGTATTTGATTTGCAACTCGTAACCATTCCCACAAGGGTGGGTTCCGTTGATAAAAATCGTAGGTTTTGGTTTCAGGTGCGACTACTCATAACGCCAAAAAAACAAGGCAATCTCTCTACCGTGGGAGATAACATTTTTTACAACTTTAACCCCCTATTGAAGGTGGATTTCCTTTGCCGAAATCTTAAAATGTTTAATATGATTTTTAATAGGCACCCAGAAGTGAACTGTTCAATAAATTGATTGGAAGTAAAAAAATTGAAAAAAAATGCACCCCCCCCCCCTAAAAGTGAGTTCCGGCAAACGAAAATCGCTCATTTTTTTCCTGGCTTTCCTATGGTTAGTTTACCCGTAACGCCAATAAAAAATATGACTATCTTCATAACGTGAGAAATACGATTTTTTTTACAACTTTTTCCCCCTCCGATAAGGGTGACTTCCGGCAAACGAAATTCGTTTATATGTTTTTTCCTGGCTTCTCTAGGGTTGGTTTACCCGTAACGCCAAAAAAAAAGATGACTATCTTCAAACCGTGAAAGAAACGATTGTTTACGACTTTTACCCCCTCCGATAAGGGTGACTTCCGACAAACGAAATTCGCTCATATTTGTTTCCTGCCTTTCCTATCGTTGGTTTACCCGTAACGCCAAAAAAAGATGACTATTTTCATACGTGGAAGATACGGTTTTTTACAACTTTTACCCCCTTCGATAAGGGTGACTTCCGGCAAACGAAAATCGCTCATATTTTTTTCCTGGCTTCTTTATGTCTGGTTTACCCGCAACGCCAAAAAAAAGATGACTATCTTCATACCGTGGAAGATAGAATTTTTTCACAACTTTTTTCTTCTATTCATTAATTTTTTTTCTAAACAACAGCTTTTCATACAGGCTAGACAAACATAGAGAGCAAAATGTATATTCAGAAATTTGTTTATTTTTACCAACATCGAGGAATTTAGGAATGCTCCATTTCTCATTTTATACCGATAGTGTCGCGTTTTCAGGCAGAATTAATCGTGCGGTCTAAAAATGCCGTACGACAAGGTTCTATTACAGGAAATTTTACAGCAGCAAGACTACAGAACTTTGGTTGCTTATGGCAAAATATTACCTCCGACCAATTCGGTACACATACTTGTTGCCAGCTGTATGACACTACGTGGTTCGCTTATTCAGCCGCGTCATGTATACACAATGGTCAATGAAGATCGCATTGGATTCCGAACATTGATTATCAAGACTTATAAAATAGCACCAAGAGAATTGAATAATATCGATACTAGCGCTTTAAGTGCAGCTTCAAAAAACGACTTGAACGCGTCTCTATCGGAAAGTCTATTCTCCAGACAAATCAAATTGATTTTGTCGGCTAAAAAATGGTTAGAAATAACCCCCCCAAAAAAAAAAATTTCTAGCGGTCGAACATACTGGAAACTGCAAGAAGGGTGGGGTGACATCATTGCCGAACGAATATGTCATCAGCATGGATTGATCGAATGCGTCATTTCGTTTAAAAATAATTTAATAACTTCATCCGCTACTGCAACATCCTATGCGAAATTGTCGGTCACTGCGCCGAGTGCAGCGCGAAAATAACCGGTCGATTGCAGAAAGTACCAGCTGTCACGTACGACGTTATTCTCTGATTTCTTTTGACCAGCATACACATAATTGTACACGTGCGAGAAGCAATAGAGCCAGCTATTTCTATTTTTCACCGCAACCAAAAATATAAATGTTCGAGATATCTATCACAATTGTATTGCTTCTCACACACCATAGACCATAGCGAAGATATATTCTTTCCTTGTTTATCAACTGGGTACAATACCTAATGCACGTATTTTCATGTAGCGAGCCGCTCCGCTATTTTTTCCCGGTCTGCATGAGAGCAGTAATAAAGGTTTTCCGCCCGGAGCCTCAAGCCCTATGATAGGGATCGGCAAGGCGACATGGTAGAGATCCAAAATATCCAACCTTTATTGCTTCTCAGATGAGGTCGAACTCTCAGATATTAGACGAAAAATAGTTCTTCTCTGTGCCCAAATTAGGAGAGTAGCCCTCCTGGTAAAGTCATCTCGCCCTTATAAAACCTCCGTGTCTCGACGACAAGCGAGCAGTATAGCCGAAGTTTTTAACGCCGATACACTGTTCGTAATCCAGGTCTTCCGTAGAAGATAGTGATCCGACAGTAGTATCGGACGTACATTATAATAGATTCAGTCTCAATCAAGATTTTCACACGTCGTTACGCTGTCCGAAATCCGGATCTTCTGTAGAAGAGTGTAATTCGGCGTAATTATTAAAGTCAATTTATATTGTTTTATATTCAGAAATGTCAAACGACCAAATATTTCAAAGTACAAGTTAATGTTAATCCGCGACCAGATCTCTAGCAGATTGTGAGAGTACGGGTGTGTGTTTAAAGAAATATTCAACGGAAGCAAGAATACGTTATTGTAAAGCGATGACACCGCTCCTGATTGTCAAAGGTATTTATCACATTATAAAATTTACTTGGAATGTACCAATTTATTATTTCATCGAGTGTTTATCAAACTATTGTGTAACTCAATAAATTGAAGTCCCTTTATTACCAATTTCCTAAATCCATAAAAGAAACAAGATCTCTCAAAGTCTCACAGCAAACGTTCCCACATAATTATTATCTCGAAGAGCACTCGTGAGTCATTAGGGTAGTAATCAGAGTAAAGCGTTTACCGCTCAACCCCTATAACTCTAGACATATATATATATCTTTTCTAAACGGCTTCGGACGTAACACAGTAAAGGATGTTGATGTGATATTTTTATGTGATCTTGAAAACATTCGACCTGGAATGCATGAAGGGAAGAAAAAAAGACAGTTAAGATGCAAACGCGTGAAAAAGTGGCCAATCAATTAATTGAACAAAGGAAGGATGCAGTCACTTTTCAGCGCAAAGAGGCGAAACGGATGAAAAAAATTGCGGGGGGGGGATCTCCCTATCGTGCCACATGCACCCACGATTCGGAAAGCACAGAAACAATTGCTAATATTGCTCGGGTTGGAATCTACGAATCCGCCCCTCAACTTGATGAATTAATCAAATAATCGAAAATTCGCTGGTTCTATACACAGGATTAGCTTGCTAAATTGCTATTGCTTGTATTGGCTGCCCGAACAGCAGCAAATTTACACTGCACGGTGCTGAGGCAATCCAAATTGCATTCTAACGATTGACGCAACTGGAGGTTTCGCAAAACGGCTAAATAATCACGATCCACACGTGTTTTTATAGCTATGCATGCTGGTGACCAAAGAGGGCAGTGTACCTGTATTTTAGATGGTGTCCGCTGATCAACGATCATTTATCATAGGACATTTAAAAACATTCATTTTGACCAAAGGTGCGCCCAGGACTCCTATTGTCGTATGTGATTTCGGGCGTGCTTTGGTTAATGCCGTTGCTCAAGAATTTGGCAGATGCAACGATTTGCAAGAATATTTGCAAAAATGTTACGATTGTGTTGGGCGAGGTTTCGCTAAAGTCCCAGCGACATATGTAGGCTTGATGTAAGCCACTTTGTCGCAATGGTGGCCCGATGGGAATGCCTTGGCGTGACGGTGATTGCAGCACGCAGATTTTATATGCGTTGTATTTGCCGAATCTATCAAGTGGATAATTTTGAAACCGTGACGTCGTTCATCGAATCACTACTCGCCGCAGCTTTGAGTGAATCGATCGGCTTCACGACCGAGAGAGAAGCGGTACCATCAGAAATGCGGATGCAAGCCCTCACCAATACCATTAAAGGAGTGTCCTTGAAAGAAATTGAAAATAATGCTGAAAAGACTGATGATATTGAGGTAAGTGAGGATAGCGATGCGGAAAATGACATGATCGATACAGACTGGATCACGTGGGCGAATTCAAGATATGCCAATGCAGAAGCCTGACGCATTCTCTTCCGGGTCACGGTGAGAAGTGGGTGGAGAGTGTCCAATGATGAGTCAGTGATAATCTGAAAAGTTATGTTTGAGGTATTTTATGGGTCCTGAAAAGGACCACGTTCACAAAAATACCGCTTCCGTTGGCAAAGCCCCGGAAGTCGGTGAAAAACTGAAAAATAAAATAGGAGGGGGTAATTTGAGAGTAAGGGGGTAGGGAAGAGAGGAAGGGCTTTACGCCGAGGATGGGAGCTCGAGGAGGGGTTGTCTACCTTGAGGGTTTGTGGGCGTCGGAAGGGGACGAGTCGGGATGCGGGAGGGGATGTATTCCGCGACGATTTTTGCAGTGCGGCGGGAGGCGGCAGGAATTGGTCTCTCTACCTCCCGGGCCAGGGCCTCATAGAGTTCCTCGAATTCGGTATCCGAGGACGACGGGGAGGGAGGAGGGGATTCAAGCGTCGGAAGATTTTCCTCGTTACCGACGGTGCTTGCTTCCTTCGGCCCCTCCGTCTCCACAGATGTACGAACTCGGGGGTCTGCAGACACTGCCTGGGGGATAGAGCGAAGGGATTCTACGAACTGAGAGAGAGGAGGGAGTTTCTCGCCATGGGGGAGGGTTTGTTGTGCCCACTAGAAATGTGCCTCGTAATTATTCTCCTCGACGCGAGCTAGAGGTAGGCGCGGATCTGGGCGATGTTGGGTGTATGTAGAGATGGGAATGTAAGGAAGCCCGGCAGTCTTCCTTTGGAGGTGTCTCCGAATGTGGGCCGGGTTCCGAGGATTTTTGGTAAAACAAAAATAAAGGAATGGTGAGGTTAATGAGAAAAGATACTGTATTTGAAAATTATTTTCAAAAAAGGATAATATAACAAAAGGTAGTTTTTTCGGAGAGGTAGGATTTTGTAAAGGAGCCTTCGCTTCAACACCGGACTGCGTAAAAAGAGAAGGCAGGATAGGCGATTCTTCTCTTCTACACCGGACGGCGTACAAAGAGGAAGAATGATATTCTTGGATAAGCGATATCATGGACTGCGACTCTTTGAGATGGAATATGGAGAGGTAACGGGTCTGCGACACTCTCGAGATGGAATATGAAGAGGTAACGGGTCTGCGACACTCTCCGACGCGTGCACGAGCTGCGAAGGCGTCTTTTCTTTCCAGATTTGATCGTAGCCGGTGGTCGGGTTATATTCCCGACCGAAGCTACGAATGGCTATGGGAAAGCGAGGAACAGGGCGCCGACCATCAGTCGTCGCGTGCGGCCGAGGTGGGTCGAGCGCGGTCGACGTGAGCCGAGCGTGCTGCCGTGTGCCGAGCGCGCCATGTGTCCTGCGAGGGAAAGGTTGGGTACAAACTTTTCACAATGGCGGTACCGCGGAACACCGGGTACCCGTTTAGCTGGCCTATGACACGCGGGTAACCCCGAGCTGTCATAGGTGAGCCGTACATTTATTTCATAACACGTTCGCAAGTTTTTAGCGGTACGTTTTGTGCGTGGGTTTCTTTTTTTTCTGTTTAGGTGGATTACGGGCGAACGGCGAGGGATTTCGCCCGCGTACCTGGTAAGTGTGCGCGGGCTCGTCGCACACGTCGGGAAGTCTTTTACACTTATAATAAATAAAAGAAAAGAAAAAAGTAATAGCGGTGGTTGTGAGGGAGGAGGGTTATTTATGAACGTTATGTAATATAAAGCGGTAGGGGGGAGTCAGCTCGATTAATAAGGGGAGGAGATTTTCAAACAAAAGTGACAGCGAGAGGTTATGTACAGGGAGGTGATTTATTTACAGGGTGATAAGGGGAATAAACCGTGGGGATGAATGTCGGGTGTCGACATTGTCATCTTCGAGGTTCTCATCTTTTATTGACCCTTCCAGGCGCAGTGGCAGGGTCCGGTCTCTTCGAGAGTACTCTCCACAGAGGGGCACGCCGATACGTCGCCAGAAACGTCCCCGACGAGGGCGTGCTATCTTCGGAGGAAGCCATCGATCGTCGAAGGACTCGTCGAGGGAGTTCACTGTAGGAGATCTGCCCCGGAGGGCTTGCCAAAGGGGTCTCCGGACACGAGCAGCCATGGACACATGGCGCTTCGGTGCTCCGACCTTCTATCGGCCAGAGGATCGTTCCGGAGAAAATTAGGGGTATATTGGCCGTGTGGAATGTGCGGACAACAAGCCATCTGGGCAAGATCGAAAGAAGGAAGTATAATTAATGCGTGTTTCAATCCTGACTTCGCCCAACGCATGAAAAAACAGTTGCTTCATTTTTTGCCGCTTTCGACCAACATCATGCGGCGTCATTTACGGAAGAGGTGAAAAAATTGCAATGTCTTCGTCGGTTGAATCTGAGTTTGCTGACTTGAAACATCGTGCATTGAATGGTAAATTGCCAATGAGTATTGACAAGTTCATACTTCAGCATATGGACTACCTCGATGGCAAAGTTAAATTCGCTTCCAACAAACAAGATCTGCCGCGAATGGCGAGAAAAGAACCAGAAGATGAAGGGAGCAGTCCTGAGGATACAACTGAACGAGGTATCCAAACTGCTGAAGAATCCGAACTCGATCGTGTTACCAACGAACACCATGTCTTGCAAATCGCGATAAAAAAAACCCAAAAGACGAAAAAAGCACTCATGAGGACACAATTAGACGAGATATTCCGATTGCTAAAGAACCCGAACTCTATCATGTCACCAACGAATTTAAAACGTCTATTAACGAACAACGCGAAGATAATGGCAACACCGATGTTGAGGACAGTCCATCTGGAAATGACTTACAAAATAACAAAAATGTCCCGTCAAGTATAGCTAATGAGTGCAGCATTTGGAATTCGCTAGAAGAGTGGGGTGGAAAGGGTGCAAAGCAACCAAAATCGATTGCTGAATCAGAAGAACCTCCGGTCAAAAGAAGAAGAAAACCCTCGTACTTGGACACATGCCCAGAATTGGATTATATAAAAAATGCAAGGGTTTCAAAACTCCTTTAATTTAAAAACGGTCTGTTCTGCCAGCCTGTTATTATGGGAAATCCCCAGCTCATTTTAAAGAGGACTTGTGCATTCGATACACGTTTCCAGCTGATTATGAGCGCAATGGTATCGAATCAAGCGCATTCCGAATCACTAGAGAAGCCCATCAATTAAACGATCCGATTGGCTCGGAAAATATTGGCGAAACAGAAAATCTCGGCTTCCGATTACCGAGAGAGAGCAGAGATATTGTCGAAAACGGGACTCTTTGAAATGGAATCTCTTACCAGGAAGATAAAACAGATGGACACCGAGTGCAATGTAGCTCACTTGGCGCAATATATTTTTAGCGACATACCGAGCTACAAGACAAAAGTTGTCTGCCTATGCGGATCCTCAAAACATCCTTTTCGGGATTAATATCGATGTACTCTTGTGTCGAGGTTTTGGCTCTATGCAGCAAGCGATCGACGATGGACATGAAACACAGCGGAAGTGCCGAAAGTGCGAACGGCTAAAAGCAGACGATATCGATTATAGACCACAGCTAATTATCGATACAAGTGTTATAACCGACGATCGATACACGAACCGAAATGAACGTTTACATCACGCCCTAGGATCGATAGCGAATTTTGTGACACTGAAGGACAAAACCTATTGTCTAGCGGGTGCCGCACGATTCGCGAAATCTGGCTTTTTCCCGGAAAAAACTTACACCAAAATTTTATTTTGCTACGCATTACCCACGAGTAATACGAGGAGTGGGGCCGCTAACTTATTATTCAACAATGAGATACGAAGATAGACTTCGTCTGCTAAAGCTCACTGCAAATGTCTCTTGTAGTCGTGTTAATATAACTTCAGCGATGAAATATCAATTGCAAAATTGTAATTTTATGCGCAATTGTTATCTATCTAAAATAAGAAACTCCGGTCCTTTGCGAGAAATTGGTATAATTACTTACAATACGCATTTCACAAATATTGCACCTCAAAATTCAATACAACGTGTTGCTTGGATATATATTCAGGAAACAAAATATTCAAAAAAAAATGAATATTGATAATCAATTAAGACGCAATGTATCCTGTTTTCGGTAAAGTTATAGATACTTTTTCGGCTGGCGACATCCCTTATTTTTTGTTCAATCCCTTACCATCTTGTAAATTTAACTATCGTTTTTGAGGCTCCGAAATAGTGAAAACCACAAATATGGATTCGCCTAAGAACCTAATTTCTCTAAACGCATTACCATACTCACGCCTGTGTTGTTTATTACTCATTAAGCTCTCTAAGACATATATAACTGTACGTTTCGCATTGTAAATATTTTGCGTTATGTTGTGCCTTGATTAATATAAAAAATTGTTTGGAATATAAAATGTTAAAACATACCTGTAATAAAATTATAAAATGTACAATTACGTATTTAATATTCCTTTTTACAATTAATATTTACAGCGATTGTAGCAGATGTTTCCAGATTTTCTAGTGGCCATATGAATGGAGTGTTTGCTGTTAATTATACCAAATAGTCTGGTAGAAAGAATATTGTTTCATACGACTCAGTGACCGGTAGTTTAAACTAAAAGCACTAATAATATGATTGGTGACTCGTGGTAGCAGTTACTTTCCTGACTAGTGAATAAAATGAGTACATAGACCTTATGGTCTAATCATTCTAATATTCGAGACAGGGATTGCAAACCAGAATTCGGCGATTGATTGTACGCATTGGGATTGGTATATTAATCATTGTTTGTCGAGCAGTTACCAAACTGACCAGCTCTTGAAACGAATAAATGGACCAAACAGTCTGGTAAATCCAATGGCCTCTACCAGCTCCGCGCCCGAGAGCTTGACGAATATTTTAAACTACAGGGGCAATTAAATCAATTAAATTGATCAGTGGGAGCAACAACCATACATACATTACCGGCTGGTAACTTTACTACATAAACGGAACAAATGCCACATATTGTAATAATGCTAACGCTTAGGATTAGATTAGCAAACCAAACTTCGTTTATTGAATTGACAAGGGGAATGAAGTAATAATTTCTGCACAGGCACTCTATCCATATATGCACTAATGAGTTCGGTAAAAGCAACCTGGATTGCGGTATTTTGAACAGTTCATTTTTCTCCGTAGAGTCGAAACACGTTGGTACCAGAAGAGACGTCCAACGTGGAATTGGTACGCACTGTTGAAAACAACAATAACGTATGGAACATAAAATAAGACGCCGGAACGTTATTCTATGTTATTCCGACCGTTATTCTTTCGACTTTCCTTTCGTCTTACTCGCGCGCGACCTCGTGACGTCCTTTTGTATTTCGTCACACTGGTTATCGTCTTCTTTTTTAACAACAAACACATCAATGAAATTTCTCTCGTTATCGAATTCATACAATCCTTACCGTTTTATTTTGATAATTTTCAAGGTAGCAATCAGGAAAATTTAATAGATTTTCCGGAAAACACCGGCGACGAGACGAAACCCCCGCGCAAGCGCGTGCGCTTTCTGCTTCCCGAGGAACCAAGTGTAAGTCTAGTACAAAGGTTCTGTATTTACAGTGAGGAATTTTAGAATTGTTAATAGCGCCGTATTTAAAGGCTTTAGGTGATAGGAGAACTGAATTTGCGCTCGCATGTTCAACCCCTGTAAGCGATATCAAGTCCCTGCCTTCCTAAATGTAATTTTTTTTTAAGACAAAAAATAATTTTTTATTTCGCGATTTTTCTCCCGTTATTGACAGTGTCAAAAACAATTTGTAAATCAAAGCTCGAACTTTTGTGAGTAGTATATTTATGGTTTTTTTAAATTCATTTTAGAATACAAAGGTTCTGTATTTACAGTGAGAAATTTTAGGACTATATATTTATATTTATCGTTATTTTTTTAATTGATTTCAGTCTTCTTGGCAACCCGTCAAAGCTCCAACATCTCTTGTCGGAGGAGCAACCGGAGCCGCCGAACCTGCGGGACGCAACCTGAGGTCGTGAAACAGGGTAAGGCTATCGACAATTAATTGATTCTACTTATGGTTGAGGCAAAACTGAATTTGCGCTCGCTTGTTTAACCCGTGTAAGCGATACCCCCTAAAAAACTTTAACAAGTAAAAAACGTCAAGTAATGAAAAAAGCCCTCGAAAAAATTATCGGTTGTTTCACTATGTACAAATTCTAATTAACCTTGAAATATTTGTGATTTTTTTTAAACAATAGTTTATTCAGATGATTACTTTTTCAATTTAAACGTACAAAAGTGAAATAGCTTTTTATGAAAAAGCCAAGCAATTTTACTAGAATCGTACACAAAATTGTTGTCAAACCCTAGAAATACTATTTTTCTCAATATTTTATTTTAAAAAACCACATTACTATTATAATAAAGCTGTATGTATGTATTTACTAGAAACGTACACAAAATTGTCAAACCCTAGAAATACTATTTTTCTCAATATTTTATTCTTAAAAACCATAATTCTATTATAATAAAAAGTTCGAATCGAGATTAGTTAAAAGTATAACGTATACATCACACAAGTACTGTATGTATGTATCACCGAAAATGCTGTGTAACAACTTGGCGTGCATGGTTAAGAAAAAAGCTCGGCGAAGGATGACGTTTTCTCAACAACTTGACTATCAGGTTAGGAAATATATAAATTGACGCAATTTATTATGTAACTGCAAACCAAGTTTCTGATACCGCAAAAAATAAATTATACAATCAGTGACGTATCCCTAGACCACACGACTTTTGAAATCTCACTTTATTTGCCTAATTTGAAAAGTTACGTGAAAGTATTCACTTTGCACTCTATTGCAGAGCTACCATACATCTAATGAAATTTATTGCGTTGTATAAATTTTGGTGGAATAAACATAGTTTCGGCAGGCTGCAGGTTTTAATTAGGGTGCGACCCATTTGCTGGTGGAAAAGGAATATCGACATTACTCTCGACACCTGTCGCTCCATTTCCGATAGTATGTCCAAGTACAGTCGATCATCTCAGTTCTAATCATCCTGTATACCTGATGCAATGTTATAATTTGAAATAATGTAAGAAGTTTAATTGGTGCACAAATTACTTATGCAAGCGGTAGGAACGTTTCTGTAAGAAAATCGTGTATCTTCCTGAGCTTTTTTTCTTAACCATGCACGCGAAGTTGTTGCACAGCATTTCCAGTGACACATACATACAGTACACTTGTGTGATGCATACCTTGTACTTCTATATAATCGCGATTCGAACTTTTTATTATAATAGTAATATAGTTTTTTTAAATAAAATATTGAGAAAAATAGTATTTCTAGGGTTTAACAATTTTGTGTACGGTTCTAGTAAATTTGCTTGGATTCTTCATAAAAAGCTATTTCACTTCTTTTGTACGTTGAAATTGGCAAAGTAATCATCTAAATAAAAGTATTGTTTTAAAAAAATCGCAAATATTTCAAGATTAGTGAAAATTTTGTAGATAGTGAAACAACCAATAATTTTTTCCGAGGCATTTTTATTACTTGCGTTTTTTTACGTGTTAAAGTTTTTTAGGGAGTGTAATTCACGAGGGTGCAGGAATAACGCACTACGCGATAAAAGCGACGTTCCTCGAGCGTACTGCTGACGAAATTGTACGTCGTAAGAATGACGTCGACGTCGTCGAGGTCACCGGCTCCCCAGCCCATCTTCATGTTCGTACGCTCGTCCTACCGTAATGCTGTACGACCATTGGTCCTGGAGACAAGCACGCGAGTTCGTTTCTCCAGTTTTCTACAAATCGTTCCTCTAGATATCACTATTTTGTCGTAAACAAAATAGATCGGTGGGTGCCAAAAGAGACGAAGGTAGAATCAGATGTTTCTGAATTTAAGACGAACGATTTATGGTTTCCGTACTCATGGTGGAACTGGGCACAACTACGAGATGCGGTCCGTTGTCCTTGTTCGTCAGTCCCGCCTCTTTCAAGTACGTGAGAAAAGCTATGACCTGGATAGTTTTCCCGAGACCCATCTCATCGACCAGGATACCGTTGATCTTCCGCGAGTGCATTGCGGCGAGCCAATTCAGGCCGACCATCTGACAGGGCGCAAGTTTCAAGTCGGCCGGTATTCCTATGGGCTAAAGGCTGATCATTGAAGCACTGACGGCCACAGCTCTTTTAATGTTCGCTGAGAGTTTCAGGCACTTCTTCATCAGCGCCTCGACCACGTGCTACATCGAAAGCAAAAGTAAAGCCGACTTCAGTAACTCAGTGCCGAGGTACTTGTTGTTCTGAAATTTGTCAGTCGCGCTAACCATCGAATACTTGTTGTCGAACCGAGGTACTTGTTCTGAAATTTGTAAGTCGCGCCAACCACCGAATAGACGGGCATTCATTATCGCTGTGTCTCTCTTTTGCGAACGGTGCGATATCAGGAGGAGTTTTATCAATAGGGTGTTCTGCATAAACACAAGTTCGCCCTTCTTCTCTAGGGTCAGCTGGTCCGAGATCTTGACGTTGGTATCCAAATCGTTGAAATTTTTGTTACGATAAAAATGTGTATATAGATATATAGGTGGGAAAAAGTCGACGAACGATTGAAAACGTGCAGCTATGAACATGTGTCGTTCCACGAACCTGTCACAAACTGTTGTAATTATCCTCGTTCGTGTCAACATCCACCTCCTCATCTCTATTGGTCTTTCTTCGCTTTTTGTTGCCCGTTCTCGCGGATGCTTTGAGCGTTCGTTTTCTGTTGTTTCTCAACGCCTTTTTCGCTTCCTTCGAATTCCAATTGGCGTTGACCAACGCGTCTTGAACATTTCGAACGACTAGATTGAGACAATTGTAGAGATACGTGGAACCGCTCGGAGCTCGTTAGGTCGGTTTTTAAGACCGTTTTTATTTATGAACGATGCTTCTTTGTGGGTCCTTTAATTGACCTTGAAACTTTACACGAACGAAGGACTTTCCGTGAAAAATAATAATTTGTCTCTCTAGATGCTCAGAAGTTCAGAGAAAGAGAGAGAGAGAGAGAGGGAGAGAGAGAGAGAGGGAGAGAGAGAGAGAGAGAGAGACGCGGTTCTAGAGAAAAATTGGGGACAAACAATATGAGCTGTCTGTTCGCTACTCGTAAAAATTGATCTGTGTTTCGATTCTTAGTTCTCCCCTTACGATGGCGTCGATGTCAGGAAATTAAGTAAGTAAGTACTTCGGTTTCTTTCCCCTTTCTATAGTCGCGTCGCCTTTCGAGTCGACATCTTTCGGCCTCGGGGGGTTCTCGACGTCGCTGTCACTGTACTACAAGCCCCCGCGTTATTCAATCGGAGACGTTGTTATGGTGACCACGAATCCTGTTGCAACAGGGCAGAGCAAAAAGTTGATGGCTAAGTTCAAGGGGCCGTTCAAAGTCGCTGCCGTCCTGCCAAACGATCGGTACGAGGTCGAAGACCTGCCCGTGTAGAAATTTCTTAGGGTTAGCCTGATTAGGATCAGGCCCCGATCGGGGTGTGATACGTGTAACATCTATTACGGACATCCTGATCCGGCCCCGACCGGGCCGGAATTATTCAGGCCCTAGATCAGGTAATACCAAAATGGCCCTACTGCAGCCGTCCCTGATAAGATCCTACTAAGGCTTTCCCCGATCGGTCCCTACCAAAGCTTGCCCTAATAGGCCCTACTAGGGCTTTCCATGATAAAGCCATACACAGGCTTGCCCTATAACCGCCTCAGCCGTCGATGCCCATAACCTCTTATTTTTTACGTGGAAACTCCGATTCGACAGCATCGTAGCTTTGTTTTTTAGTTTCGATGTATTTCTGATTTATATTTTCAAAGAGTGTTATGGACTCTCACAATAAAAAAACTTTACGCAACTCAGATGCGTGTTCGGGGATTTCGGCAGCTCCGTAAATCTCAGAGCGCAGATTAAAATAAAGAGTCATCGTCGTCGTGGGAATAAGGTATGTATTATCTATAACCATTTTAACAGGTGTTCAACATGTTATTCATAAGCAAACGCTAAATGTACAGATATATTTATTATATATATATACTTTATTTAATTAAATAAAATGATAAGATCATGTTCGAAAAACATATGATCTATATTGTAATCTACGAGGTATGTGTGCAACATTATGAGAACAAAATTTGAACGAGCATAAGTTTTCTTCTGCCTTAAAACTTCCGTTCAACAGAACCGAATTACTCTCACGTTAAATCAATTTATTCATAGGTTGCAATTCTCCGAGCACTATCACAGCATCGGCCTCACCATCAATCTTCAACGTAACAAAGCATGTTCCAGTAGAGGCCAATTTGTGTGCAAGCGATGTTAAAGAAAGCTGCCTTCTTCAAGCAGCTGACGATGATGAGAAAACAAACAATTCCATCAGTTATGATTCGATGGATGCAGAATTTTCCGAAGATAAGGAAACTGACAGCGAAGAATTTTTTGACGGTAGCCAAGTTATCGGGTTACCGGACGATGAAAATTGTATCAACGATGATGCATCTTTAAATTCCATCTCACATAGCGAGGCTGATGAAAGCGATACAGATATCGCCCGACAGCACAATGCTGATGACATTGCAGCACTGCGGAAGTGGGCAATAGACTCTAATATCCAGCACACGCATTTAGATGCTTTACTTAAGATTTTGCGAAGGGAACTTCTTCCTCAATTACCGAAATCATCAAAAACTTTTTTTAAAACAACATCCACTCGATACGAAATTGAAGAGTTCAGAAATTCTGATGAAGAAATTATTGGTGAGCTCGTGTATTTGGGAATAACTATACTACTCAAAGTAATGTAATTAAACAGTATTGAAAAATAAAAGTATAATAGTAAAACGCAATATGTTACTAGGGTATTGCAATTATTTAAGTAATTCAATTTCATTTTTTTCTGTAACTGGTTTTAATTTTTTTTTAAATGTTCCAAATATCTACTACGATTTAAAATTTATCCGTATGTGCTCTGCGTATGTGGGCTGCGCCAGAGAAAATGACCTAATCAGGCAGTATTATAAATGCCTGATTAGGCAACCCGATAGGGGCCTGACCAGGAAAATCTATAGCGGCCTTACCAGGAAACCCGATAAGGGCCCGATTCGGTAACCCGATAAGGGCCTGATCAGGCAACCTGATAGGGGCCTCATCAGGCAACCAGGTCAGGCCCATATGTGACACAGCGTTACATTTCCTAGTAGGGCCTTTTCAGGCTGCCTTATTAGTGCCCTACCAGGGCAGTCAGGCAACCTGAACGGGCCCTGATCTAGGTCCCACCAAAATTTCTACGCGGCTGCGAGTGCTTCGACGCCCTCGAATAGAATGTGGTAAGGCTCTAGCCTGCTAGCACGAGAGGTCAACATCGTCTTACTATCGAGGACGCTAGATTTCCGTTCGACGACACTGTAACAGTGCGCCGCAATTATCGGGCCTGTAGGCAGGTACGTCGTGGTTTTGTGACCTTGTGTTGTAGGTCGCTGAATTCGTCTTAACATCGGTAATAATGTCATCGAAAAAAATACATGGTTCGATTTAAAAAAGTAGAGCTGACCATGACGTAGCTTCAGCGCCTCCACCGATACAAAAAAATAGGGTGGTACAGTATGACGGCCTTCTCGAACATTGAAACTTTTGTCTGAAACATTTTTGGATATGATCAATAGTTTGAGTGCTATTGCTCTGTAACACTTTATGTGCCTCACCCTGTATAGAAAAAAGATTTAATCGTTCAGATGATATTCGTTGTCACATTAAAAAAAATTATATATATATATATAATTATTAATATTGAAATTAAAGATCCTATCTCTGAAAACATGTTTTAAGTTATGCATGAATCTGGATAATCAAAACATCGTCGATGTGTGCCATCTAGACCTAAAATATATTACGGAATAAAAGTTGGATTAACTACAAAGAATATTCTATAAAATTATATTTTTAATAAATTTTTACGTAGTCTTAAACAAGTTATTAATGGGTATCAATAAATGAAATCTCATATAATAGCAAATACAGCTCCTATAGATAATACATAATGAAAATAGGCTACTACATAATAGGGATCATGTAAAATAATATTAATTGATGTAGTAGCTAGAATTACTCCAGTTAACCCGCCAATTGTAACTGAAAATACAAATCCGAATCTTCAAAGATTTGAAAGATTAAATCAATTTTTTTATCCACGGATCACAGCTGTCGAATCAAAAACCTTAATTGTGTTACGTATCGAACGGTACCCCGGGTTTCCCGAGTGAAATATTATTTTGTGGGCTGCTCTGCTCGTCCCATACGGCCCCGAGTTCTCTGGGAGGATAAGGGGGAGGATGCCAGAATACTTTGGTGCTTCCGATTATAACATGGTTTATTTATTAACAATAGCCGACTTATAATGTTGTTGACGCCTGAATGAGTAAACACACATACACACCACACACCTACACACCACAGACATACACACCACACTCATACACACTCACTAATTTTAACAATATAGAACTGGCATATTCGATACAAAATACGATGATTGAACGGCGCGGCTTGAGTTATGTTTACAATTTGAAAGAATGGAATTAGATGTAATAATGATTGCGTCTCTATCGCGTCGGTGTCGACTGCGCACAAGTCTGACAATCCTGTGCAACCACCTTTTGCACCGGGTTCACTAGGGGATACTATCCACCTCCCAAATGCAAGGGAATTATGGTTGCCGCGGAACCCTTTGTGCGTGAGTAGGAATCCGTGCACAGGAAACAACTCCGTGGACGCGGTACTCGCGACACCATTTTAACGACCGAAGACTGACGGACGCGAACCCGTGCAGACGCGGGAGTCTGGGATCGCGACTTGCTTTCGGCCGGAGTTATACCCCAACACCAGGTTACTTCCGTGGCTAGATGGGAATTAAAAATCTTCACCGCCACCGGACCGATGTTAGCTCGGTAGCTATCACTCCGGTGGGGGTTTTTGACAACGTCCACGGAAAGTTGCTCGCTCCCTAAGTGGTCGCTCCGGTGGGGGTTTTTGACAACGTCCACGGAAAGTCGCTCGCTCCCAAAATCCCACGGTCGAACTCCGCGGATCAGGCGATGGTTGATCAGCGGAATTCGATCGGGTACATCCGGTCTCACTATCGGCGTATCCCGACACCGCATAGAGACACGAGGCGACGAAGTCGTCGGAAAATAATGAAAGTTAAACCTGTTCATAAAAACCCAATTATTGATATTATTAAACAAAACATTAAAATTTTACGGAGACGTAACACCCACCCCCCCTTGAGAATAGTCGACGTCCTCGTCGACGGTTATAATTTTAAACCCGAGTATGTTAGTTTTTTTTTCATATCGAGAGATTACACATTTTGGCGATCGTCTGGTGGTTTCCGATGTAGTACATTCTTTTCTCAATGACTTCTCGGGAGATCGGTAATTTTGGAATTTGGAACCGAGAGACGGTGGAGGCGGCGGAGCCAGCCCGCCAGCGCTCCTCCATTTTTGATTGGCAGTTTTGCGTCTCGGCTCCCGTACGTGCGACATTACAAAGTACTTGATATATCGTTGCATGAGGTATATACAGGGTGAACTTTTCGAGTTGGTGCAACCAAACATCTCGAGGGATCCACTTTAGGAAAAAATGTTCCCATTGACAAAGTTAAGTTGACCTTACAATAACCTTAAAAATTGCCATAAAAAATCAAAAATAATCAATCCCATAATTTGTGTTGCGTGAAACTATGTAACTTTTGTCCCAAAGTTTCTTTCGTTTAAAAGTGACTCAATTACTCACGGAAAAAATAGCTTCCCATTTAAAAGGTAGAGTTAAAAAAATAATCAATTCCAATTTTTCCGTACCTTGAAACAGCTGAACCTTTATTTAAAACTCTTTTCCCAAGTGCATTATTCTCGAGATATTTCGTTGTGTTGCTCAGTACACCCGGTATAAGTTTTCACGGTAGCCTCATGATATGTCGCCACGCAATGCATGGAGATCCCTAACGAAACAATGCTCACAGCTCGAGGACTTGTTGCACCGCGGTGACGATCGATCGCGCGCCGACGCCATAAGCGTCGACGAGGACAGCTGGTGGCCCGGAGCGCGGAACTTCCTCGACGGCGAGTCTCTTGAGAACGACGTCGCGCTGTGGTGCGAGTACCGCTTACAAGCACCTGATCGCTCGGCGTCGATCTAATGATCTTCGCTTTTCCCGTGGTGAATTCCTCCTCGTTCTTATACAGTACCGCCGTACTCGGTCTCGACGTTCTTATGCAGCAAATTCCCTTCGTATTGGCGGCGATCTCCAGTGCCCGTTCCGCAGACACAGCATCACTCGGATAGAACACGGTTGAGCCCGGAATCAAGCGAAACATCGCGATATCCTCGAGGCCCATCTGCGAGGGACCATCCTCGCCGATCGATACACCACAGTGCGAACCCACGAAATTCACGTTCGATTGCGATATCGCGCCCATTCGGATCTGATCGAAGGCATGAGTGAAGGAGGTCACGAACGCCGAAACGAAGGGGCCGTGTGATCTCTGCAGGCCGCACCCGTCGCTACACCGACGAGATTCTGCTCAGCAATGAAGCACTTGATGAAACGTTCCGGGTCGACGCTCTTGATTTTTTTCAGCAAACGTCGAGTTCTTCGTGTCACCGTCCAGGGCGATTACTCGGGAATTATTCTTCGCGATTTTTGCGAGGGCGACGCCGTAAGCGAGACGCGTCGCAACCTCGTCGCCGAGCTTGTAACTAGGTGACGTGTCGAGTTTGATGTTCGCAATGTCGACCTTGGGGGCGTCCTCGACGAGGGGTTTTTGCGGCCGCAGACCGAGCGGGCCGGGATTCTTGATGAGCGAGGTCAAGTGCTTGACGACCTCCTCGACGTCGTGGCCATCGACGACGAGGGCATTGAAGCCAAAGGCGTCGAGGCGCTTGCGATAAACCACCATATTGTGCTGGAGGGAAGTCGGCTCGCTCTGGCCTTGCCGATTTATGTCGAATATCGCACGGAGACTCTCTTGCAGGAAGAGCGCTCGGGTCCTGTCGCTCCGAGGCACCTGGGTCATCAAGTCGGGTGGACAGAGGAGTCAGCAAGTCCTCCGTTCCTTCCGCATGTAGTATCGGAGCGAGGATCGACACGTGAGAGCGGGACCAGGCTGATAGTAGTACTGTTCTCGACACGCAGACACCCGTAGGCTGGTGAGAGTAGTCGTACGCGTCGTTCTGATACAATTAGGACGGAGTTGTAGAACTCCGACCTCTCGTACGACTACTTCTCGCGGGGGCCTTTCCGAGCAGGCTATACGGAGGGCTGTCGGGCGGGAGAGAGAGAACAGCCATCCTCCTTGGGTTGGTGGTACGTCCAGTAGCCTGAGTGACCCGGATGCACTCGTACGTCGCAATGTTGCAACGCCTCAACCGTGGGTTTCATCAACCATTGCACTTCGCAGAACTTGGATGAGAGAGAAAACTGTATCGGCATCCCGTCGGAACAGATTAGGCGGCGTCCATTCTTTCTACATCCTGAGTGATATATGGAGCTACAGCGAGGACATGGGCAGACCCCGTCCTATTGTTGAACACCTGCGGCGCCGGCCAGGGATGCTTCCGGTAGAGGTCGTACGTAGGGCGGTTAAGTAGCGGGATGTGCGCTATAATCAACACCTTATACCGGTAGGACAGTAGACCCGTTTTTCCGCAGAGTTTTCCGGGCGCAAGTGGTCCAGGGAGAGGGGAACTCCACCCCTCCGGCTTTGAGTAGCACCTCCTTGGCCAGGACGATTAGCTGGTCCTTCGTCACCGCCTCGGGGTCAAGTCGACCTTTGTCAGCCGCGGCAATGGTCCGACGTACCGGGAACACGCGTCGATGTACCGTTCCAGTTTCGCTTCCACTCGATTGGCGTAGTTGGTCAGAGTCAGATTGTACTGACCCAGAGCAGCCTGGTTGGTCAAGGCCTGCAATTCCGGGTGTATCCGTGCCACAATTCCATACACGTCGTTGACACGGCGAGTCTCCTCGGCGTGTTCTCGCTGCAGGGTTTGGAGGTGGGTGGATACGATGTGCATGTGATGTCCCACCAACTGTGTGATTCGACTCTGATTGTGGAATAGCCTGTCGATCTGCCCCGTGATGTAATGGGCATCGTCCTCGTTGAGCGTTCCGAAAAGCGACTTACTCACACTCCCGACGAATCCGAATGGAGCGGATCGCTTCTTCATCGTGGTGGGGGAAAGGGGGCAATCGTACATCCAATCGATCGATTAATCCCCGTAGCTCGCCCACAAGATGGCTCGCGTGAGTGAAGCGAGTGAGGAGGTAGTCCTTCCGCAGGTGACAGGCAAGGACAGTGTTGTGCTGCCTTCTCGAAGTACAGGCCCGGGCTGTCGGTGATAAAGGTGATTTGATTATCTTCTTCCATTGTCGACTCGATGTGACCGCAACTCAGCAGCAGAAGAACGGAGTAGAGGTTCCGCATAATGTTGTGATAGACATTCCGGCGGCTTATTCTAACTGAATATTCCTATGTGTGCGCTAGCTTAATCTTATCGACATGTTTACGGAATTTCTCCCCACTTTTGCTCTCCAAAAGGATGTTACTCCCATCGTGATCGACTGTATAGGATAGGGACCCTAGTATTGGCTGTCGAATTGTCCCTTACGCGGCTCCTTCAGGACGTAAACCTGATCCCCTACCTTTCCCTTGAAGGACGGCATCCTCCGTCGTAGTGGGCCTTTGATCGTTCCTACGAGCGGTTCAGGTTGTCCCCGGGGATCTCGCGAATCTCTGATTACTGCTTAACGAGCTCGGTGACGAAGGAGTTTAAGGTGGGGGAAGGGAGTGTCAAATCCCGTCGGTTGCGGGGCGAAGGGGAGCGCGATTGCGATTTTTTTTTCGCCCCGCCCTGTGCAATTAACGCGAGGGAATCGCGATTCAATGACCGGGACCCCGTCGAATTTTCTTTTTTCGTGGGCATCGTATGACGCCCCACAGTCCGAGATTCGCTCCGCGAGTTGAACCGCGTCTTTTAGAGTTTTAGGTGCCGCTACGACTAGCAACTCCGCTAGGTGTATTGGCAGGGCCCGCTGAAAGGACCTGACCGCGGTCTTCGCGATGGGGTCAACTGGATCCGTCGGAATATCGTAACCATAGGCCGAATTCCATGCGCTGCGTGCCAAACCTGCGAGCGCTTTGGTAGGGTGATACAATTCTCGTACCGTTTCGCCCTGGTTTAAGCGCAGTCGAATGAAATCGGACATACAGTCGTCATAATTCCGCGAACACGAAACAACCCCGTGGACGCGGTACTCGCGACACCATTTTAACGACCGAAGACTGACGGACGCGAACCCGTGCAGACGCGGGAGTCTGGGATCGCGACTTGCTTTCGGCCGGAGTTATACCCCAACACCAGGTTACTTCCGTGGCTAGATGGGAACTAAAAATCTTCACCGCCACCGGACCGATGTTAGCTCGGTAGCTATCACTCCGGTGGGGGTTTTTGACAACGTCCACGGAAAGTTGCTCGCTCCCTAAGTGGTCGCTCCGGTGGAGGTTTTTGACAACTCCCACGGAAAGTCGCTCGCTCCCAAAGTCCCACGGTCGAACTCCGCGGATCAGGCGATGCTTGATCAGCGGAATTCGACCGGGTACATCCGGTCTCACTATCGGCATATCCCGACACCGCATAGAGACACGAGGCGACGAAGTCGTCGGAAAATAATGAAAGTTAAACCTGTTCATAAAAACCCAATTATTGATATTATTAAACAAAACATTAAAAGTTTACGGAGACGTAACAATTGCTGTAGGGATTCCAATAATTATAGTTGCTGAAGTGAAAAAGCTCGAGTATCAACATCTATTCCAATGTTGAATATATGAAAAGCCCATACAATAAATTCTAAAAAACCAATAGTTAATACTGCATAAATTATATAAATGGAACCAAAAGTTTTGTTTCCATTTTGATTGAAGATGATATGGGAAATTATTTTAAATACCGTTAAACTCAAATTATAAACTTCAGGATGTCCAAAAAAATCAAAATAAAAGTTGGTATAGAATTGGGTTTCCTCCACCTCATGGATAAAAAAAGTTGTATTTTAATATTTAAAATTTATTTAAGTATTAAAAATTTCGTTGCTTAGCAACGATGCGAACTTCAGATCCATAATTTCGGTCCGTCAAAAGTATACTGATAGCCCCTGCTAATACAGGAACAGCTAATAATAACGAAATTGTTGGACTTAATATTGATTATGAAAATAGAGTAATTTGTTAAACAAATATTTTTATTTTTTTTATATTTATGGTTGTAGTAATAAAATTAATTTGTCCAATAATTGAGGATAATCCTGTAAGATAAAGAGAGCAAATTGCTATATCTAATGATATTCCTTCATGATCTGAATTTAATGAAAGAGGTATACTGTCCATCCTGTTCTTACACCTCTATGTTATGTTTCTTATAATTAATAAATTAATAGGAGGTATAAGTCCAAATCGTATATAATTTATGCGTGGAAATCATATATCTGGGGCTCCTTATATTGAGGGAATTAATTCAATGACCAAATCCTCCAATTATAATAGGTATAAGTTTATAAAAATTATAATGAATGCACGAGATGTAATAATGGAATTATTTAATTGATCATTATTAATTAAGTAACCAGGATAGCCTAATCCTATAAGAATTAGTAAATTTAATGAGGATCCTACTATACCAGATCATATTCCCAAAATAAAATAAAGAATTCCAATATCATTATAAATAGCAAAAAAAATCAATTTTAAATAAATTTTTTGTTTAAAAAAAATGAATTGCATATTTGCAGATAATTAGTTATAAAATGTTAAGTAATGTGTCTGATTTAAGTAATGACACGTAAATTTATTTTAGAAAATAATGCTTCTTTGCTATAACATTATTAAGATTTAAAAGTTAATTTTTATTTTTATTTTGAAGATCAATAGTTTTTTTTTTACTTAAAATGTCAAATAATTCAATTATTTAAGATTCATACATTCAATGAAGTGATAAATAAAGTTGTCGTTAAATAATTTATACTATTATTATTAAAAATGTAAAATAGATTAATTTTTTAGATAATTTCATTGAAAAGGTTAAAGTCAGAACAATACGGGTGTAAAATAGAAGGGATAAGATTGATATAATTATTCAAATTAATTAAAATAATAAATTGACTTTATTGTTAATTAAAATGTTAATTGAAGACCATTTTAGGTATTGAAGATCAGGGAAATAAGAGAACGGTTGGCGTCACGGGCCAGATATTCCTCAGAGAACGGATGTGTTACCCCTTGTTTTAATTTTTTAAAATGATTCTATACTGGATTTTTCATCGCTTTACATTAGAAGAATATTAGTTTTTGTTTTATTCAGATCGGTAGCCCGATGGCCTCGTACAGCTATATTGTCTTTCAAGCATTAAATTATCTTAGGTGTAACAAAGAGAGAAGTCGCTAATCGGATGTATGATTTGAGCATGTATACTCGCAAACGCTTCAGGCTTAAGGACAATCGAGACTGCATATTCAACCCCGAACCCCTTGTGAAGGCTTTGGCTCGTTTATTGTCCTGTTGTTTAGAAAAACACTTGCCCAGCAACGTCACATTATCGTAATATTTCACAGGTTCGTTCTCAGAACCCTCGGCAATAACCGTCGCCTCGGGCCCAGCCAGAGAGTGTTTACTTTAAAAAATATATTTTCCGAATCTTCAAAAGTAAAAGTTTTCATTTATTAATAAACTGACATAAGATGCATACGATTATGAATAATTTTGTGTAATGCAAATGGCTAGAATGTTTCGAATTTCAAATTTTCATATTACTTCATCTTTTTCCATCGTTCGCAAAGTTCCATTTCTGGGGAAGCCCAAATCGAAAAGCATGCTTCCCGATGAAGGAAGCCCTGAAAATGATGCAATCAGATGAGGAAGCAATGTGCAAATTTATCATTTGCAGGGTTCGTTTGTGAAACATTTATAGAATAAAACGAACTAAACCAAAAACTTGTTCCATTTTACAGTTATTTAAGCTGTAAAAAAAAGACGATTAGCCAAGGGACGGCAAGAATCGTTAATGGTGTAATTTACGATTTAAATGCCCATTCGGAGTATTGCCTACCGGATAATACCGAGGAATTCATTGCCCGATTTAAAAAAGCATTGGCGGAGGCTCTATCACTTCATTGGTATAGATTGAAGCCTCTCTACGACGCATTGGCAGCCGTGTAAGTTATTGCACAATTTTTGTATTTATTAGCACGCTCTAATTGATAGGTATGATATCAGATGTTTAATGTCATGTGAGATGGGGATTCCAAACGGAAAATTTTCATGCCTCATTGTGGTATTATGGCACATGGGCGAGAATATTGCATGAGGGCGAAGGGCATGGTCGCAAAACGAAATTCGTGGTTTAACGCGGATAAAAATTTACTTCAAAAGATACTCGATTAAAGTTTTAAAAATCAATACAAACTCGAAGAAAAAAGCGATTGAAGTTCGAGAAGAAAATGGATAAAAGTTTTTAAAAAATGATAAGTACTTGGTGCGACGTATGATTAGACATTTTTTCTCAGCAAGTTACGCCGAGAATTATGTTATTCAATTTCTATCGATTTAAAAAAAATTACTTTCATCGATTTTCTTTGCGAACGTCAATCGTTTTTTTCTTAAACTTTGAATTGAGTTTTTTCAACTTGGATGGGGTATTTTTGTTTGCAATAAGAATACTTCATACAGAATTGTCCTCCAATTTCAATTAATAATACGTAAATTACATGGACTTGGCCATATTTTTTATGTATTCCACAGATTTTTGTTGGGTATAAATGTACTTGTCCCACTTCTTGTACATTATTTACGGTATTTTTTAGATACTGAAAGAAAAAATTGAACAAGAACATTTTTAATTTACTGCATTAATACCTACTCGTGCTTTGTCTTAGTTTTTCTTTCCAAAGAAAGTTAGCTCGAAATGTTCTACGAAGCTATAAACAAAAACTGCATTTGAGTTATCAGGATGTTAAATTTGATCCGAACAATTCTTTAGACGAATGAAATTGTTCAATGTTTGTGCTAATATGAAATAACATTATTATTATTATAATTCAGTATACGCGAGTTAACGAGTTACCAAAATTGCCTAATACATTTCAGAAAAAATGTTATTGTCAACATTGGTAATCCTTGAAATGCTCATTAGATAAGTTCCACGAACATTTTTTCAAAGTATCCTCATAAATACCCTTTTTAAATGAATATAACAGTTTTTTGGGAGAATTTAATTTTCGTCACAATTGTTGTACCGGTTTTTCCTCGAAATATGCATTTTTCATCAGATAATTCCTAAAAACTGCAATTTCATCTCAAATAGAATTTTATCGTCAGTCGGCACGTGTTTGTTTATTTTTTAAATTTCAAATACACAACTTGTTTTCTTTCACAAAAAACGAGTTGCTTATGGCGTGTCAGCTTTAGTCAATATTAGGTGAAATAGGTCTTGTAACAATACCACTTATGAACATAAGGTCTAGATTATGTTTTTCAGGATTATTCACAATTTTTTCGAGTAGCACCCGAAGAATTCCAAAAAAGTAGAGAAATGTGCAACCCTAGTATTCTAAATACATAACTAATCAACATCTTGACATTTAAAAAAACGCACTACAATCGGTCTGCATAACTCTTACGTATATGACATTAATATTAAGAAATTGAACCGAAATCAATTAATCCCATTAAGGCACATCGCCTTAATGGGACCGACCACGTCGAAATTTTGGAAACAGAATTCTCCCAAACGGAACAACCGATTGGAATGAAATTTGTTCTGTGCATGCAGGACACTTGCTCTGAGAGGATGATCCCCTCCATTATACAAAATTTCTAAAACAAATTTAAAGTTTGTAGTTACCGTGCGAAAAATGGTGGATTATCAACCATAGCATCGCATTTTCGGTACTTTTCTGAGAGTCATCCTCTGGACCGTGAAAAAGCACACATTTTAAGCTTTGTTTCTCCTGTTTTCATGAACAAATGGCAGAGAAAAAGCATTTTGAATTTTTTACATAAATGTAGCAAAAGTGTACCAAAAAAGCTCAAAATATCAGGTACCGGAGCGAGCGTTCAGTTCATCCGATTTCTCACTGGCGGCGCGCAGCTCGCTTCGTTCTGTTTTTACCGACCGCGCTCGCCTCCTTCCGGAACAATTTATTTGACAGGTCGGAAGCCAGAGCTATAACCTCGCAAATTCGTTCGAAATATATTTCATACCATGTGTGTGATAGAGTGTGATATAGAATGTGAATAGTGTGTGATAGAGTGGAGTTTGTCTTCGTCGCGTTTTGGTGAGTTTTTTTTTGCTGTGAAGAACTCCTCAGGACGCCGGAAAACCACCGACGAGAAATCCCGACAACGAAGCCTGACGAAGAAATAATCAACGAGAAAACCGCCGCGGCCAATTACACGAAGAAGATCGAGGAGCATAGTGACAGCGACAAGCCGAAGGAGAAAACACCGGAAGTCAAGGTACGTGTTATAACCTCATAACCTCAATTTACGTACTTTGTCATTTGCCACGATCTTCCATCGCATTGCTGTCCCGCTTGCCGATGTGTCAAACAGCCAACGGCTCCGATGCAAGAAACTCAAGTTTATTTGCTCTTCGCAGAAATACCTCGGTATTTATTCGTGAAAAAATCGCGGATAGCATATTTCCGATTTCCCGAGCAGTGTGCAACCAAAATGAGGCACGAAAGTTCAATACCCTTTGCCTATGAACGCTAAACTGTCACGCCCAAACACGAATGATTTGTGGACTTGTGGTGATTCCTCGATAGCTTCACCCTGATGACCAAGCGCACTATTGGTATGGCATACAGAGTCCCCTACGGTGTACCTGTATGGTAGTAAACCACTACACGCAAATGTACGTGTTACTAGTATGGTACCGGTACTATGTGCAATAGTAAGATATATCGGTTCTGGATCCTCACCATACTAATACTGGTACAGATACCGTACGCACTCACGTGGTAGGTACGGTACCTGGGCTATCATGTAGGAACCAGAAGTAATGTAGCGTTGGATTTACCATCTAGATGGGCGATCGGATTTATCCAGGGCAGCAAGTACGTACTGTCGACGATGAGAAACCGCGTTAATCGTCAGGGCCACAATATACAGTCCCGGTGTCACGAGGATATCACCTCTGTCTCCAATCTCTTCGAGAGCACCAGCGAGGCTGACCTCAAGGAGCAATATCTCGCCATGGATCGCACCATCAATCTGTACAAGGCCTTTCACTTACGTGTGTACGTTTCAACACAAAGAGCGAGGACGCTAGGGCCTTCGTGCATCTCAATGGTTACGGCTACCTTCATCTCATACTCAGAGTCGACGGGTGCAAACTTCAGCCCAAAAGAATTGAATGGTCAACGGTTGAACGTGTTAAGGTAGAACAAGCACGCGCTCTTGATTTTTATAGATTTTGTTCAAATTTTATCTAGACATTGTTCGTATAATTATGTATGTTTCAGTGAAATTTCAGAACAGTCGACTATTCAGATTCGCAGATAATGGGTTTTAAAATTCAAACTTTTAACACTGTAGGGTCTGCATTGAAATTTAGACAGAGTAATTTTCCGTAACAAATATTTGTCCTCTATAAAAAGACACAAGGCAATAACATAAGCAATATAAAATATTAATGTTTATAACGCAAATAGTTCTTTTTACTTTAAAAGTTTTTAACTTTACGAACATGATAATTATCTTTTTTCTCGAAATATTGAACTTTATGAACTCGAAATATTGAACTATATGAACTGTTCTACGGTGTTGCATAATGTCTTCTTATTATAGGGGACAAATATTTTTTGCGGAGAGTTATTCTGTCATTACTGAACGTCTTTAGCAAAACTGAATAGTAAAGACAATCCAAACTTTTTTCACTCGTTCCCTAACTAGTTTGCTATCTAATCATAATTAAAAAAAAAATGAATAACCCAATAGAATGGTATGCCGAATTATGTGACCTGACTTTCGGCCAATGCAGACCTGCAGTGTTAAAAGTTGATATTGAAAAATCCATTATCTCCCAATCTAAATAGTCAACTGTTCTGAAATTTCACTCGAACTTGCATAATGATATGAACAATGTCTGGTTAAAATTTGAACAAAATCGATAGAAATCTAGAGCGCACGCTCGTTTTACCATAAGTGTACATTTTTTTTGTAGGACAAATAAGAGAATACTAATATTCAAGGATGTTATACGTCATATCTTCGAATGACCGAAATGAAATTTATATTAAAAAATTATGCCAAAAGGTGACGCAGGAGCCATTCTGGCGAGGTATGTTGAATTTGAGACGCTCTGCGGCACGCAGTATAGTTGACGCAAAGTTGATTTTGGAATAAAATAAAAGCAATTCTATTAATTTACACGAGTATAGCTAGAGAAATACGTAGAGGATTGTGAAAATATTAATTTTTGTGTAATAGGGAAGCATTAAACCAAAAACTTAATTTTCGACAGAAAAAAAAGACAATCATTTGGTAATAACTAATGTTATAACTAACTCATAGAAAATCCCGTACGTATTTCTCGTTGGAATGTTATTTTAAACATGTACTCAAAATTTGGAGTGAAAATAATGAACATTTTTGGTGTTATGCTGCGTGCCGTTTCGAAAAATTGTGTTTCGAGAAAAACCAGCGTAACGCAGAGTTTCTTCTCCGTTCCCTGGTGGACTATGGACAAAATATTTCCAATGAAACTTTTCGAGGAGAATAAGCCACTGTCCGGGCTGAATCTCCGTCGTCTGACGACATTAGCACTGTATCCATGCCTTCGTGAGGCGAGCGGTGTACAAAGTGTATATGAATCATGGTCGAGGTATTTGTTTAAATTTATTAAAACGGACGGTAAGATGTCACCACCTTTCCACAGGGCAAGTCTTTAGCAACTCGGAAAGCCTAAAGTTGAATTGTTGTAAAAAATTATTGAAAACTTCCAATTTTTGGAAAGTCAGCATTTTATTTCAAATTCGTTCAGGTCAAAATGACGTAGTGCGTCAAGGAAGGAGAACACCACCGTGACTGCCCATTTTCGACCGTTTTTTTTAATAGATTTTTTGTTAAAGAAACCAATAAAATACATGGTCAAAAGAATTTTTAGCCTTTATCAGGTATATATTGAAGTATGTAAAAAGAATTTATTTGTCAAAAGAATAGAAAATCGCGGTGCACGAGTTGCTATAGCACTACTGGTTTTCAGTCAACCCTCTTCATGGTGTTGAAGTTTGCATCGTTGGAGCGCAATTAAAGCTCTTGCTTACAGTTTATTTTTTATATTTTTATTGTTATAGAAAATCTTTTTTTTTTAAGATTTATATTGGCGATCGCTAAATAAACATCTTAAAAAATGGTTAAAAGATTTTTGTGAGCAAAGTTTGCGAAAATAAATTAAAGGAATACACAAATATTAATTTTCGTTGCGTTCCACCGATACAAACTTCACCCTTGAACTTTAATCCTGAAACTAAGAGCGAAATATTTTCAGTGTTTATGTTAGTTTTAGAAGTCAAGTACGGGGAGAATTTTCAAAATATTTTATTAAAAATCGTAACGAGTTTGAAAAAAAGTTCGTGTTTTCGACCATAATTTTTATATACTACTCCAAAAAATTAAAGGAACAGAAAATCTCTTCATTTTTTGGAGTATTTTGAAGCGCTGTATCTATGTGAAAAATGGTCGCATCGAATTAAAATAAAGCCTTTGAAGCTTCAAGTTTCTAGTTTCGCGATTTTTTGGCAATTTTTTTTACCCAGCTGCGGTTTTCGCGCTATCATAAGAATAGCGGAGGAAAATAATTGCCAAATTTATGTGTTTTTTTCAAGGGTTCACGGGCTAGTTTATTCTTTTTCCACGGAACTCAATGTATAGGTCAGTTAGCTTGTTGATCGAGCTTTAATTTGGTTTTTTTGTCTCTCTACGTAAATTTTTTGCTGAGATATCCGACTTTAAATGAAACAAGATCCTTTTGTCTTTGATCATCGATTTCTCAGCAACCAATCATTGCAACGAGAATTAAAAGACAGCTTTGAAAACTTGAATAAATTTCCTATCAGCCTCTTTCGTTGAACTTTCAGAAAAACATTTTTTTACCCTTAACGTTACTTTGAAAAAAGGACAAAAAGTGACTTTTTATACTTGGGCAGTAAATCTACTACTACCTTACAAATATTGATGGAAACACCAATGTTGCCGCGTTTTTTAAAAGCGTAATGTAGCCCCAATAGCCCTGTTAATTTTCAAATTGATGCCTCAAACCGTTTTTCCTGACTGATTGATCAATGTTTTACAGAACAATGAAAGGCACAAGTGCATTGTTTCCAAACATCGTGTAATCATCATCAAAATGGAAAGACCAATTTTCTTCGACTTTTTTTTACAAATTTGCACTAGTTTCTTGTTTAATTTAAGAAAAAAAATCAAGAAATTTTAATTTTTCAAAAATATTTCTTTTAACTTTGTGAAACATATCAGGAAACAATACTGACTCATTTTTTACCCGATTCGGCCTTTGCGCACTATAATTTCACTCATGTTTAATTGCATTAATTAAAAGTTGATAACCCCAAACTGTATTCAATAATCGATCTGATAACATTTATGCGATTGACTCTTGATATTTTCTACGAAGGTTATTAGGGTTCCAGAAAACAGTTTTTTTTTTTTTCAAACTAGGCATGAACAAAAATTGAAAAAAGTTAAAGTTTACAAAAACTTTAGATTAATTTTTTTACCAAAACGTAGAAATAAATTACCAAAAAAATATTAGTTTAAAAAAATGTTAATTGGTTTATTCTTAAAAAAAAAATCTGTTTTGGAAAAAAAAATTTTTGTAACCCTAATAACCTTCCCAGAAAATATCGAGAATTAATCTCATACAAGTTCTCAGATCGGCTAGTGAATACAGCTTGGGGGTATCAACTTTTAATTAATGCAATTAAAGATGAGTGAAATTATGGTACGCAAAGGTCGAATCGTGTAAAAAATGAGTCAGTATTGTTTCCGGAAATATTTGACAAATTTGAAGAAAAAAAAAATGGAAATTTTTCAATTTTCTTTTATCTTGACTTTAACAAGCCACTAGGACAAAGTTGTGAAAAAAAAGTTGAAGATGAGTGGGTTTCGGGCAATCTCGTTCACTCGAGATTTTGGCAAAGATCGAATTCGTCGACGATGAGCAGCATCGAGATTACAAATAGTGCCCGAGCTTATTTGTTTAAATTAAAAAGCATGGGTAAATGCCAGCATCCTTCCACAAGACGAGTCTTTAGCGGACCCCGTTTGCCAGAAAGTTCATTCAAATAAAATTTCCATCGATGACCGTCGTCAAAAAAAGAAATCGATCCGAGGCCGTTTGTATATACAATGTGAATTGTAACAATGTTTCACCGCTCTCCTGCCGAGCGAGCGCATGCTTTCAAGCGTATCATGGTCGCTAAGCGTAGTTGTGTCCATGCACACACACACGCGCGCTCAGCGATCCTCGCCTTTGCTCTCTGCACGCGGCCGGCGTAGCGTAGATACACACCCACACACACACGCGCTTAGCGATCGTCGACTATGCGACCTCGACTCTTCGTCCCGGTGCGAGGTAGCGGAGCCAAATTCGCGAGCGTTGTGCCATCCGTCGGTAGTCAGTCGTAGCTAAAAACTGCGAGATCTGCGCTACCGACGTAACGACAGGCCGCGTCGAAATTTTCTGGCGTGTGGCACATGGCCTTAAGAGGGAATGACACCTTATCGCGGTCGGTATGGTAGAACAATTATAGATTCACAAAAATCTCTGAAACGGATCTTCAGATCCCGTCGAAACTTTGCCAAACGACGTCAAATACATAGACGAATAGCTGTCAACCCCTCAAATTTTCTGAATTTGAGAAAAAAAAATGTAGATTCGATTATCATAAGCCAATTTAGTTTTTTTTCTCAAATTCAGAAAACTTGAAGGGCAGACAGGTATTCGTCTATCTATTTGACGTCGTTTGGCAAAGTTTCGACGGGATCTGAAGAGCCGTTTCAGAGATTTTTGGGAATCTATAAATGTTCTACCATACCGACCGCGATAAGGTGTCATTCTGTCTTAAGTGCAAGTTCGCAGTCGGTCGACCTGACTCGAAATACCTCATATATATCGGTATAAAATACACGACTTTTTTGCACGGTTTTCGATACGGATGCTAAAATGAATTATATTGAAGCTGCATAATATACATCGAAGAAGTGGTCAGCAATGCTACATATTGTGCAATAACTTGTAAAAATACGAATTAAATTATGTCTTATTTACGGATAAAGTTTCCATCATGATACCACTTTTTGGCAATTGTACAGCATATCTTCATAACTGATTGTTTTTTATATGTAGTAACTTGCAAAAATACAAATTAAATTATGTCTTATTTACGGATAAAGTTTCCATCATGATACCACTTTTTGGAAATTCTACAGCATATCTTCATAACTGATTGATTTTGATATGTAGTCACCCCGAAGCCGCGGAATTAATGTCGTACCAGAGCCTCCGAAGTTATATGAGGAAATGCAGGAGGCCACCGAGCCCGGAAAACATTTCGCAATTCGTGAACCGACTCATGGATCCGGAAAACAACCGTAATCTAGATTACGAAACAGGACGGCTTACGGCACAATTAATAACCGATGGGTATAGTGCTGACAACGCGTTATTATTTGATCCAAATTTCGTGCGCGAAGAAATGGGTGACGTGGACAAACTCTTGATCGACGCAACATTTCAATCAAGGCCGCAAATACGCGGAGCATATCAGCTGCTGACAATCATGGGCATTGAACTCAATCATGTAAGAATTTTTTGACATGCACAATTTTTACGTTAATTAAAGTCCTCAGGTGGCCAGTAAAATAACTCCACACTCTGAAATCACCGTTAGTGCTGTTTCAAACAAAACATGAGCTCATGTGTGGATTTCATAAGAAAAACAATCTTTGGTGAGCCATCGTTGTGCACGTTAAATTCCGTGCCAAATGAATTTTTCTTAAAAATAAACCCGCCCGCTGAATTCGAAATCTAGCTTCAGTCTGCATGAAAAAAAACAATCGCTTTTGTTATTATTATACCAGTCATAGAAATTTAAAAAAATGTATTATCGTATTGTAAAATCTGAACATGTGCATGCTTATCGGTGTGCAATCAATACTTCGAATAATGCGTACAGACGATTCATAAACATTCACGGCGAAGTGGATGGTTATAGTTCTTCGGTTTAACATTAACTCGTGTAGTAAATAGCCATTAATATGTAACTCATTCTTCCGATGGAATCCATTTTTGCAAAATATAGGGGTTCCCATTTACGTGGATCATCATGACGCGGAAAACCCAGGCCGCATATACTGAAGTTTTGCAGCACGTCAAAGAACACGTATTGCCTTGGAACACAATCATTCTAACTATGAGTAATTTTGAATGAGGATTGCAAAATGCAATTACCACAGTTTTCACAACGGCGCATAGCACAGGATGCAATACTCATTATGACCGTGTAGGTTTTTCTAATTATGTATTTAAACATGGGTTAACAAAGAATCGTCAACCATAAATCGATGATGCAATAAAAGTTGATTACGGAAGAGGAAGTGTAAAAAAATTATCAACTTATAGGCCATTTACCGGAAAGCTAAAGCTCTTGGACTGCAAGGTGCAATTCAGACCGACGCCAACGCGAAGGGATTCTTCAAAAAAATCTTAGCGCTGGCGTACTTGCCCGCGGAATTAGTGGAGCAGCAATACCGTAGACTCCGGTGTAGTTTATCTCCAGCCGTGAGTCGACGATTTAGGGAATTCAACCAATATTATCATCGATATTGGCTGCGTGACCGTACACCGTGACGCCGCATGGCTTCAGTGTGTACGGTCTTAGTCGCCGAACCAACAACATAATCGAATCGTACCACAGTAGACTAATACATAGGATGGAAAGACGCCCCGGTGCCTGGGATTTTGTTTGTAAATATTAAAAGCAGTTGAACGTAAAAGTATGACGTCACAATTCAATTCGTGATATGAATTCAATTTTTTTTTTCAACAGGCAAGCTCCTCAAATTACAGTCGGACGTCCGGGCCGATATCCGACGCCTTTAGAACAACGGCCAGATAAGCTGGCACGCACGGTACACAACCGTGTTCAAACAAAATTCCCTCATGAAAGGTTAGCATCTCGACACTGTTAAATATAATTTAATTTTGAATGGGCAGAAGGTACTTTTCAATAGGAACTTCAACTTGAAATAAGATTGGCGATCAGTGTGGCTTGGTAAAGTTTGAAGTGCGTTATTTTTACGATTTGTTACTTTTTCGAAGACATTTGTAAATTAACGAACATTATCGGATGGAATTAAAACAACACTCGTTTATTCATCATGTGGTTTTAATTTTATCACATTCCTGAGTTTACATAAATGTTGAGTATTGGATAGCTACTAACCTCTTGCCTCAAAATTCAACTTTGTCTACTCGCGTGATAAGTTCTATATGATAGAAATATTGGGATCCTAATTTATATTCAATTCAGCGTGGCGGGAGCTGCACCTGCACGAAATCACGGCGTCCGAATTCCTTGAAAAGGCAGCGTCACTGAAAGGATTGTAGATGCCCTTATCGCCCTACAAAGACAGGAAGTCACCACGGTTGATGAAATAGTTGAGTCCTCGAAACGAGTACTATTGGGTAACATTTTATTATCCATATTGTCGCAAACTTACGAGTAGCAAGTTTAAAATCAGCCGTGTATTACTTTCTGAAGTCATTCGAAACGTTGATGTCATTGGAGTTATCTTGGTTTCGAACCCGGTTATAAGAATATGTAAAGTGAAACAAATAGTGTAGGAAAAGTTTTTCGTTCCTCTTCATTTTGCGTCGACGGGACTCGGTCGGAGATCGGGTTACGAGACTCTTGAGTGGGTCATAAACGCCAGGGCTGTTTATTCCGGAGCTGTATTTGTTAAACCGATTCATTAATCAATGTACAACAGTATTCTGACCAACCGGGAGCATTATATTAATTAAAACTATCTTTGTGAAATCCTATAATTCGTCGACCAAATATTTTCCTACAATAGTTTTTTATGTGCAATAGTCACAATGATATGACGGGAGAAACCAGCCATCCATTATGATTTCTTTACAGCCAGGTCTTCCGTATTCGCTCATCGAATCCGTGATAATTGTTTGTTGTTGCTCTCTGGGTAAAAAATGAAGTTATTCAAAGTCAGCTCATGTTCTATGAGTATGAGGTGGCTGCCCACGGTTATTTCATAATGACCCTTTTTCTTGTTTCATTTCATTGACATCTTGATACAGCTGATTGAATATACGTGAGCACGCACGAGTGCGGCTAAGCTATTCTCATGATTTTATTTAGTGATCCTGATTATGAGCGAGAAATATTTGTTGACGAACGGTCCGACTGGCTCGCTGATAATGCAGAAGCAGCTGCAGAGCCTGCAGAAAATGGTAATCAAAACTAATTTATTGCAGATGAAAAGACAAATCATTTGGACGGATTAATCGCCAGAAATGCGTTTTTTATATTGAAGCATTCTAAAGATTTTACCGATTTAGAAGTTACAAGAAAATGTATAGCGTTATGTACAAAATGATCTTATAATTATTTCCATAATGTTTTATACCACAATTTTCATGCATGTAATCCATATCTTTCACTCGATACAGTCTAGAATAAGAAGACAGAAAAAATGTATGCCAGTTTTCCACTTACAAATAAGCCTGATTGAATAATTATACTAATAAAACTGATTTAATATCTACATGCGTGTTAAGGGGTAAGGCCACAGTGGAAATAAAAAAAATCGATTTTTTCGCTAAAACAGTGCTTTATCATCATAACAATAAGTTACTATTTGATTTACGGCAAGAATATTTTTTTTTCGCCGACTTTGAGCGTATAACGTAAGCCCACCTCTTCCACGGCCAGAGACAAATGTAAAACTTTAAACGCGTTTTTCTCGAAATAGCCTTTTTCCAATTGGCGTGACAAATAACTTCAACAATTTTCACTCGATTTACTTCAAATTTAAAAGTTATGTTCCTAGTTGCATTTCGCTGAGGTACGTGCGGAATTTCTGATTAATCAAAAACTTTTCATTTTATGAGCAGTTTTATACGAAATTTTTCACGGAAAATTCATTCCTACAACTACAACAATATACGAATACCTACAACTTTTGAAGAAAACAATATTTTTCAAATTCCGTACGTATCCGGTACGTCCGGTATTCTAATGTAGATTGACGGGAATTTTCGATTTCTGTTCTTGGAAAAAAAATTGTGGATGCTAAATGTCACGCCGTGCCGCGCCTAAAAGAAAGATAACAAAAGAAAATATTAGTAGTCGCCCGTTTGTACATCGAAAAAATATATATATCTTTTCTAACAGCTTGATATTCATACTAAATAGATGTGTAATTAATTTTATGAGTGAATCACTTTTTCATACGAAAAAATTTGTTAAATTCGCACATGGTTTGATACCCGTTACTGTAGCCTAACCCCTTAATTTCGACTTTCTTGCTAGCCCGATTAATTAATCCACTCCCTCTTCCCCGCCTCCTTCCCTTTCTCGCCCGATTCTTTTACTGAAATAATTAGTTACGTCAGTTTAGTGCAAATACGTATTCACTTCCGGCGCGCATGAAGTAGACACGCACACGCACACGCACACACACACAAACACACAGATTTCTTGCTTTCGCAATTTTTCATTTTGTTTGTATTGAAACATCATCAATTCTTTTGCAAGTTTTAGTTTTGTTTCTAATAAAAGTCATTCTCGAAAAGTGCGACAATATAATGAAAAGTGCAATTGATAATAATTTTTGAAGTATTTATAGCATTTATCACCAGAATTATCGGTTATCGCACTTTTCGACAAGGATGTTTCAATTGAAATAAAAGTTTTAATTGTACACAAATTGCAAAATAGAGAACAAATAACCCCAAGTACTCCAAGAGCAAAAGATATGGATTACATGGATGTAAATCGCAGTATAAGACGTTATGAAAATGCTAATAAAAATCATTTCGTAAATAGCGATATACATTTTTTTGTTCGGCCCAAGAATCATCTTGTATATCCAAAAAGTGTATATGTACATATGAATATTGATTTTCTCAAGATCCGGATCCGGATTATGATGCGATGCCCAGAGAGATCGACGATGAAGCTGAACCGGCATTCAATCAAGGTAGATTAAAATATAATTAAACATTAGGCTGTATTTAAAAAAAAACGATATTTTTTTCGCTTTCCAAAGGGTAAAATCGTTGTTATATGAAGAAGAAAAGAAAGAAATCACCAGAACGGAGAGCTCCAACTTAAATTCTTTCGTTCATCGCGCCGTTAGCATTTTCTATGAGATGAACAAAGGAAAATAAGTGTCTTGGTAGATATTGCTTCATTGCGCTTAAAAATGAAATCCTCTACAAAACCGTTCTGCAGCCAAATATTTCAGATGAATCGTTGAATCGCTATAGCTGTCCGAAAATAAACCTGTATAAAAAATAGTAAGATGTATCGTTTATTGTATAAAAGCATCACACAAATTTGCTACGAAGAAAGAAACAAAAATTCAAACATTCAGATTGTGAGCTGAACTTGGTTTGAGAAAATCTTGAGAAAACTTTTTTTTTTCTTTATTTGATTTCAAAGCTCAAAATCCAGAAACAATCATTTATAAAAAAAAAAATCGACACATGGCTCGCGTGATGTGAATTTTCATGTAGCCACTCGCAATATTGACTATATCATTGAGTATTCTTTCCCAACATACAGAGAAAGTGCTTGCTAATTAAAGTTCAAAGAAAATCAATTAAATTGAACAAAAAAGGACGAACGGATAAAGAAAGAGAATAAAGCCAACTGAGTAACGTTATGAGTTAACAAAGCAGTTTAATCGATGTACTTCCTAATTGAAATTTAACAATGCTTGCAGATTTTTTTTAGTAAGTTCGAATGGATGAACTTTCATTGTAAATACATAGATTTAACTTTGGTTGGCTTTATTCTTTTCCTTTATCCATTCGTCCTTTTTTGTTCAATTCAAGTAACATCCTCTGAACTTCATTTCGCAAGTACTCTCCTTGTGCGCTGGGAGAGAATGCCCAATCATATAGATAACATTGCGAGTGGCTACAAAAAGAATCGCATCATGCGAGCCATGTGACGATTTTTTTTATTAATGATTGTTTCTGAAATTAGAGCTTTGGAATCAAATGGAGAAAAAGAAGTTGTTTCAAGATTTTCTCAAACTAAGTTTAGCTCACGAACTATATTTTTGAATTTTTCCTTTCTTTTTTCGTAGCAAATTTTCTTGCAGCATGTTTTCATTAAATAAACTATACATGTTGTTATTTTTTATATAGTTTTATTTTCGAACAGCTATAGCGATTTAACGGTTAATCTGAGATATTTGGCTGTAAGACTTTATTCTAGGGAATGTCATTTTTATTCAAAAGTATGGTAATGGGATATTCGTGAGATTTTTTTCAGGCGATATGAAGCAATATCTTCGGACATATTTATTTCCCTATGTTCATCTTATGGAAAATGGTAACGGCGGGAAGACCAAAATAATTTTGGATATCGGAACATAATTTGGATCTCGAAAAAACGTCGATTATTTTCAGTACACCCTATTAAATAGAATAAAGCGCATAGGGTCAAGATGGTAACAATTATGAACAATTGCGATTTACGAATGAACTCAAAAATCAGGAGTGGATCACGTCGAGTCATCGTTTTAAACCGAGCCCGAAACGCATGATGAACATGGTAACGGTAAAATATTTGATAATATCATACTCTAGAAATTAATGCTAATGATTCAAGTTGTTGAATATGAAGTTAGCATCATGTGTATTTTGACAAATGTATTGTTGCAGTTTGATTATATCCCTTTTTTATTTAAGGATTCGAAGCAAGTCCGTTCAACACCTCACCGGATTCTCCCCAAGCTGCTGAGGAGGTATTGTTGGACACGAACCCACCGCCACCTTCACCTCGTGCCAGCCTGCCGGAAGCTTCAATAGGAACCGATAACGGTAATAATTACAATATTAACTACGGGTCCAAGATGTAGGGAATGTTTATATTTTGAATATGGAAGAAAGTCGCACGGTCTCTTATACCAGTTATTATAACAGAATATAACAGAATAAGACTGCTGAGTATAATTTGTGATATATTCATTTTTTACAGTGTCAAATTTCAGAAAAAAAACCTTCGCAAAAAACGAAGATGCCAGATGAAGGCGCAGATGGGAGACGTCGAAGGACAACCCTACGGCCGTAAGAGACGAGCCAAGAAAAGGAAGAAGAATGCACAAGATGTTAATACACATTTGTCGGAGGTACAAAATAGATTTCCGTAATAATTTTCTTCGTTACATTTTTTCTTCTTAATCCTTTTATCGATTGTTTGTATAACGCTAAAAGGGTATTTTTTCTCTCAATAATAGATGCATTTCATAAAGATTTCATTTGATGAATTCAATTAACAACTAACAGTCCTTAAATATATAAAGATGACAAACTTAAATTGATGTCACTTTGTCGGGGATAAATGGTCTTGGCCAAACTTTATCATCTAAAGTATTGTACTTAGATTGAATAAATGTGTGAATCTATTTTGCATCTTCCGTATTGTTCCTACAGACGTATGTTGTAAACGAAAAATGTTGACCATAATTTATTTTTTGGTCTTATATAACGAACGAAATACAGTAATAAAAATAAAGTAACAGAATAAATAAATAAAATACAGTCAACATTTTCACAGCAAATAGTAAAAGCGAACAAACAAAACATAACGGCGAAATATAATTAAAAACGTCCTTATATTCGTAAAAAAAAAACGCAAGGAAATGGTCAAACCGTCAACAAAAAAGACTAAAATAGTACAAGTTTGTATTAGGCAATCTTGTATTAAGATATTCAATTCGAACCTGTGTTGTTCTTTTGAGCGGACATGCTGTTGTCTTTCACAGCAATGATAAAATAATTTTCCAAAACTTAAATTATTCAAAAATATATTGCCAATTCTTCTTAAAATCTGCAAACGAATTCAAATAATTGTCCTATCAACAATTTAATATCTCATCAAACATAGAAAGCCGGTTGCTCTACTTGGGTGCAAAATTTCAAATCGACGCCTCAACTTTCATTCGAGTTATGAAGATAAAAAAATATATATATTTCTTGAATAAATATTTGACAGCGGAATGAAACTACAAGTAAAAATACAGCGACTCTTGATTAGCCAACCTGGTTTTGAGTGATTCGTATGCATGCATTTTGCAGTAAAGAGCACGTGTTCACCGAGCATTTAGTCTAGTGAATTGTGTGCTTTTGCCCACGCTTTTCGAGGTGTGGATGCGGCCGACATTATTCAAACGAAGGTTAATGATCTTTAATTGCGCACTTCGTTTCCGGCTGTACCTATTTTATTTTCCAATCGAGTAATAGTTGACTCAACTGCAGGCATATCGATTGTAAAGCTCAAAAGAACTGCGAACAACGGGACATTGTCTTAGAAGATTAGTCGTCTGACATAATTTATAGTACAACCTATTAAAAGGCAAAATACTACAATCGAGTACCTGATGTTTGGTATCAATTATTCGCTTTACTTTCTTCTTTTCGAAGTCACAGAGGGTGGTAGGGGGAAGGAGAAGACATGGAACAATAATTATGGAGGACGGGGAGGAAATGCGAGATTAAGAAAAGGGAGGAAACAAGAAGAAACGTAATAATAAAAAAGAATTAGGGGAAAAGACAGCAAAGGAGGTGGCAAAGAAAGTGATGGAAAATATACAAGTGGACGGAAGGGTAGTGAAGATGAGGAATATAGGAAAGAGTAGGGTGGGAAGGAGGGAGAGGAAACGAGAGGTCAGGACGGAGAATTCAGAAGCAAAAGGAGGAGTGGCGTGAAATAGCCAAAAGTTAAAAAAAAAGAAAATATATGGATAGAGGACGATGATATCTGGGAGGAGAAAAGAATGCAGCGGCAACTAAGGCATATAAGGAAGGAGGAGGGAAGGAAGGGCAGAAAAACGTGCGTAAGACACTAAGAAACTGGAGAAGAATTAAGTGGGAGGGGCGATGGGAGGGAGGGGAAGGCAGAGAACAGGTGGTTGGAAGTGATAATAAAGGAAGCGAAGGGTATGTGTATATGTGTAGGAATTGATTCCGATGTACAAACGATAACAAATTCAAAGTCACATGCCGTTAGAAATGTTACTTTTATTAAGAAAATGAACGGACGATGTTATTACACGACTGATGTTAGTCTTTAAGGAGCCTACTCCTTGTCTTTTTTTTCTCTCTCTCCTCTTTTGTTCTCCTTTAACATTTTCTCTTGTTTTGGCGCGTTATCACATCTCACGCTAATTTCGACTCCTACACACACGCACACGTGTGTATATATATATATATATATATATATATATAGCAAACATTATGCTCAACACACTACCTAATTAGCATCTTTTCGGATCGGAATAAGCGATCAAGAAACCGAATTTTGAACTAACTTAACGAGGGTGCAGGAGTGACGCCAACTGAGACAGAGTGCCGCGTAGATAGCAGGCTAAATAAAGAATTGCGATAGGTCACAGTACGATGCGCCTGTATCTGTAATACATGTGCAGGAAATCGAGAAGACCTTCGTGTCGCGTCATCTACACCCCTGAATAAATGGCGAATATAGTTCGAAACGCGATCATAGAGAAATTTCTACGCAGGAATTCCTTGATAATATAAGCGTCGATTTTTTACGGACAACTAAAACGAATATATATATTATTCGACCGGTGTAATTTTACGTCAAGCTCATCCGCAAGATTATGATAAATTAAGCAACAATATTCAAAATGAGGGACTATCAGCGTGGTGATAAGCTTGATTTTCAATTCGGCGAGCAGTGAATGACGGTGAAATTTGTGCTTGTGTAAGGTCGAGTAAACTTGACGCGAAATTTCAGAAACATGTCTATTCCGGTCTTCGGTTACATACGGCAGAGGCACGTTATTAATAGATACGCGTGGTAGTTCATTAAGGTTGATACAAAGAATAGGCGAATTATTTCCAAAGATTGTAATTTTTAATTTAGCAATACTTAACTTAAGACCATTTGCCGTTGTAAATTCGAATATCAGGTTTACATCAATACTGATCACCGTTGAGGCCTGGTGTAGCTCATAAGGCTCACAACTCATGTAGATTTGCGTATTGTCGGCGAAAATAATATGGTTGGAGTAACGGAATCGTGCGGAGATGTCATCAATGAATAAGGAATGGAACATGGAAGCTCCCATGTTGATAGCTAGCCATGGGAGAGCAATGGCTTCGCGAGAATGACAGCGAGAGAGCGGGAAGGGGGGGGGGGGTAAAAAGAGGGGCTGGACAAGAAAGAATTTTAGCATCGCATATTTACAATATTTTTTAATAATCCATCTATATCAATTCTATATCAAACATGGGGTATTTGAACGTGTAATTGTGTCCATTAACAGGTTAAACGAATGCAATTATATTGGAAGAATTACCAATTTTGTTTTGCTAATATTCTTGGTTTTGTTCACTTCGCACTTATGTTGTATGTTAAGGTTATGTTTACGAACTGTTTTATGACATACAATAATAATTTTTTTCTTCTACAGCACCAAAATGTGTCATATGCCTCGACAATATTGTGACGCACGGATTCATTCCATGTGATCACATTGGAAGTCGCTTAAGATGCGCAACGACCCTGGAAGAACAGGACGTAAGAAATGTCCCATATGTAGGGCGGATTTCGACCAATTTATAGCCATATACTGCGTAGAAAATCAAGGAGTTTGTTTTTATAATAAATTACAATTTACGAAATGTGTGATCCTGATCATTTCTAAACCTTCCCTCGCAATTTTGAATGGTATTACTGAGGTAATATCAAGAGCTTCGGTAGTCTCGAAACAGCTTGTTTATAAGTGATTTTCATTAAGTGTATCAATAAAAATAGTTGAGTTTCAACTGAGAAAATATAACATTGCCAATATGCAGAGAAACATTAGAAAAATTTCGAAAATGACGTACAATCACTTGACTTAAAAAATTCTTGAAACAATTCGTTGATTTATTGAAAACAATTTTCATTTATGCTACTTTAACTTTTAAGTGAAATTTTGAAACTTAAAAAATTTCAATACCCGATTATTTATAAGGCATTCAGATTTTCGGAGGTTGGGGTTTCGGGTAAAATTCTTTCGGAGTTTTGATCTTTTGGGGTAGTATTCTTTCGGAGTTTTGATCTTTCGTGGTATATGACAATTTATATAAGTTGAAAAGAGTGGTTTCGAGAAAAACGCATTTAAAGTTGTGCGCGTACTAAATCCTAGACATTTTTGTGTAGCTTTAATTTGCGATGCCTGCACCATACATTTATCCATCTACGTTGATGTTTTTCTTTTCCTCTTCCTTCCTGGACGATTTGAGGGAAAATCGGGCATGTTTGGCAGCATCGGTGAGCGATTTTTCGGAAAATTTAATGCGTCGCTCGTTCGCTTCCACGCAGAAATTAAAGCAGTTCGGCCCAATTTTCATGCCTAAGTTCTGCATGAGCATCATAATGCTAGATAGGCCATCGTTGTAAATACATATAGCAATGTATACTGCGGTATCAAGAACGAGTTTGCCATTGGAGATCGATTTTAGTATTGTAGACCACACAGTCGCCTTGAAGCTGTCGTTGCTATTTTGCTCGGACCCGCCGATGCAACGAGTAAGCAGCTTGTCTCTGCTCAATTCTTTGTAAATCGGAGAGATCGCTCTGAAAACGCTGCGGTAGAGGTGGATGCGTATAATGTAAGTCTCCAGTGGCCCGTGCCGTCTGCTACGAGCACTACGAATTTTCTCTGTGCGGACATTTTTCGTGTTTTAGTTGATCGTCTGTCGATAATTTATGGTCTAGAGTTGCGTAGATTTAATTACGCATTTTTTCTATATAATCGGGATTACGATGTATTGCTTCACCATAATAAATCGATAACTCGTCAATTAATTTTCCAGTTAGCTTGCCTCTTCCGCCGAGGCCTTTTGTTTGTTTTTTCAAATTGCGAAGTCGAAGACCCATTCGTTTATGCACGTGGTCGATGGCCACAATTATAAAATTGAGCCTTTGCTCTGTAACGAATTAGAGCGCGCCGCGTGAGTTATCCATCGATAAGCCAAGCAAATTAAATTTTTTCGTGTCAAAAGTACCATTTGATAATCGACCATGCGATCTCACGTGAACCACCCCTAGTTACTTAATTAGATGTTTTCCACTCCAATTTTCCATTGCTATCTTTTTATAATCAATTTAGTGAAAAAAATCGTGTTTTTTTGTATAAAACGAAAAGTATTACAGCTATCGAAAGGGATCCAGAGGACGAAATATACGACATGACAAGACGAAGAGAATGAGCGATGGAACGACCCGATTCGATCATTATTAAGGGAGTTATTTTTTTTTTTAAACGAGAAATAAAGCGTTTTTGAAAAGTTAATATCTCCGCTATTTTCACCGTTACAGCGTACGTCCTTTGCGTCAGATTAGCTGTTAATGTGCACTTTTAGTGTGCAAAATCTGGGGGCTGTCGGATAGTTAGGTTCCGCGTAATTGCAAAAATAAGTTTTTTCGCCCCTAACAAATTTGGGAAAAAAAGGTTTGCTCAAGACGGTTTTTATGGTCATTCGTGAATACTCGATTTGGAGTCGTCTGGTTGGGTTTTGTATGGTCACTTTACTGTCCAAAAATGACTATCAGGAAAGTGACGGTCAAACAGTCGTCACGCAATCCGCTGGGGAGCGGTGCTCAGTATTGTCGATTTCTTTTTGGATTCCTCGGCGTCAAGTCACTGCCGCGTCTCTTGACATAGCTTTAAGTATTTTTTCATCTTTCCAAAAGAAATGAAAGAGACAGAAAAATCGACTACCTTGCGTATGTACTTGCCTTGAAAATAAAAAATAAAAACGAGTCCAGTGAGAACCTGCGTGTGTAGCGTGTGAACCGCTCAACGGCGGCAGTCTTAATCCAACTACTGAGTGGACCACTGAACATTGTAGTCTGGCGGGATAAGATAAGAAAACTCCATGAAATTCAGCAAAGTAGGCGTATTTTCGCAGGAAAATTCGGAATAAGTAGACGCAAACATCATGTGAAAGTGTCTTCGAGCAACATACTTTCAATTCGTACCGGCAAGGCGCGGTGGTTATTGACGAACGTAACTGAGAAGACACAGACGCCTTGGAGGCGGTTGTAAGGAAGGACTTTGCAAACTAGTTAATTCAGAAAAACAAATATTTCTACAACAAATTCACATTTTTTCCATAAGTCAACTTTTTCATTTGGACATTTGTTAAAGCAATGTTATTACCTTCTTTATTTCTTGGCATTGTTGAATAATTTATTTAATGTTTTTTATATACCTAGTAATAACAAATATTTAATTTTAAATTCAATGAAAATATTTTGTTTACAGTGACACCTTTGAGAAAGTGGGCGATATTTCCACCTGAATCATTAGGAGGTTAATACCATATATGGCAACCTCCGGCCGCTTCGGAATTTAGAACCCAATTTCGACCAAACAATATAATCAATTTCTATTGAATTAATTGTGTACATGTGATATTGTTGCAGGAAAAACCTGACGGTCGACATTTTGCCAAATATTGAAAAATATTTCCAGATTGTACTTACCATCGAATTGATGCACATTTCAAGACTGTTAGGCTCTTAACAGTGAAAAATGCCGCAGAAATTGGTGTTTGGACATAAGAGAAAACTATTTCGAGTTTTTAACATAAAACTATCTCGACTTTTTGGCATAAAACTAGCAAATTTGTACCAACGAAGCTGAAAATATGAACAATTCTGAAAATTTTCGCCGATCGGTTTTTCCACTGGTCGCGATCTACACGGCGAATGTTCACACACATACACATGCATACATACATGGACTCACCGGAATCGTCGCCTACTGGGCCTCGACTCCTTGCCGTAGTGTGAATTTTCGTGGCTCAAGAACCGATGACAAAAACTACGAGCTCTGCAATACCATCGTGAATGAGAAGCCGTCTCGAAATTTCGCAACGTGTGATCACGACCTGAAGGCGAAGTGGAAGCGGTACCACAGAACACTGCGAGTAATGTACCTGAAATGATTAAACCGAGATTTTTCGGCGATTAACAATATTTAGGGCACAAGGAAATCATCATTAAATGCGTCATTAAATTCTACAGATCCTGATGCTTCATTCTTCCTACACTGTAAAAAATTACTGTATAAAAATTGATACACAAGTGTAGGAAGTTTTTATGCGGATACCGCTTATGAAATTTCAGATACGATTTTGAAAATCCAAGACAGGTTATTTTGAAAATGAAAATGTAACTCCGTAATATTAATATACTTGTGCGTTTGAAAAATAATGCACGTGTAAAGAAATAATCACATCCAAGTATATCGAAATCAAGAACCATTTGCTGATATCAAAATACGAGTGTATATTAAATTCAAGAACCATTTGCTAATATCAGCATTCGGATGTGTATTAATTTCACGGGTGTGTATTACCTTCAATGTACACTGTAAAAAGCTTCTGTGTAAAAATTAATACACAAGTGTATGATGTTTTTATGCGGACGCCGTTTATGAAATTTCAGATAATATTTTGAAAATCCAAAGCAGGTTATTTAAAAAATGAAAGAGTAGTTTCGTAATATTAATATACTTGTGCGTTTGAAAAATAATGCACGTGTAAAAAAATGTTCACATCCATGTACATTGAAATCAAGAACCATTTGCTGATATCAATATACGAGTCCATATTAAATTCGTTTGTATATTAAGTTCGTAGAATTCAATTCTTTTATGCCTTAAATGTAATGTAAATTTAATATAATTTTCACATTGTTTCATGTGATTTTCATCAGCGTTTACGATTTTTTTTTTCAATTCCAGTTTTGCACTTTTAAATAAATCTGTTGTGATCATGCATTGTACGTATCGTAAAATTCAGTTTCACATATACTATATTTTTAAGGCTGCTGTAAATAAATTTCAAACTTGTTTTGTATTTTCAATGCTCTATTTTTTAAAGTTGATTTATTCTACATCTGTAGTAATTTTCAATTGAAGACATGGGTTAATGCAATACATTTTCCACAAATTTACAAACTTGTCTTTGAAATTCCATGTTGCATCTATTAAATTCTATATCCACGTTAGAATTTCATGTTCCTGTTTTAAATTTACGATATAAGTGTTTCAAATTTAATTTCATCTACTGAGTTCGTAAAATTCAATTCCTTTGTATTGTAAACTTCTAATGTATTATAAATTTCATATAATTTTTTACAGTGTAGCCTTCAACCATCTCCAAGAAAACTATTCGTTTTTTTGAATGTATCGTTTTACAGCCTAGGATCTTGACTTCAATTTGCAACAACATTTATGTGAAAATTCAAATTAACCGAGTTATGAGGATTTCTGTGAAGGGTCAGATCGCTGTGCTCCAGCGAATCGCCCCGCTGTGATTCATCCCTGTTTTCTTTTGCGTTTTTCTCGAAATCATATTTTCTGAAAAGGTGTACGTCGGATCTCAAAATATATTCGTCCGATTGGCTTCCAGTCAGACAGAGCATAGTTTATAACATTTTCTATCGTACGAACGGAGGATTTTTACACGTGTCTATCCAATCCCTGATAACAAATGATTAAAGTTTTTTTAAAGTGAAAATCGAATCTTTTGTTTTTCACTTCGACATTTTTGTCAATTTCAAAGCTTTGAAAATCTATCCGCTCATTTGAATGTTCTATTATGATACTAAAAGTAAAAAAAAAACAAAACTATTCCGAAATGTCAATTAGATTTTCTCCAAACTAAATTTTTCGAGACGGTCTGCACGATAACTTGAGCAGTTTTTAATATTATATAAATTCAGCTGTTTTCAACATCTTCGGAAAGAGATTCTTCATCGTGTGCCTAGTCATTTTCTATTTGTTTATTTAGAACATTTTTTATAAACATTTTAATAGCGAAATTTGACATGAAAGAAATATGTCGTGCTCAAACGGTAACAAATGTTTTTGTTCGCAAGATTAAAGAAATTTGGATGAACAGACTGTGACTATAACATTACTCGAAAAAAATCTCTTTGGATATTTCAGATCCATCAACCCATAAGCCAGTCACTAAGCAGACCATGGGAGCGCGTTGTTTCGATAGAAGCTTGAAACACCGTATAAGAGCATGAATAATTGATTGCACGACTATGAAAAAAAAATGACGTAATCAAAGTACCAATAAGTGAGGTACGATGAATAGTTTCCCAGAGTTTTTGCGTTTTACGCTTTTATAAAGTTCTTAGGAAACATCGATTTACGGCTCGGCTGAAGGTATCCAATTCCTTAAAATATAAGTCTCTGTATCGACGCAGAATTTGCCGAGTTTACCTGTGCCGTCGGGCAAATGCGACACAGCAGTGCAACAGGAAAGAGCAGCGAAAGACTTCAGGGGCGATTCTTAAGGTGGGATATATATTTAGACGAGAAGAAATTCAGCAATTTTGAGGAACTTTTAAAGCGAATTATTAAAATATTTATTAAACTGTAGGTATACTTTAATAGTATACTTAAGTATACTATTGCGCGAGTTGCAAATCGGCGTGAAGTCTAGCTTCCCGTAGACTTTAATTTGCAAAAAAATTCATATTTCTTTCCAGTTAGAACATGTATAGTTTCTATTTGACAGCAATTAAAATTAAGTAAATGACAATTTAAGCAAATGGCACGTATTTACAAAAAAAAATCAACATTTCACGCACAATTTCTGTAAAAATTGGATTAAAAAAGTAGCAATATTATCAATATTCCTGCCGAGTTTCAGCTCAATACGCCTGCTCCGCATCCGAGCGGTGCGACACAGTGTTGACGGGCTATAACGGTTCAAGTTTTTCGAATTTCGCTTTAAAACTTTAGAAAAATTTTCTACATATATAGCTCTATCGTTCGATGAAAAAAAAATAAATCGATTTTTTGATCGTTGTAAATGTATAAGCGACAACTCTGTGGTAAAAGTGTGATTAATGGGATTGAAAACATTGGCAATATCAATATATCTACGAATTCAGCTAATAAACTCACCAAGCCTCACAGCCAAAATCCGTAATTTGCTCTCGCATAGCCTCCAGCGAGAGCCTCTGGCGAAAGTTGTTCATAAGGCACTGCGGTAAATCCGAACTCACAGACTTCCGAAATATCAACCTCCATCCGTAGCACCCAGCATTGCCTCAAAACTTCCGTACTCGTCGGTTTCTTCGCTCCCTCTTAAATTTCAGTTGCCGATCTCGTTAGATTCTTTTTCGAGATTGCCGTTCAGAGCTTGCGACGAGACCACTCGCGGAATGCGGTAGCTTCGATCGCCATATCGGACGTCATCATTGTGTCCAAAGGCGCATCGCAGAAGGTGCAGTCCCACGACCGTTTCGATCTTCGAGCTACCCAGCCCACCTATTTTTGAGGCGTCACGTTAGACTATAGTTTTTATACTTAAAAATGAATGAAAATGGATAAAACTTTTTTTTAATGTATTTCAAGACTTTATTTATCAAGCCCAACAATTTTTATATTCATATCTTTTATAAAATCCTCAAAAAAAATCGCGAAAATAACCTTTTTTCGTGCCTCCAAAGTGGTCTGGCCCCGTAATTGCAATTTGCAATAGAGTTTGTAAAAGTTCAATAAATCAACCAATTTATGACCAATTTTGCGAAGGGTCCGATCGCCCTTTGTGCTACGGCATGGTTGTTACGCATTATTGACTCAAAAATTCCCGGATTTTTCCAAGTTTTCCAGACAAGTTTTGCAAATATTCTAGGGAAATTGTGGTCAAATAAAGAACAATTTTTTAAAGATCAAATATGTGAAAATGTAAAATATTAAAATAAAAAATTGAAAAAAAAAACTGAAATTCGAAAAATAATTTAAGCGCTGCAAATATATATATATATATATATGTATATTAGGGTGTGCGGAAAAAAATCGATACTTTTTTTTTCGGTTGCATCCACCAAAAAAAGGTGAATTAAGGTAAAAAATGAAGAATCCTCGAAGGAGAGCTCACAAAAAAATTATTTCGAATGGCGCATTGCATTTGAATATTTTCCATAAGAATAACACAGGAAAATATTGGCACTTTTGAACGTCTTAGTAAAACTCTTCAGAAAAAAATCTCACAAAAATGTCATTAAGATATTCTGATAGAGAATTGAATTCCCTACAAAAAAGTTCCTACGAACAATTAGCTTAGAACAACCGTTCAAGTGGTATCGCTGTTTGAAATTATTTTTTTTATTTAAGCGACGTGCGCGCCATGGCACACGCTGCGAGTGATTTTGCACTCGTAGTGCAAAATCACAAGCTTCACACTAAGGCCACGAACGGGAAACCGCTACATTTTCCCCTCATTTTGGCCTCGAATCAAGATCTGTCACTGCTACAAAATTTTATTCGTTATTGCAAAGTGAATCCTGTAGTAGGGGAGGCTGCCTCGAAAAAATTAGCTAGTCACTTGTGGTACTTTAACGAGAAAATTGTTGCTTTGTCGTTTTTTGACAATGCTGTGCCGATAAGTGTGAAGGCAAAAATGGTACGAGCTCTGCAATCTCGAGAAAAATCGAAAAATCCTTCCGAGTGAGTAATTGTTTAAAAAAATGATTGGGAAATGGCGCTAAAAAAAGACACAAGCGATTTCGTTACTCAAGAATCCTTATTTCTTTTCCAGCAATTCAATTTACCTCGTGATTTTTTTAGAGTAAATATTGAATTATGGCCGGAAAATGCCATTTATTTAAGTTGCTTAGATTTTTTTAACCCAAAAGTCGTTAATAACGTAGCCGAACGTCGTGTCACTTTGATAGAAGCATATAACGGTTCATTAACAAAAAACGAAGAGCAGCTACAATATTTATTGGGCGTAGTGCAAAATCATCGATAGAAATACCCTAATTGCAACAAACAGACTCTTAAGAAAAGGAACGATGATTATCAAGCATTATAATGTAAAAACAAATTATTTTATCTTATTAAACTAAATTAATTGAATAAAACATTTCGAAACACGATCAATGATGGACGTCCTTTCTTTTATATTTCTTGTTGTACTTGATTCTTTTTTGTATCTGAGAAATATTTTGAGAACGATTCCATGCAAATTGTATTTTAGAGCAGAACATTCTCTACAAAAAAAACCCCAAAAAGTTTTTTCGTAAAGCCAAAAATTCGATTTTTACAGCATTTCGAATTATTTTTTTTTTCTATTAATTCAATTTCAGACAGCGATTCCACTTGAACGGTTGTTCTGAGCTAATTTTTCGTAAAAACTTTTTTGTTGGAAATTCGTTTCTCCATGAGAATATGTTAATGACATCTTTGTGTGATTTTTTCCTGACGAGTTGCACTACCACATTCAGAAATCCCAATATTTTCCTGGGTTATTCTTATGGAAAATATTCAAATGCAATGCGCCATTCGAAATAATTTTTTTGTGAGCTCTCCTTCGAGGATTCTTCATTTTTTACCTTAATTCACCTTTTTTTGGTGGATGCAACCGAAAACAAAAGTATCGATTTTTTTCCGCACACCCTAATATACATGTGTATATATATATATGTGTATATATGTGTGTATATATATATATATATGTGTATATATATATATATACACACATGTATACACATATATATATATGTGTATATATATATATATATATGTATATGTGTATGTATATATATATATATATATATATATATATATATATATATATATATATATATATATATATATATATATATGTGTGTGTGTGTGTGTATAGCACCCGATACTGGTGGATGGGCAGACGGGGTTCGGCTCTGGTGGTACTGTGAGTTAAGGGGCTATACCAGCGTGGCACTTAAAAAAAAACGATTTTTTTCCCTTTTTTGACAGTTTATACTATCAAGAATATCCTGTAAAAATTTCAAGGCCGTATCTCTAATCATTTTAACTTGCATCAATCGATAGTTAAATCTTTAAACGCGTTTTTCTCGAAATTTTTCAAATTTGCGGACATTGTAACTTAAAGAGCAACTACCTGAATGACTTGAAATTTGAACTGAGTACTCTTGAATATATTTACTTTACAATGACGTACGATATTCTTGATTGGAAGAAAACTGACGATTTCGCATTGAAAAAAACGACCATTTTATAGGCAAAAAAACAGACTTTTTTTCATAACTACGCCATTTTGTTAGATTTTGCTATTTTTAAAAAATCCTACGCCATTGTACAGAAAATACCTTCCAGTTTAAAGACATTTTTTTCCTTTTTCAGTTTCAGCTACTCAATCGGCCGGAATCATGTCAGCAGTGGAGGAACATTTTTTTTGGCGCCTTCGAAGGCAGCGCATAAGTCGCTTGGATCTCAATATATTTCTATGAAAAAATTATGTAATATAGGTAAAATATAACTAAATATATTCTTAATTTTCCGAAATATTTAATTGAGTACTTTTCTGCCAAACAATTCCCGAAAATCACCCAAATTTTCAGCGTCCACACTGGTATAGCCCCTTAAGCAGCATTGTGCGCGGCCAATCCTCGGAGCGGTGACCACATGGGTGATGCACCGGCTGGCTCATCAACCAGCGAGCGGGTGACCAATATTTCTGATACCTAAGTGCAGAAACTTGAGTTCAAGGCTGTGCACCGGAGAATCAGACAAATATAGGGCTGTCTATACCGGTACGGGTTTGCCACAGTTTCCCCGTACCCTCGGCAGAAGTAGTATAGAGTAGCTTAAGACGGCTGTGGACGCAACAGAAGTTAGGTTATTAGCAAAGTGCGAGTAGGAATAGGAAAGAGTTCAATTGAGAAACGTTATACGTTAAAAGCCGCAAGGGCTTATAATATAAATGAAATATAAATATTAAAAGCAAATACAGAACGTGTTCTTTATTATAAACCGAAATTTTTATGTCGGTACCAATAAATAAAAAGTAAATTTCAACACTTATCTAAAATAATAATTATGTGGTTGTGTATCGGCAAATCGAATGCAAGTGTACAGAACTTCAGAGTAAATTAGTTTTTAGTTTTTGAAATTTCAAATTTTTGGGACTGACAAAACTTTTTTTTATATGTAATGGAGAATAATATGAATATTAAAAATATACAAAATATTGTATTTTATACTTTTCAGTTTTTCTTCAAGTCGGTTTCATCCATTCAGGACATTTAATCAGGACTTTTCCCTGATTATTCCAGAAAGAAAGAAATTCCCTGAGTTTTCCCGGTTTGCCGTGTTCCATATGCGTAACAGCCATGAAAATAAGGGGGGACGAGGTATTCACCCGCATCGATTGACTGGGAGAAAAATTTGCCATGTAAATACGATCACCAAAATGTATTTAAAAATAGCAAATTTATTGCTATGATTTCACGATCGACCGTACATTTTTGCACTGTTGCACAAATTATTCTTTTATTGGTCACGTTTTTGTCGCCGATTTAGGGTACGAAAATCACGCAAACGTTTTTGCGTATCTATAGCAAAGATCTACGACCTCAATCTATGTAAACAATTAAAATTATAATGACCGAATACTAAATTGAATTAAAGAAAATTAATTCAATAGCAAATAAAGAAATATTAAAGAAATAAAACTAATTAAATAATAAAAGTAATAATAAACAAATCATTTGATAAATTTTATTTTACAAACTAAACTAAAGCAAGAGCATTTGTTGCATTCCAGCTATGCAAACTTTTTCATTGCGATAATTTTCATATGATTTGAGCTCGCACAAATTTCACGATTTCATGATTAAACATAGAGAAAAAAAGAACCAAGTTATCCTCACCCGCTCAACGTCCAACCCGGCCAGTGCAGACATCATCTTGTTCACGTCTGCGTATTGGACATCAACTTGCTTGCACTATCAATTGCGTACTTCGAAGCTGTGTGAATACACGATTCACTCATCTTCGCATCTAATGCAACTTCTGTGGCTCTAGTCACCGCCTGTATGTCGGCTGTACAATTGTCCACAGGTCTGACCGTGCTCGCCAAAACGATTCTGCAAAAGAATCAGGACTCCATGAGTCTGCAGCCTCGGAGGAATCGTATCTTTATTGGGAATTAAGAAATAACGAACTTCCAGTGGATTTACTGGAAAGGCACTGTGAGAACGTGGTTCTTTTTTTTCTTTGTCAGGGAAAGTGAAGAAAAAAAGGAAACAAGATGCGGTACGAATATTTAGGATTTTGTGACGATGTAGAAGTGTAATTGACAGTAAAATTTGTTTGGCATTCTGCATTGCCCGGATGTAGAGTTTTGAAATAATTTTTGCATAATGATTGCTATTTCTTTTTGAATATTTTGTAAGGAAATGGAACCTATGCGAGAAGTAACGTTTGGTATCAATACCCAGTATGTTGGAATCTTATATGAAAGTATAACTCAAAATAGAATATTGATATGCATTGTAAATTGATGATATTGAAGTTTGCATCGTTAGAACGCTTTGAAAGTTCCGTAGCCCAATTTTTTTTGGCAAATTCAGGCCTCCAAAATTACTGCAACTTTTTTCAGGATCCTTATTAGAGATCTTTAGCTTAAATATGTAAAAAAAATTTTTGGACGATAATAAAAATGGGGCATTAACATTTTTTTTACCAATTTTTGTTGCATTCCAACGATGCAAACTTCAACATCGTTGTAAATTGCCCTGATTTTCGTTTTCCAATAATCTTTTAAACACCCCAGTTGGAAGGAAATTTGAAAAATCTTTCACAAAAAATAAACAAAAGATAAAATTTTATACAAATATCATGCGTTTTGTAATCGGACATGTAATGATAATTGACAATAGAACGATAATGGGCAGTCTGCGTTGCCTTAATTTTTGTTTATTAAACAACTTTGGGGAAATCGCTGTAAGAACGTATTGGAAAAATGTAATCGAACGAAATTGAACAAAAATGTTGGAAGCAAAATTTATTATAAATATTTAGCATTTCTCAATCTTGTATTAAAGTATAATCTTTATAGACTCTCATCGGTTGTAGCCGCTGTACACGGCTGATTTACTAACTCGATATATCCATAGTCACAACAATTTTTTTTCGTTCGTCCGTCCCAAGCTATGGACTCTCGTCTCTACGATTCAAGGGCGATCTAACTTCGTAGGTTTCATATAACATTGTTCGGATTATCACGTAGCTTTTGAGGAAGAAAAAATTGAAATAATTCTGCTATGTTTTTCAAGAACATCATGTGCTAAATCAAAGTTTTTCTCAAGTTTGAATACAAACCCAAACATTTTCGAGTACAGAGTTTGATTTTGTTTGGGTTTACTGATGACGTCATTTTGAAAAAGATTTGGGTCTGTTTGGGTTTGTCAACAAAAATATTATTCTATATAACTATCAATTTCTTTTAACAATCTATAATAACTATCAATAATAGACATAAAAAATGCATGCATCGTAAAATGCTAACCTCGTTCTATTATTGTTTGTTCTTTAGTCCATTTATTTAAAAAATTGAAGCAAATTAAAATTTCGATATTCCGCAAAAGCGTCAGTTTTTTTTCGCAAAAACTGAAAAATATTTAAGCATAAATCATCGATACGAGTTTTTGGCTCTGCATTCAGCGCAATACTTTTTGCTACTTAACTTTTTGAGGATTACGACTGAGCATATTTCTCGCACGGTGATCGCTTTTTCTCAATAAAATTCGCGTTACATTGAGCAATGAGCAACATAAAAGAAAATTAACTCACGAAATTTGATATTCCCCTCCGACATGAATTCCCGAGCTTCGTTCATCGACAGCGCGCGTTGTTATGCCGGACTTTCGAAGTTATTCGAAATGCCGGACATGGCCGAAAAAAACAAGAGATTGTCATCCCACACCACGTGGTTCCGGGATTTCGTTAGCGGCCATCTTGATTACCGTAGTAGCTCGAGTTTCGCTGAGCGAATAAAGCGATCTTTTCTTTCTCGAGCACGCGCGCATACGCATATGAGAGGCAAAACAAATTGATCAAATTCCATGCCACGATAGGGATTTCGTAGTTGCCGATTGTCGCGGTTGCGATAACGGACGAACCCTTTTTACAGGCAGAGCAGCGTGTAGTGAAGAGCGCAATTCTGAGATTTTATTTCCCGCCTCTCTCGCCGACTCAAACGTACGAATTCGCCCTCCAAAAGTTTATAACACGCCGATAGCACGCAACCACCAACCATCGCGTTTCTTTCAGATAAACAAAAAGCGCATCGACTTTCGTTTCATTGTTCTGTTCCGAGTTTGTTGTCATATTTGTCTGAGGGTCTTCTGATGCCAGCGAATTCTTGCTCTTCCCTGTTGGTGACCTTCGTAGCCCGATTTATAAACAACTCGACCCGTGACTATCGGAAATTACCGTTAGAGATAATCAAGACAAGGCTCGATTTTCGGTATTACTCGCGTTTAATATTCACACGAGGAATCCGATCGTTCACGAAAAAGATTGTTTTTTTTCTCGAATAAGTTTGCGCGGAACACGTCGCGGTCACCAATTATACCGTGGCCGAATCAGTATAAACCGGCGGGCCACCGGTGCAGTATAAACTTGTCCAAAGTATAATAAATAAAGTCTTTATGTAAGGCGAGACTGATTAGTATAAAAGCAACAGAAAGAATTTGAATTGTACTTGCGAGCCGGCGATCAAACGGCGAGTGAGACAAAGCCACAGTCTTCGTACGCTGGAAGCTTGTAGGGTGACAGAAACAATTTAAATTGTACTCGCGAACCGGCGATCAGACGGCGAGTGAGACAAAGCCACGGTCAAGGAGACTAGAGTAAAGGAGTTCAAACTCCTAGCCAGAGTTGCCAGACGTGTAGTGAGCGAAACCGCCGCCAGACGCCGCTTGTGTAGCCCAAAAACCCCGGGACTTTACGAAGCCCTAATAACGCGGTAAAAGCTCGCATATAACCCAAATTCGTGGTTTTGGTAGGTCATGAAGGAAAAGCACCGATGTAAGTTAGAAATTGAATTATTTCTTTAATTATTTTAAAATCAAACATAATCAAATATCTGTATTTTGTACCAGGCTAAAGCAATCACATAAATAAACAAATACTTATTCCTTGAGATTACACTAGTACAAAAATCACCCAGCTTCAATCACAGTCTCATATATGATATCTGAATAAGAATATTAAAGTAAATATCTTTACGTTCTCTAGAAATCTAAATCAACTATGTCCATCAGAGAAACATATAATTCGTTTAGCAGGTCCTCTGCATTCGAAATTTGAATCTCTGGTACATCAGTATACTTTGGCACATTCTTTTGGGCAGGGACAAGGCCGGAGTCCGGATCATCCGCATTCAAGTTGAACTCAGCTTCCCTTGTCGGCTGAGAAGAGGACGCAGGGGTATATGAGTATATCGGGCTGAAGGAAAGTGCTTTTCTATGTTGGTCGTTCGTTATGTATTTTTATTTTATTATACCTAATTCATAAATAGTTTTTCTTTTTTACATTTCAAGTTTGCTTTTCCTCCAATTCATAATCATAAATTTAAAATTCGTGTTGTCTGTGACCATGGATTCAAGCGGGACAATAATAGGCTTTTTGTGTCCATGACGCAATTTTATACAAACATTAAATCACACCATGTGAATCACATAACAATGAATCGATGGCTGTATATCTGTATATTTTTATTTGATTTCAATAAATAGGAATTCATTACGTACAATTATTTATAGGTATAAAATATATTACTCTAAAACACATAATGAAAGTTACCTCCATAAAATAGTTGTTAACGTTTGCGTTATCGACTTGGGTGCTCCTCTATTCTTATATTTGGCGGACATATACGTATAGTGTGTGAAAAAGAACACGATTTTTGTATAATCGTTTTGTTAGCGTGCTGTATTATGTTATGTGATGATATGCTTCTTATGTGCGTGAGTAAATACGTGATGATAATTTGTGACCGTAGTAAATTGTATGTATGTGTGTATTTACTCACTCCCTGTAAGAATGTGTGGATGGTTTTGTTGGAAGCGAATTATGCGAGGCGCGTCCTGTAGTTACATGGTCTAAGAGCCCAAAGAAAGCCATTTTATTTTCGTATATAGCCCAAATGGCGCTTTAGGGCGTTTCAAAAATTTTGGCCGCAAAATGGCCTCCCAAGTTAGCCCAAATCGCGATTTATAGCCCAATCTGGCAACTCTGCTCCTACCCTGTATGTACGAAGTTCTTTCAAGCGGTCGCAGAGGTGTAGTGCTCAGTTCCGCCGCAGGCATCGCTAGTGTTCTTGGGCACCGATAATATATAGTAATACAAAACTGCATAAGGTCCGAGCTCTCCGCCTCAACGACCAATCACAAAACTGGGGTAATCGTATTTCTCTCTCGTACTCACTTGGAACAGTCATGGTGCGTTCTCTCTCGCACACCCGAACGATAATACACCCAAGTGGGGATTCCTTCCATTATAATATAAAATAATATTGTGTACATATATATACTAAATAAAACATAAATAATATTAATAAAGCACATATTAATGAAACAACTCGTGTTGTTTTATTCACATGGGTTTATTATATAACAAGCACATCAGATATAATAATTATATAAGTACAACACGAGTTATTTTATTATGGAAACTTATGATTTGCTTGTTATGTTTAAAAATATAGCTAATTATAATGAAACGCGAATAAAGCGATAAACCAACCGTAACGTATCCCCGTAATGTACTTATTATTCAGATACGCGTTGCTCTGTTTTTCTGTACACTAATAAAACAATTAATAATAATAACATGTACGTGCAAGAAACCGGGCGAACGCGGGAATGTTGGCTTTACATGTTGGTGTTGTCTTTTCAACACGTGCTTATTATATGTATACCCATGAAAACTCGTGATTTGCTAGTTAGGTTTACAAATGAAGCTAAATATGAATTAAATTAAGCGATGAACCAACCGAACAAGCCGTCAAGCCTAATTGAACCCCAAGCGAGGCAATCACTTAAATATGAGAAGATCATATTTATTGCCAAATGATTGTGTGACGAAGGTGGTAGAGCGCTAGATTACTGTATTGGCGTCCTGAGTTCGGGTTTCGGTAGTTTTAATTTTTTTTTCTTTTGCATTCGTGGCTGTACGAGCGAATTGAAGCAGTTTCAACCAATCAAAGAACTCGTCCAATCCCAAAAGAACTCGAACAAAAACAAAATAAGAAATTTGTTTTACAATTCCTACCGAGAGTGTTTTCCCTTTATTTCATTGACTCGCAAGGAGTCATCTCCATTATTATACACATAGTTCGATAGCTGCTGTCCTCGTGTACACGGCAGATATATTTGTGTTTGACAGGCGCAAACAATTTCGCCGCCATAACAAGGTCAGTTTCAAATTATGCAGTTTTGTATTACTATATATTATCGGTTCACAAGAACACTAGCGACGCCTGCGGCGGAACTGAGCACTACACCTCTGCGACCGATTGAAAGAACTGTTTGAGTAGGGAGTGTCGACTCCTCTCTAGTCTCCTTGATGGCGGTCTTCGTACGCTGGAAAATTGTAGGGTGGGGAGTGACTCGGATGATGAGACCAAGTGGTAGATCTCACTTCTGCTACCTGCAGCGCTGCTTCTCAGGGGTACGCCAATCAAACGCAGATCCGAATAGCTGTGCAGTAGAACAGATTTTGCGGAATAAACAATATTTTTAAGAGGGATATGAATGGAAAATGATTCATTTTTTTTTTTTTACTAGTGATCCCATGGTAAGAATGACAATTTTTATTTCAGTAGACTGCGTTTCTCATATGCTCGAACTTCTGTTACTTTCCAATTAGGTCTTTGGGCGCAGGCGTAGATGGGATATGGGGTAAATGCGATATGATCAAATTTATACGATCCAATTTTCTTCCTTTTTAAAAATAATTAATCTATTTTTTCCCAATTCCGAGTTTCTTTGTGCAACTATTATTTTTATTTTTTATTTGTAAAGTTAAGGACAACCGGGAAATAACTACAAAGGAAAAGGAATAAAAAAGAAATAAATAAACGCATTGTGTATGTTTAAGGTAGTACGTGCACGAACCGCCTCATTAGAAAAAAATTGATTTTTTGTATGCTGTAGTAGAGACATAAGAAATGACGTCCTTGCAGGCCTTACCGGCTAAATACAATAGTAATTATTGGAACGGAAATTTGGAACGGAAATAATAATAGTTTCCTGTTAGATCAGAGCTATGCAAAAAGCGACGAATAAGAAGAAAACTGTCGCGGTCGAGTATGTTCCATAAAAAATATAGGTTACGGGACATTTCTATCAGATATCATCGATTTAAACGACTCATTTTTGCATTCGCTAGCCGCGTCTGCCATCTCTCTTGTTGCAATATGCACATTACACAACCTACACACACGATTACCCATACGGTAAACAAACACATGCTTGACATATATCGACGGCAGCTGAATACCGCGTTCATGGAGCCTAGATACCAGGAGGTTCAGCGGCAATGCAAAGGCGCTGAAAAAAGCGTCCCCGAAAATGGCCCGAAGTGATGGCGCTGGGGTGCAGCGCGACCGACATATATAGTAATATATTGGTCAACGAGGTGAAAGTGATCGGATGAGTTTCTAACCTCACGACAGATCGATCGTGACATCAAACGTCGAAATATCCGCCGTTTTATAATTTCCTCATGACGGTTCGGAAAAAAACGCAAAAGCGAGAAAAGATCTCAAACTCAAAATGGCGGCAATATAGTCCATCTAGAAAAACGTGTTTTTTTACATATAGCTTCACGGGAGAACGGTTTTATCGTAAAATATAAGACCTGAAACAAAAACCAAAAAAAAATGATATTATATATTATTAGCTATGAGACTACCTAGAAATTTGCTTTTAATTTTTTTTTAAATAGCGCACTTTGAAGGGAATAAATCGATTTTTTGCCAAAAAAAACAGTAAATTGTTTATAAAAAGAAGTTTATATTTAATCAAAAACGGATACGTACTCCCACAAAGAATATAATTGTGAAGCTGCTGTCAAAATTTCAACCTCGAAATCGATGCATGCAAAGGTGGTCGAGTAATCCGTCTTCCGAGATCGAAAAAAGTGGTTTCGAGAAAAACGCGTTTAAAGTTGTACGAGCAACTCAGCGCGCGCTCCAAGGCGCTGCGGCCAAAGCGATAATTGAACCTTTAAATAAAAAAATTGCTACAGGACCAATTCCGTATTGTTTTTATGACACCAAAGTATTTTTAGGAAAGAAAACGTCTTTCCAAAATCCTAGAGTGGGGTTATCCCTTAACACTAATGAGGGTTAGGTACATCATCTGTGATCTGTCTTAGATCACACCCATGTTTAGCGTATATCTATATACATATAGGTTGCGGAGCACCCCAGCGCCATCATTTCTTGTTCTCGTTTTGGGGACGAGTTGAAAGGCCTCGCTGAACCTCCTGGTATCTAGGCTCCATGACCGCGTTCATGGAGGCTAGAGTGGGAGGAGTCCGAACTCTTATGGAGGGACTTGAAAAAAGTGGCTACAAAAATGTGGTCAAACAGGGATGGCGCCACTATTGCTAAGAACTCTCGAAGTGAGCTGCGTGTGACAGAGACGGAACAAATAAATAATGAGAAGTGAGCTGTGTATGAGGCAGAATGATACTTGAGAAGTGGGCTGCGTGCGAGAGATAAAAAATGATATATACCAGAGAGATTTCCGTAAATGTGTAATGATAGAAGAATATTTTTAATATAGCAATGCCCAATGAACAATATGCATAATTGACGGTGAAAAAGGTCGATAATAATAATAATGCAATACGTAGTGCTAGAAAAATATTTTGATTACAACAGTGTTTAATTGTACAACGGACGGTAGAAAATGTCTTCAATAATACTGATGCTTTTTTTTCTTCTTGAATCAATTTTTATTTCCTTAGGTAAATACGACGGTAAATTAATCCCTGCTGTCAAAGAATAATGCTTTGCGATTTGTTTATATAAAAACCCGTAAACAGCGAATAGTAACGCGATAATTCTTACGGTAACAATATTTAACCCAACAACTCATGACATTCTTTTACCGTCAAACGCATGACGCCACGTGCTTTTCTTTGTCATTAAACCGGTCCTACGGTGATAAATGGACTTTATCATACCTCAATTTCTTCGTATTTTCATAATAAAGTCAATAGTGTGCGATATACTTGATTTCATTAACATTCCATTACTAAACAATCCATTTAAAAACTGAAAAACGGCAATAATCGGAAAAAACCTCATTTTTGCATATAAGTAAATTGGAATGAGACCGGGCCCCAGTCATGAGTTGAATAAAAATTGAAAGATAATCACACACAAGAAATTGCAATTACTTAGTGCCGTAAGGAATTTAAAAAGATGTCCTGTATTGTTTTCTTGTACAACGAACGGTGGAAAACGTCTTAAGTAATATTTTTTTTTATTCTTGAAGACATTTTTTACTCAGGTCAATATGATGCTAAATTATTCCCAGTCAAAGAGCAATGCTTTGCGATCTGTTTGTATTAAAACTCGCAACCAGCGAATCGGTAACGCGATTATTCTGACGATAACATATTTGAATGAAAATAAAAATAAAATCACACGAAAGAAATTGCCATTACTCATTGAGGCAATAAATTTAAAAAATTGTCCAGTAGTTATTTTTCGCGTTGAGAAAAACACCGTAATAACAATATAAAGTCGAAGCGATATTGCTTGCTTCAATGTTTTCAAGACGAAAACATGCTTAAATGTTTTAAAGATAAAATACAGGGTGCGCCAGAGAAACTTACTTATTTGAAAGGTCAATAAAAACAAAAGTACTTCAATTATTGTTTTAAATTTTTTTTTATTTGAGAATACAATATCCCAATTTTTTTTTCATGCAGTCTTGAAAATGACATCGGATAAATGGCGACCCCCATTGCGCATACACTGATGAAGTCGATTTTTTAAATTCGTATCCACTCTTTGCAGCATATCAATCGGTATGTTGGCAATGGCGTCGCGAATGTTGTTCTTGAGGTGTGCTATGGTCCGTGGTCGATCGACATAAACCAGAGATTTCAAATAACCCCATAAAAAGAAATCGCATGGAGTCAAATCTGGAGAGCGTGCCGGCCATTGGAGATCGCCTCTGAGAGAGATGAGGCGGTCGGGGAAATGTTGTCGCAACAAATTCATTGAGTCTCGTGCTGTGTGTGCTGTGGCTTCATCTTGCTGAAACCACACGTTCCTAACGTTCATTTCTTCGAGTCTTGGAAGAAAAAATTCCTCGATCATGTTCCTATAACGAGCTCCATTCACGGTAACTGCGCGTTCGTTTTCTTCAAAAAAATAAGGACCAATCATTCCCATTACCGACATCGCACACCAGACAGTAACTCGCTCACAATTAAGTGGCTTCTGGTGAAGCTCACGTGGATTTACACCACACCAATAACGCATGTTTTGCTTGTTGACGCAGCCGGAAATGTGGAAGTGAGCCTCGTCACTGAAAAAAACGACCGCGTCTTCAGGCAGGTTGTCAACCAGCATTTCACATGCATTTTGACGGGCAACAAAATCGCGTTCAGTTAATTCTTGCACAACAGCCAATTTATAGGGATGAAATTGAAGGTCTTCATGGAGAATTCGTCGAACAGTGGTGTCAGAAATTCCCATAGCAGCTGCGTGTTTGCGAGCCGAACGCCGGGGAGAACGCACAACTGACTGCCTCACTCTTTCGACATTTTCCGGAGTTCTGATGGTCCGTTGAAGTCCATTTCTGGGTTTAGCGACACTTCCACACTCCCGAAATGAGTTAACCCACGACAGAATCGTATTACGGCCAGGAACGAGTCTGTGAGGAGGAATTTCAAAGCGAGCGCGGAAGGCACGTTGCGTAGCAACAAGTGAGCGACCGTTAGAAAAGAAGCTCTCGACTGCGAAGGCCCGCTGCTCTCTAGACCAGAGCATGATGGCAACTGACTGGAGGGAGAAACAAACTTGGGAACTTCCCCCTCCAGATGCGCCCCCTCTCGCCCCTCTACCCGCCCAACTCACCGCGCGGGAATTTTTTCAAATAAGTAAGTTTCTCTGGCGCACCCTGTATATGTGTCCTCTTGTTAACATCAAGGCTGGTTTGTCTCGAAAATTCGATTTTAACAATTCTCAAATTGTTCGAATATTGTGTGTATATTATCGTATTTGCTGGTACAGTAGAACCTCGTTTATCCGACCTTCGATTAACCGACATTCCGCATTATCCGAATCACCTAACTCATCCGAGTCCTCCGCGTTATTCAAGGTGTATCCTCGGATAATACGCAGAATCTCGGATAAAACGGAAGAATCTGCTATGCCTATGCGTGGAATAGCCCTATATTGCTACTGTTTTCCGTATTATCAGACGTATCCTCTCCCCACATTACCTCGGATAAGCGAGGTTCTACTGCATTTGCCATGGAGGCTAGGTGGCTAAGATGCGTATTCGATCCTCTTCCATCTCTGTTACACGACATCGATACTCAGCTTACTTCTCCAGGTCTAAGAGATAGTGGCGCCATCCCTGTTTGGCCACATTTTTGTAGCCACTTCGAAATGCACAGATCGGACTTCCCCACGGTCTTAAATACAGGTTTGGAAACTCCGGCGTTTTTGCATGGTGGAAAGTATGGAGCCTAGATACCAGGAGGTTCAGCGGCAATGCAAAGGCGCTGAAAAAAGCGTCCCCGAAAATGTCCCGAAGTGATGGCGCTGGGGTGCAGCGCGACCGACATATATAGTAATATATTGGTCAACGAGGTGAAAGTGATCGGATGAGTTTCTAACCTCACGACAGACCGATCGTGACATCAAACGTCGAAATATCCGCCGATTCATAATTTCCTCATGACGGTTCGGAAAAAAACGCAAAAGCGAGAAAAGATCTCAAACTCAAACTCAAAATGGCGGCAATATAGTCCATCTAGAAAAACGTGTTTTTTTTACATATAGCTTCACGGGAGAACGGTTTTATCGTAAAATATAAGACCTGAAACAAAAACCAAAAAAATGATACTATATATTATTAGCTATGAGACTACCTAGAAATTTGCTTTTAATTTTTTTTTAAATAGCGCACTTTGAAGGAAATAAATCGATTTTTTGCCAAAAAAACAGTAAATTGTTTATAAAAAGAAGTTTACATTTAATCAAAAAACGGATACGTATTCCCATAAAGAATATAATTGTGAAGCTGCTGTCAAAATTTCAACCTCGAAATCGATGCATGCAAAGGTGGTCGAGTAATCCGTCTTCCGAGATCGAAAAAAGTGGTTTCGAGAAAAACGCGTTTAAAGTTGTACGAGCAACTCAGCGCGCGCTCCAAGGCGCTGCGGCCAAAGCGATAATTGAACCTTTAAATAAAAAAAATTGCTACAGGACCAATTCCGTATTGTTTTTCTGACACCAAAGTATTTTCAGGAAAGAAAACGTCTTTCCAAAACCCTAGAGTGATGTTATCCCTTAACACTAATGAGGGTTAGGTACATCATCTGTGATCTGTCTTAGATCACACCCATGTTTTGCGTATATCTATATACATATAGGTTGCGGAGCACCCCAGCGCCATCATTTCTTGTTCTCGTTTTGGGGACGAGTTGAAAGGCCTCGCTGAACCTCCTGGTATCTAGGCTCCATGGTGGAAAGTGTCATCGTTAATGAGCCAAAAACGTAGTTCCTCTTTTATCCACAGGAAGCGCTGTCAAGTAGACGTAGTCTTGTAGATATAGATATACAGCAATGGAAAAATAACCTCCTGACAGCCTATACACGTGTTCACAACGTTTATACAAATCCATACTTCTTGAAACGCTCCGGTAGAATCGCATAGGGGGGACCCAGCCTTATCCTTCGCTATATTTTATTATACTCGATTGAGGATGCGTCAGTCCGTCTATCAACAAAACCAGAAATGGCAAAAACAATTTTTTGTAAACAACAAACTCGCCAAACTGACAAATCAATAACAACGGTGCCTTTGAAATATACCCAATGCGTTCATTTATTTTCCTCTATTCCTCTTCCATTATATTTATTTTCAGGTTCTCATTATCATTGTTAAAAAAGCAAAAGCAAAAATAAAAGTTGTAGAAACAAACAAGCAATGCAATATACTAAGAATAACCATTAATTATAAGGAACAAAAATCTAGACCGCACAAATTTGTTCATACGCCATCTACTCAAATGGCGAAAGACCAAATAAAAATATTACGGAAGTTCGAACATACGAGAAATACAGTCTACTGAAATAATAATTCTCATTATGCCCGGGGGTTCAGGAGTGAAAAAATACTCAATAATTTTCCATTTATATCGCTCTTACAAATATTGGATCTGTTCGTTTTGGCTAGCCTTTTCTATCCTTCTTACGCCTTCTGAGGACTTTTTATTACTGTATCTATTGAAATTGTAGAAAGTGTAGCTAAACCGAACAGACGCTATGTTATTTCGAAAAATCTGCGCCTTTGCACAACTGTTCAGACCTGCGTTTAATTGGCTAACTTCTACCTAGCAGCGCTTCGGACGGCAGAAGCGAGAACTGCCCGTTTGCCTCATTATCTGAGTCACTCCCCACCCTAGAGTTTCCAGACCTGTATGTAAGACCGTGGACTCCTCCCACTTTAGCCTTCATGCTTTTTGTCTTGCACACAGCGCATGTGCATCAGCATGGAGACTAGAGTAAAGGAGCCCGAACGCATATGGCAAAATCGTCGAAAAGTGGATCGCGAAAGTGATGAAAGATCTTGTAGTTCGAAAAATATCCGCAAGCGATACTAGCGCCAGGGACCGAATAAGATAGGTCTGTGAGGACCGGCTTAGCAGTTTGTGACATACATACAATGACGTTTTACTGTCAGTGAGTGCAGCCAGATCGCGCGTGAAAGTTACCCCTTCTCTAGTCTCTTTGACGCGCCCATCACACAATCATAGTAGCGCGTGTCCGTGAGCGAGCGACACTCGACGTCTTCGAAAAGAGCTGAGCACGGTCGAAGTTTCCCGACCGCGCCTTCGGCAGCTACACCAACACATGGACGCTGAGCACGTTCATGTGCGGCCAAGCCGAAACGAAGGCTTCGAGGGAAAAAGCAATCTGAGCACGACTCGCGCGTGACTTCACCCGACGGCACGCGGGAGGCTTTTAGATGATTTCAATGCTTATTTAGCTCTTGATTCTCTGCGGTATTAATGTATAAAAAAAATGTATCGCACACTCTGATCGCTTATTTGTTTAGTTTATACGTTATTTTAAATATAATAATAAATCTAAATTACAACTTCTTTTTCTTATATAAAATTGTTCACGCTTTACTCACACCCGTCCTTATGTCAAATAAATTATAATTCATAAAAGTAACCGGAAATATATTTATATTCGTATTATTATATTAATTCTCATACTTTCATCAAGCGATAAACCGTTATCCCCAAAAACAAGCTAATCATCCATCCGGCCGCGAATCCTAAGTACCAGAAAGTGTACATATTCTACAAGCGATGAGATGGTCCCGTTGGTAGCGTTCCTGGCTTCGGTCCGCAGGGGTCCCTAGTGCAAATTTTTCATAATTTCTCATATTTTAGTCGTATTTGAGATTTTCGGAGAAAAAATGATTTTAAACATATTGAATTTCTGGTCTATTTCCCAAAAACACATTTTTTTTACTGAAAATTCATGATTTCTCATTTTTTTCCCGGAAATTTCTCTTTTTCCTATGACCTGAGTGAACGGCTGCGGACATATTCGGAGAAAAGTTAAAGATGAAAAGAAATGAGATTTTCGTTAAAAAAAACTTATTATTGTTATTTATTTCCAGAAATTTCCCTTTCTCCTATTACCTGAGTGAACGGCTCCGAAGATATTCGGAGAAAATTTAAAGATGAAAAAAATGAGATTTTCGTAAAAAATTGTTATAATTTTTTTTCCTGAACTTTTTCTTTTTCCTATTAACCGGTGCGATGGTCTAGTGGTTAGCGTTCAAATCCCAGTCGCGTACATTTCGTTGTGAAATGTTTTTCTTTGGCATTTCGCGGCGAAATAAGACTAGTTCCACGACTGGGGGGCGAACTCGATGACCGGCTGTATTGGTGTAGGTTTTCCGCAGTTTCCCTATACCCATGACAGAAATGTCATGATGAATATAATACAGAGGGGGAAGTCGGCTGCGGCCGCAAGAGGGGGGAATAGAGAGAAAGATGGAGAAAAAAGTAAAAAACAGTAGAGGAAAGAAACGGGTACAATGAAGGGAAAGAATAGGTAACAAACGCGAAAAGCGTGTAGCTAAGAAAAAAATTCGATTTTCGTAAAAAAAAATTATTACATTTATTATACCTCATAATTCTGAGAAATAATGAATTTCCGAAATGTTTGCAAACATTATTTTCCTTAAGGGGTAACACCACTGTAACGGCCTGCCACGAAGCGTTTTAGACAAATAATACTTGGGGTAATTATTAAGCATATATTGAAGTATATTGCAAAAAAATGTTATGGGAAAATATTACAAAATTGCCACACTGCAGCAAATTCTTCCGAGACATGTTGAACTTAAGGTGCCCTGCGTCGCGCAGTATAACTTGTCCCAATTTTAATCTGGACAAAATAATTTTTTTAATTAATTCTAGATGAGTGCAGCTAGTGAACCACGTAGGGGATTTTAGAAATATTGATTTTTGAGTAATTGCCGAGTATTTGACTAAATATGTTCAATTTGTTTGTTAAGACATTTATTTGTTAATAAATATTGTTTAAACTAACTTATCGAAAATCCCCTACGTGGTTCAGTAGCTACCCTCATGTAGACTTAATAAAACAAAACTCTTTTTTTTAGATTAAAATTGGCAGTTATCTGCGTGCCGCAGAGGTTCGACATGCTTCGGAAGAATTGCTGCAGTGTCGCCATTTTGTAATATTTTCGGATAAAAATTTCGAGCAATATACTTAAATATATGCTCAATAAATACCGCAAGTATTATTTGTTTATCACATTTTCTTCCGCCAAAAAAAGTATCAAAAAATACGCTTCCTGTAAGGCCGTTACAGTAGTGTTACCCCATAAAGTCTTCATATAATTTCCGAGATTTTCCCGTGATCGTAATTAAAATGATGAAATATTCGGAAAAATTCGGAAAAATTTGAAAAAATTCGCAGAAATTCGGCTCAACTCGGATGTTTGCGTAAAAATAATTGTCCGCGAAACTCAGAATTCGTCATATTTGTTCCAATTCATAGAAAAATACGGAAAAATTTTCCGGAAAAAATCGGAGTTTTTCGGAAAAAAATTTGCACTAGGGGCGCGGGATCGTTCCCCGCGCTCAGTGCTTTTTTAAAAAATTATTATTACTATTAATTCTTATTTGATTAGTTATCATTATTATTTTAATTAGTTATCTTTTAGTTTCGAAAAATGTATCGCGCACTCTGACCGCTTATTTTATTAGTTTGTACGTTAATTCTAATATAATAATAAATCTAAATTACAACTTATCTTCTAAAAAATTGTTTGCGCCTTACTCACACCCGTCCCTATGCCAAATAAGCTGTAATTCATAAAAGTAAGCGGAAATATTTTTATATTCGTATTATTATATACATTCTCATTTACTTTCATCAAGCGATAAAGCATTATCATAATGCTTTATCGCTCAGAGTGGTCGATAAATTTTTCGACACTAAAAGATAACTAATTAAAATAATAATGATAACTAATAAAAATAACTAATCAAATAAGAATTAATAGTAATAATAATTATTTAAAGAAAGCACTGAACGCTGGGAACGATCCCGCGCCCGATGTGCAAATTTTTTTCTGAAAAATTCCGATTTTTTCCGGCAAATTTTTCCGAATTTTTCTATGAATTAGAACAAATATGAAGAATTTGGAGTTTTCCGGAGAATTATTTTTACGCAAACATCCGAGTTTCTTCGAATTTCTCCGAATTTTTTCAAATTTTTCCGAATATTTCATCATTTTAATTACGACCACGGGAAAATGTCGGAAATTATATGAAGGCTTTAAGGGGCCACATCACTGTAACGGTCTTACAGGAAGCGTATTTTTTGAAAATTTTTTTTTTTGCGGAAGAAAATGTGATAAACAAATAATGCTTGCGGTATTTATTGAGCATATATTTGAGTATATTGCTAGAAATTTTTATCCGAAAATATTACAAAATGGCGACACTGCAGCAATTCTTCCGAAGCATGTCGAAACTCTGCGGCACGCAGTGTAACTGTGCCAATTAAAAAAAAAGGAATTTTGTTTTATTAGGTCTAGATGAACATTTTTAGTCAAATACTCTGCAATTACTCAAAAATCAATATTTCTAAAATCCCCTACGAGGTTCACTAGCTACACTCATCTAGGTTAAAAAAAAATATTTTGTCCACATTAAAATTGGCACAAGTTATACTACGTGCCGCATAGCACCTTATGGTCAACATGCCTCGGGAGAAATTGCTGCAGTGTCGTCATTTTGTAATATTTTCCCATACATTTTTTCTGCAATATACTTCAATATATGCTTAATAATTACCCCAAGTATTATTTGTCTAAAACACTTCGTGGCAAGCCGTTATAGTGGTGTTACTCCTTAAGGAAAATAATGTATGCAAACATTTCGGAAATTCATTATTTCTCAGACTTATGAGGCTTAAAAAATGTGTTTTTTTTGCGAAAATCTCATTTTTTTAATCTATAACTTTTCTCCGAATATCTCCGCAGCCGTTCACTCAGGTAATAGGAAAAAAGGAAATTTCCGAAAAAATAATAATAATAAGTTTTTTTTACGAAAATCTCACTTCTTTTCATCTTTAACTTTTCTCCGAATATGTCCGCAGCGGTTCACTCAGGTCATAGGGAAAAGAGAAATTTACGGGGAAAAAATGAGGAATCATGAATTTTCAGTAAAAACAATGTGTTTTTGGGAAATAGACCAGAACTTGAATCTGCTTTAAATCATTTTTTCTCCGAAAATCTCAAATACGACTAAAACATGAGAAATTATGAAAAATTTGGAGAAAAATTTGCACTAGGGGCCCCTGCGGACCGAAGCCAGGAACGCTACCAACGGGACCATCTCATCGCTTGTAGAATATGTACACTTTCTGGTACTTGGGATTCGCGGCCGGATGGATGATTAGCTTGTTTTTGGAGATAATGCTTTATCGCTTGATGAAAGTATGAGAATGAATATAATAATACGAATATAAATATTTTTCCGCTTACTTTTATGAATTATAATTTATTTGGCATAAGGACGGGTGTGAGTAAAGCGTAAACAATTTATATAGGATAAATAAGTTGTAATTTAGATTTATTATTATATTTAAATTAACGTATAAACTAAAAAAATAAGCGATCAGAGTGCGCGATACATTTTTTTAATACATTAATACCGCAGAGAATCGAGAGCTAAATAAGCATTGAAATCATCTAAAAGCCTCCCGCGTGTCGTTGGGTGAAGTCACGCGCGAGTCGTGCTCAGATTGCTTTTTCCCTCGAAGCCTTCGTTTCGGGTTGGCCGCACATGAACGTGCTCAGCGCCCATGGGTTGGTGTAGCTGCCGAAGGCACGGTCAGGAAACTTCGGCGCGCTCGGCTCTTTCCGAAGACGTCCGAGCGTCGCTCGCTCACGGACACGCGCTACTATGATTGTGTAATGGGCGCGTAAGAGACTAGAGAGGGGGTAACTTTTACTCGCGATCTGGCTGCACTGCTGTCAGTTACTATATATGTGAGTATTATATATATATGTGTTTGGTTTGTTGGTTGATTTGAGCTTTAATGTAAATTATATACTTTATTATTCCTTTTTGTAGCGACGAAAAAAAAATATTTTTCTTCAAAATCCAGTATGTAATATTCACATTATGGCTGTTTAATCGTACGTGTCACCGTATACAAACGAAACATTTACAGTAGAGATCACCTAGAAGCAAAAAATTACTGATATATTATCATTTCATAATTTAAACAAAAGCATATCAATATTACTCTTCAGTATTATAAACTGCGCTAATAAGAAACAAATATATGACAAATTGCGGATCGACGATTCAAAATCACCGCGCGGACGGAGCCAGCAGTGGTAGCGCCGCCAGGCGGGAACAATCCGCGGATCATTCATCACTTTGACAACCATTTCGCCAGCATTGCGTTCGGGCTCCTTTACTCCAGTCTCCATGTGCATCAGGTTGAAATTTTTCGGTTGACATTTTCTCGATTATTTTTCATAAGAAATATCCAGTGCACGAAAAGTAAACTGCAGAAGCATGTATTTGCATGAAAAAACGAACAATTAAATACAAACATGCTCAAAAAAATAACCAAACCTTTATGAACCATGTGCAGAACTCAAGTCACCATGATAAAAGTGACTCACATTTCATTGCTCTTATTACGGTAGCATAGTTGAGCTCAATGTTTGTGCTTGCACTCGGAAACGGAAAGTTGTGGATCGAATCACAAGATATTTTTTTTTTCTTTCTCGATATCAATATAGCATTTTAAATGAAAACTTCGGTATGACTAATTTATAATTGAATAGTTCTTCCAATTTTTTTATTTGATGTTGAAGAAACTATATAATTAACTTATAAATAAAAGCTTCATTTATGTTATTGATTTGATTCTTAATGATTGAGTGGAATTGAGGATTTTATAATAATGATAACAAGAACCTCATGTACGCCATGTTATGATTGGTGTAGGTTAGTCTCATCATGTCCCCCGATCACAACGACACGCTGTGGCGGGAATAAGAAAGAAAAGCTTCGACAATAGACGGCCCACTCGCCGCCTATCAAATACGACCGTCGTTTCAAGACCGTGTCTACAAAACGGTGCCTCGCGGCTTTATTGTAATCTGGCTTCGTTTCCAGACCTGTATGTAAGACCGTGGACAAAAGCATCAGCGAGAGAGACGGGAAACGTCCCCAGACAGAATTGTGCTCTCCACGTTAGACGCTGCTCTGTCGGTAAGGACGTTACCGCTGTTGTCGGCAGCCGCCTCAGGATCGCAAACGTCCTTGATGGGAGGGAGGTGGCGCTGGGCTCGGTTCAACACATCACAGTCCATCAGTTATTGCAGAGCCAGAGAGCGCTGAGGAGCATCAGCAGGAGCAGCAGCAGCAGCGATGCAAAAAGTCAGCAGCGACACAAAGCTCCAGTTGAATTACGATAAACGTCGCGATAACGGAGCTCTTTTTCAACAACAAAAACTGTCAATCAGCGTATCCACCTCGTCGAGGACATTGCTCGAGCTGGCAACGGAAATATCGTGTTATCTCGTTAATTCGTGATTGTTCTTTTTTAAAAGAGAAAAAGAGAGAGAGTCGCGAGAGCGAAGGAAAAAAAAACAAGCAGTGACACGGGGGTAACAACAAAAAGAGTGTTTCTCCGAAACGTATGCGCGTTTCGTTCTGCGCGCTATTGTAAAATTTAACCACATACGCATATACGACGTATACACATTCTCTCTCGCTCTCCGTGATTTCGCGAGAGTGAGTGAGAAGCACAGCCAACGTGAGTGAGAGAGAGAGGGAGAGAGTGAGTGAGACCGAGGGAGGAAGGAAGAGAGGTTTAAACAGGCAAGACAGGGCAAAGGCAGGGCAAAACTAGACTCGTTCGTAAAGAGAAGCGGCCGAGGTGGGGGGAGTGAGTGAGAGAAAGAAGGGCAGTGCGGATGACAATGATGGCCGCCACCAGCGAGGAACGGAGTGTTATGGAGACTTCGAGAACGAATTCGGAACAAAATCAGCCTGTCGATCGTCTCAAGATGTTATATCCAATGGTTAACGAGGAGGAAACACCATTGCCGAGATCGTGGAGCCCCAAGGACAAGTACAACTACATAGGACTTTCCTTAAATAATCTTCGAGTTAATTACAAAGGTACGTTGGAAGTATGAAAGAGGGAGCGAGAGAGAGAGGGAGAGCGAGCGAGCCAGAACTTCCTCGACCTCAGGCGCGCGCTGCTATAGCTCTCTCTCTCTCTCTCTCTCTCTCTCTCTCTCTCTCTCTCGCTCCCTCTCCCTCTCCCTCTCCCTCTCCCTCTCCCTCTCCCTCTCCCTCTCCCTCTCCCTCTCCTTCCATCTCCATCTCTCTATCTGTAAAAAGATATATACGCAAGTCTCTCGTCGCACAACGTTCAGGCGTGCGACCTTCTTGAATATACGTTTTAATTCCGAAACACGCTCCAACACCGAGAAAGCTCGAATAAAGAAAAAAAAATTATTTTTTCTCCTCGTCGAATAAAGCTGGCACATCGACGGGAGAAATCTTCCAGATGTCATTATTGATTTGTTAAATTGTCAGAGGAGCATTTTTTGCGTGTCAGCGACCCAAACAAAGGAATCAGCTGATCGAGTCGCGAGCACTCTCCATCTCGCTCTCTTTGCGTTCATCGTCGGATTCCCCCCCCCCCCCTCACACACACACACACACACACACACACACAAGCACGGTACTCTTCGGGGACTCCGGTCCTAGAGTACGAAATAAATTATTCTCTCTCTCTCTCTCCCTCTCGCATTTTCGTTCGAAAAATGTTTTTTTCCTCCACTTTGAGTCTTACGCGCTATCTTTAGATCTCGATGTTTTGTGAGATTTCGTCGAAGATTCTCGAGATTTTCGAAGGAGAAGAGAAACAAGAAGGAAAATTCAAGCGGGGGGAGGGGGGGAGTGTTGGTAGCATTCGACAGAGAGAGAGAGAGAAAGAGAGAGCGTGGACAATACATGGCGCATGCACAATGTCAATGACAGCTGTTCGTCGTGCGCGTGGAGATTCTTGGTGGGGAGGTTCGTCTTGTAGTACTCGATGCCTCCGAAGAAAGAAAAGCTGTTATTTCCCCTTTCGATATTTATTTAACAGCGGTGCTCGTTGCGAGCAACGATTTCTTTTCGTGTGGAATTTTAGTGTGGGTTGGAAAAAGAGGTATTGAGCAATCGACGAACTAGCTTGCCAGCTACAAACGCCCTCTGTCTCATTATTGTTATCATTATTATTGTCTCTATCATTATTATCGTCATATCCATTGGCAATTATTCATTTGTGTTGCGCACTCTCGCATTTGTGAATTACTCGGTCATACTTTTACATATCTGGAAAAAAAACCAAAGCTGGCGAATTTCCTGTGTGCGTGGGTGTAATAAACAACATGATACGGAAAAGCTTAGTCTAAAAAAACGTCATATTCGGGATGAATATGAGAATATATAAAATAGGGTATGAAAATAACAAAAATGATAATGGAGAAGGTGGAGAATGGAAAAAAGGTTATTGTGAATAATGTGTGCGGTACGTTAGAACCCAAAAGGTGGGGGTATTAAGTTGGTAAGAAAGTTTTGCGACACTAAAGTGCTCGTTTAAATATTTCTGCTCAGCATGCTATGAGCTTCTTCCGCCTAACACAACAATAAATGCCGAGATTTATTATACATAATTACAGAAGCGGTCTGAAATTATTAAGGCATCATCACAGTGTAAAATTAGCAAAAAATCGATTTTTTTTCTCGCATTATCCGATAGTACAGACGGTTATAAACATCGACCTGGCATCGCTGATTGATCGTAAGTAGACAATTTATATGAAAATTCCGCACTCGAAACTTCAAACGTTTTTTTTCTCGAAATGTCGTTTTTCAAAGCGGTGTACACTCTCAAAGAAAGAGTTTTCAAGCCATCCGTCCCAAATTTCGACACGACATTCTTCACGCCATTCTTCATATTGCTATGGAAGGTTTTTTTTAAATCTTCATATTTTTTTTAACGAAAAACTTTCGAAAAAATAGGCCAAAATCGATATTTTTTCAAAACGCCGCCATTGTGTTAATTTTGATTTCCAAAACCTCCATAGCAAGATAACGGCTTTGATACTGATTAATCATCTTTTTCAAATTTTGTTTCAGATAATATTTACGACCACAACCGTGTACACCGCGAGGACTCGTTTTTTTTCGAAGACATTTTCAACCGTTAAAAAAATGTAATGAAAATAAAAATAAAGATTTAAAATTTGATTTTCTGTTCTTCATGAGTGTTTTGATTTGACGTAAAAAAATCAGACTGATTAGCGTATTTTAACCATCGAAAAATAAATCGCGAAGATTAGCTATTTTTCGACCGGTTACACTGTGATGATCCATGTAGCTAAAATGACACGAAAAATTATTTCAGAGTTAGAATAGCAAGTACTACACATCCATTGTACCTACCGGACTTAGCCCCCTCCGATTATCATTTATTTCGGGCTTTGAAAAACTATTTACGTGATGAACAATTTGTTCTATCGAACGGATCTTCAAAATACCCTTGGAGAGTTTGTCAATTCAAGACATAAGGGTTTCTGAACGGCTGGCATTTAAGGCCTTAGGCCACAGCAACGGATATAAAATCATGTGCGGAATTAACAATTTTTTTTCGTACGAAAAAGTGATTCACTCATAAAATTAATTACACTTCCATTTAGTATGAATATCAAGCTGTTAGAATTTTCTTTCATTTCGATGTACAAAATGGCCGACTACTCGAAACTTCTCGAAACAGCTTTTTCCCAATTGGCGTCACAAATAACTTCAACAATTTTCACTCGATATACTTCAAATTTAAGTTATGTTCCTAATTGCATTTCGCATAGAAGTACGCACGGAATTTCTGATTAATCGAAAACCTTGCATTGTATGAGCAGTTATAGCAAAAATTTTCACTGAAAATTCATTTCTTAACGGGGTCGTCTAGTGTGAAGGCCGTTTTTCAATGCTTCTTTGGGGATGTTTTTTTTGACAAACCATTAAAATAAAATAATTTATAAATTGTATATAATTTTTATTAACATTTAAACAAACTTTGTGAATTTTTTAAAGTCATTATTTAGCATATAGTTGGAGATACACCGCCCAACAGGAACACATATATAAAAAGAGGTACTCCACTGCTACCATGATTCCGGCCGTTCTGCTTATCTGAAATCAAAAAACCAAACGCATTAAAATTGCGTGAGACTTGAGGCTCTACATGGAACTAAAATAAAGTTAGAATTCAAAAAAAAAAAAATTTGTTTACGCTTTAGAAAAAAATATTCAATTCTTCGTATTGTTTTGGGGTCTGAATAGCTGATAAAAAGAAAACTAACGAAGCCATCTTAATTATTTTAGTTCAACTTGTCGTTATACATGTACTGAGAATGTTGTATAAAATTGAGCAGAATCAATCAAATAGTTTTTGCGATATCGTGGCAGCAGTTTGAAAAAATCGTGCTATGAGAAAAACGCGTTTGGAAGTTGTTGTATATAATTCATAATAAAAAATGGTCCCACCATCAATCTGCTATGCCTGGACCATAGAGTACACCTTTTTCAAAGAAGTCATGCAAGGCCGTTTTCTCTTTTTTTATCTGACACACGAGACGACCCCCTTAAGTTAAAATACCTAGAACTTTTGAATAAAACAATATTTTTTAAATTCCGCACGTACTTCTCTAGGTATTCTAATGTAGATTGACGAGCGTTTTTCTTTTTGTTCTAGGTACAAAATTGTGGATGCTAAATGTCACGCCGCGGAGCACCTAAAAAAAAGATAACAAAAGAAAATAATAGTAGTCGGCCATTTTGTGCTTTGAAAAAAAAAATCCTACAGCTTGATATTCATACTAAATGGATATGTAATTAATTTAACGAGTGAATCACTTTTTCATACGAAACAAAATTATTAAATTCGCACGTGATTTTATACCCGTAACTGTGGCCCAAGCCCTTAAAGTTTACCAGACCGTTGGACGCGAGTTGTAAATGAAGAGGGAGACTATATTATAAATTAATCTTATCTCAATAAAATGTTGTGTTTATTTATAAGAGGCGTCGCTTGTGTAGCAAGACTTTGATGTAGCAAGATGATGTTGAAGTTTGCATCGTTGAAATGCAACGAAAATTGTGAATTTTTTTACTTCGCAAATTTGGCAGATTTGAGCTACAAAAATCACGAAAACATTTTTTAGAAATTTTATCTAGCGATCTACAACAAATCTGTAAAATATGATTCCCGATAATAATGAAAGTAAGAAAATAAAAAGAATTTTCGTTGCCTTCCAACGATGCAAACTTCAATCCCATTTCTTACCAGCCTGGCATGGCGTTGAAGTTTGCATCGTTGAAATGCAACGAAAATTCTTTTTCGTTTCATACTTCCGCTATTATCCAAAATCATATGCAGATTTGGGTTGTAAATAGCTAAATAAGAATCCTAAAAAATGTTTGCGTAATATTCGTAGCTCAAATCTGCCGAAAGGCGATTTGCCAAAATGAAAGAAAACATTTTTCGTTGCATTGCAACGATGCAAACTTCAACGTCATCAAAATACAGACGTATGTGGAGTATTTAATGTTTTTCCTCCAACTTGTGGAAACTTAGTGTACAGTGAATTTTGGTGAATTTACTTTCAGCAATTTACAAAATTCGTTTTATCCGATGTACATACGTTTTCGCTGAATAAGATTATTCTTGGCTCCTTTCGGATTGAATCTCGTGTTTATTACCGTCGCGAAGAAACGAATAGTGTTCGACACAGCGTTCCTTGACGCTGGATAACGTCGGGGCGTAGAATCGTTTTTTAAAATTATTTTTATTTGATTGAGGTTAATTTATTTTGTCTGCTTTTCTTAGCGTCGTGTTGATGATTCAACGACGGTACAGAATTTCGATTTTACGATGCTCGAGGAATCGCAACAAAGAGCTTGGAAAAGAGTCGTTTAGGAAAAATCACGTTTAGATATATATATATATATATATATATATATATATATATATATATATATATATATATATATATATGCTCACTCGACGTGGAAAAATTTCTACACTTTTTCCCTTCAATTCCTCTTGCTTTGTCGTAGAGACATTTTCGCAATCCCATCCGCCTCCACTTTCCGTCTGTTTCTCCTTCCCTCAGACTCTCTCTCTCTCTCTCTCTCTCTCTCTCTCTCTCTCTCTCTCTCTCTCTCTCTCTCTCTCTCTTCTCTTTCTTTCTCTGTCACTCACTTATGCATTTTCTACCATGCCCTCCGATGTTCAATGCAGAGACCCCTTGGGCTGTCGGGTTTCGTGTAAGCGTAGGATCGATCCAGGTAGAAAACGGAGCCCAGCTTGTATCTGCACACACACACCCACACAAGCACATAGATATGGCATTGTTTCGTTTTCGTCGTATAGATTGTAAACATAGATGCGGAAAGTTTGCATTTTCCTCCAGTACAATCGGCTAATTGTGCAATTTTGTTTCACGTTCACTTGCAACTTTGGTGATTTTTTTTTCTCGTCGCAATGGAAGAAGAATAGTTGCAAGAAACGAAGTTATTTTGGCGATTCGAACGCACCGAAGATTCACTCGTTAAATTTTTATATTACTGACATTTCTTTTGTAGATTCACGTTACGAATGTCGAAAGAGCATCCTAAAAAATCTGTGAGTTATTTTCGTAGCCTGGACTCGCCGAAAAAATAGGGGCGATGGAATTAAAATGTTGATTTTCGTTGCGTTCGAACGGTGCAAATTTTAAGGGGATACATCGACTCAGAGGCCGAAAAAATGGCAAAATTCCGATTTTTTTCTTCTGAGGAACGGTTGATGAAGAGTAACGCATTTTTTTAAACACAAAGGTACATGTATTGAGAGCCTTTAAATAAAAATCAGCAAAAAATAAAGAAAAAAAATTAAAACGTGCCCGCTGGCAGATAATGCAATTGTTTCGTAACGTTTGGCGGTGGACACTCTCCAGCTTAAACGGTGCATCTGAAATCGAAAAACTAAACGGGTTATTTAAGTTAACAATAAATACGAGTCATTGACTATGGTCGATTTTTTAAATCATTTTTTTTTAATAACCCAGGTAGAAATTGTGTTTGGAATCCTATAGGATTCCCCTACTTCTCCCTACTCCCTGATAGGGATCCAACGGGACACCCCATTGGATCCCTATCAGGAAATGTCACGCTCGTACATTGGATTCCAAGAGGGACTCCCCATCGGGATCCAAAAGGGATTCCCATCGGGATCCAAAAGGGATTCCCATCGGGATCCAAAAGGGATTCCCATCGGGATCCAGTAGGGATTCCTATCGGGATTCCATAGGGATTCCATACGGATTCCCTATTAGGATCCAATAGGGAATTCCCATCGGAATCCAATGTAAGAATCTTAAAGCTTCCCCACAGTATTGAACGGAATCCGATACGATGCTTGATCGATCATATCGCATTCTGTAAGCCCAAAATGCTACAAAAAATAAAAGCATCGATACACTAAAGAGATCAATTTATTGTTTACAAAGGAGTACATATCGAATACCACAATATACTTATTTTGTTTTTTTTAAATTGTTTACCCATACTGAATATTTATAGTGCTATACTATAATATATAGATCTTATATCTATATCTTCGAGTACTTTTTATACTTTATGAACTTTTAAAAAATACTTTAAATACTTTTTATGCTGTAACGTAGTTTTTATACACTTTTTATACTATTATTAAGCAAAAATACTTGTGCAGTTATGGGCGGGATATTCTTTGAATACTTTTCATACGATATAAAATTTAGACACTTTAATAAGGTTGATGCTTGCATCATTGGAATGCAACAAACATTAATGCGTGTTTGGAGTAAATAAATTTTACGATCGCGATTGCGCAGTAACTCGATCGTCGTGCGCTTTTCAACGACGACACGAATATATATGTACCCTGCGCCGCTTATGTTCTATCGCCCGACGTCTTTCTTTTGTCGGAAGCGATTTTCTGAATCCTTATTGGATCCCGATAGGGAATTCCTATTGGCTCCCGACAAGGAATCCCTGTTAGATCCCGATGGGGAATCCCTATTGGATCCCGATGAAATCCACCGGGTCGGGTGGAAATTGCTGTTACGGGCTACAAACTTAAGCGAATGTGTAATATATATCATGTTTATAAAAATATGATTTCATACTTACATTTAATTTTCTTTTAAAACCTCATTTAAGCCGCTCTAACAAAACTCCACACCCACAGCGATAAACCGCAGACGCAATCGTAACCCGATTGCCGTCATGTCCAAAACAAATTTTTATGCGCACAAGTATTAAAAATTCAAAAAGTGTGCATATTAAACTTTATAACAAGCTTTTTTATTCGTATAAAAAATACTAGCCCATAACAAACTATAAATATACAATATGGGTAAGGACTAAAGTAAAGAAGTTACTAAAGAATATAATTATATATTGTAGTATTCGATATCCTAACAAATTCCTAGAAACACGTTGGTGCATCTTGAAACTCCCAAGCAAATCTGTGCACGGGACCATCAAAGAATAATTGTTTACAGAGCGTCGCGAAATCCCATTTTATATAATTTCTAGTAAAAAATTCTCAAACCACGTTAATCTGGAAACAGCCCAGGATCCATTTGGATTCCAATGTGGTCTCCGTACCTGGGGTATCCATATCAAATCCCCATAAGGATCTGGTAGAACCTGGGGAGTCACGAACAAATACATTTGGATTCCAATGTGGACTCCCTACCTGGGCCGTCCTTATCAAATCCCCATAAGGATCTGGTAGAATCTGGGGAATCCCCAACAAATCTATTTGGATTCCAGTGTGGGCTCCTTACTTGGGGCGTCCCTATCAAATCCCCATAGGGATCTGGTAGGATCTGGGGAGTCCCCAAAAAATTTCTGCATGGGAACGTGGTAACAAATTGAAACTCGAGAATACAAAATCTGTGAAAAAAGTTGTCATTTTTGCGTAACTATTAAAGAATGGTGATCGATTTTGAAAAAGTGAGATTGTCAACGACTTTTGCATGTTTCTCATCGTATCTCGTGCAAATTTGGAAACAATCCATCAAGTGGTTCTCGTGAAATCATGTCCACCGACTCCGAAAACAATGTTTTGAGATAAAAGTGTTTAGAAGCTGTAGCTCATTCAATTTTAGGAACATTTCAATGTAATTTTCAGGGAATATAGCGAAAAAGTGATACAATCGAATAAAAATATTTTATGTGGAAAATGCAATTTTTTTACCCACCTAGGTATATAGGGTGTCGCAAAATGACCGGACATTTAAATTTATTAATAAAACGTATTATTTATTTGAAAAGTACGAATATTTTTATTTTAACCCTTCCGTGACACACTGGGACATTTTGACCCGGACGAATTTGAAATAAAATGCGCACTTTCCCAAAATTGAAAGTTTTCAATAATTTTTTGAAACAATTCAATTTTATACTTTCCGAATTCTAATTATGCAGACACCTTAAGAAGTATTTAAAATGTATCTCAAAATGCCTCAAATGTATCTCAGTATGCCAAAATAATATTTTGGCATTATTGCGGGCTAATTTCATTAATGGTGCGTGCAATTGCTTCCTTGAGCTCCGGAATGGTTTGTGGATCATTGGCATACACTTTTCCTTTCAGAAGAGCCCAAAGAAAAGTCCAATGGGGTCAAATCGCACGATTTTGGTGGCCAATAGGGGATTTCACTGTATGTAAGAAAAATAATAAGAATGTATAAATAAGGTATTTTTCGCAATAAGCAATCGAATAATGTTGGTTTTAATTTTTTAAAACACAAATTAAATTTTATAATTCATAAAAAAAAAAAAAATTCTGTCTGTTCAACGAACTTGCGAAATGGCAGCCGCCATAATGGATTCCGACGTGACGTCATTGACATAGTAAACAAAGAAAGCGGTGGACGTATTACTCTCTAACCTGTGAATGAAAGCGTCAACAACTATATATTCTCGTTTGTCATAGTTAATTGCAAATTTTCAAATAGTTATCTGTACTTCAAAAAAGAACAAATGACTTTTTTTTCGGACTATGACTTTGGATCTCTTCTCGCAAGTTTTAAGGGGCCAGTCCACTTTGGAGCCACGAAAAAAGGCCATTTTCCCAATTCTTTTTGAGGATTTTATAAAAGATATGAATATAAAAGTTGTTGGGCTTGGTAAATAAAGTCGTGAAATACATTTAAAAAAATTTAATTAATTTTTATTCATTTTTAAGTACAAAAAAAATCAAAGTCCATTAGATTCAATATGACACCAGCTACAAAGTGACCCTCGGATATAAAGTTTTATCAAAAAATAAAAAAATGGCAGATGAAAAAACGAAAAAAGTTTTACAAAACGGGTTTTTTCCGCAGTTTTTCGCAAAAAAAGAGTAAAAATCAAAATTTTAAAACTATCGAGGGTCATCTTGTTGCGAATCGTGGTTACAATATGTGGTTCAAATTTCAAGAGAATCGGTTTATTAGTATTAGAGATACGATGGAGCTGGATTTTGAAAACGTTTCGAGAAAAACGCGTTTGAAGTTCATACTATGAAAAACTTTTACCTAAACTCAATCGGCAATTACTGCACCGTACAAAACACAATATTTCTGAATATATGTACTTTCGAAAACAGTACAAAAAAATCGATTTTTTGAATTTTTTAAAGTGGACTGATCCCTTAACTGAGTCTTCCTCATATTTATATCAATTGGCATTTCAATCCACAACTTTCCCGGTGTTTTTACACTAGCATTCTTACAGCTAAGAACAACACACCAATGATAGGGATTGTAACTCACTTTTAACCTAAAAAGTTTACGTATTCACAAATGGCGCAGCGTCGATGTTTACTATGCAAGTGACGTCACGAACCAAAGCAGCATGGCGGCTAGCGTTTTCGCGCAGAAATTGGAAACGTAAAATTTAAATGCATTTTTATGGCACTTATCGATTTCACAGAATATAAATGAAAATTCTAGTAATTTATTACCACTGAAGGATCAAATTAAGATACCTTGCAAAAAAGGGCGTAATACTCTATTCACGTCGCCGCGGTGCGAGATAACACGACCATGAAACTTCGTCTGCAATAACTATGCAGTAACAATGCAGCAAATAAAAATGTCTATGCGTTGCTCGATCGTGTAATTCTCCATGACTAAACCTCAATACTTCCTGATGCCAGTTGGCAAAGATTAGTATTCTATGTTCTCCACAAAAAAAAATTGCGCGCAATTAAAAATGTCAGGTCATTTTGAGACATGTTTTGGATGTAGCCCGTTAACTTCCTGCCTTGCAAGTCGTTGCATACATGCTCCAGTTGCACGCGAGAACAAGACTCGAGACGGAAAGGAAGCAACGATTTTTTACCTCCCCCCGTGCTACTTAATTCTCTAGGAAAAGAAAAAGTGCAACGACAACTTGTCAGTAATCGTAAAAAATCGCGTAATGAATTTTTCATAGAAGCAAACATTCATTTTCCGTCTGTGCATTGAGTGTTTCAGTCGAAGTTGCGTGAAAGGGTAGAAAAAAAAAGTTTCTTTCCAGGGGCAGCTTAATGCCCGTGCACGTGTGCCTACGTCGACAGCTATAGGAATCGCCGTAATCAGCTTTTCTTTTTCACTCTCCGCGCAAACTTCTCCCGTTCAAGCCGCCAGCGCTAATTATAGAATCGTTATATTATTATATCGAGTGAACAATTCTGTGCTACCAGCGGTAAATGTTTCGAGTCTCGAAGCGTTCGGAAAAAAAACAACACAATTTCAATACAATATCTGAATTAAAAAATGTAATGCGGATTACACACTTGTAGCTATGAATGTATATTTTTCATATCTTTCAAGTGCGTATACGCGTAGGATGCGAAATACGATTGGGTCTGTTGGGGTGGATATTTTTTTTTGTTTAAGGCCTGAGCTCACAATAAAGGGTATAAAATCATGTGCGAATTTAACAATTTTTTTTCGTATGAACAAGTGATTCACTCATAACATTAATTACACATCTATTTAGTACGAATATCAAGCGTTAGATTTTTTTTCGATGTACAAAATGGCCGACTACTAATATTTTCTTTTGTTGTTTTTTTTTAGGCGTTCCTCGGCGTGACATTTAGCATCCACAATTTTTTACCTAGAACAAAAAACCAAAATTCTCGGCAATCTACATTAGAATACCTAGAGAAGTACGTACGGAATTTAAAAAATATTGTTTTATTCAAAAGTTGTTGGTATGTGAACTTAAGAAATTAATTTTCAGTGAAAAATTTCGTTACAACTGCTCATAAAATGAAAAGTTTGAGGGTGTTGAAATTTGCACCGTTGGGACGCAATGAAAATAAATATTTCCGAGTTCCTTTAATATGTTTGACAGTTTTTGCCTACCAAAAGCCTTTGACCACTTTCTAAGATGTTTACTTTCCGACGTACAATATAAATTTAAAAAAAGATATTTTATAATAATAAAAATATGGCAAATAAAATGTAAAAAAGAACTTTCGTTGCGTTCCAACGATGCAAACTTCGACACCATAAAGTTTGCGATTAATCAGAAATTCCGCACGTAGTTCTCTGCGAAATGCAATTAGGAACATAACTTTTAAATTTGAAGTAAATCGAGTGAAAATTGTTGAAGTTATTTGTCACGCCTATTGGAAAAAAGCTATTTTGAGAAGTTTCGAGTAGTCGGCCATTGTGTACATCGAAAAAATATATATATTTTTTCTAACAGCTTGATATTCATACTCAATAGATGTGTAACTAATTTTATGAATAAATCACTTTTTCATATGAAAAAAATGGTTAAATTCGCACATGATTGTATATACAATCGCTTATTGCGATATCTAAAATTTAAATCTGCAAAAAAAAAGTTGTAAAATAATAAAAATAAGGAAATAAAAATATATAAAAGTATTTTCGTTGCAGTATAACGTTGCAAACCTCACAACCATGAGAAAAACGCGTCCGTCCGTGCCAGGTGCCCAAAAAAGCGAACAGCATCTTCATAACCGTCTATACTATCGGATAATGCAACGAAGAAATCGATTTATTGAAAATTTCACCCTGTTATGATCCCCTGAAGTCTTACTAATGGTTCTATCGTTGTAATCATATGTTGGACCTACCTCTCAAATCTGAGTTGCCTCAAACGATTATCGATGTTTTGAAATTTTCACACTCATATAACCCCTTAACTATCTTGCCCTGAAAATTCCAGAGTATTTTAGCCATTATGAGCAATGCTATATTATTATCATACCATAATATAAATATAGTTCGATAATCCTATAACGCCACAAAAATTGCAGCTATATTATAGTTGAAAATAGAATAATTTACAGCTGAATTCTATCTGGATTAGCCCAGAGCAATGGAATAAAAAAAAAACCATTTGTCCGAATTTATTAACACACCTGCGCGGCCTTTCTCTTTTTTGTTGTACCCAGAAGGTAAATTCATCATTGCATTATTCACGCTGCTCTTCTTCGTCTCCAACAAAGTTACGATGGTGCAACGTGCGGCTAGTTCGCGAGAGAGGCTCGTCGCACGGAGTACAACAGGATCGGTATTTGTTGTAAAAGGCCAGTGGAAAAAAGAGACGAATTACTGTTCGTTTCGCGATCGGTGCAGCGTGAAAACTAACGCTCGAGCAAACAATTGCTCGTTTCCTCCTGTCAATAATTACAGAGACGATCGTACCCGATCAAATACTCGTAACGATTATTATTGTTATTAATTTCGTCGTTATGGTGCTCCGGTGCAGTTATAAACATAGTTGCAATGGACTCCGAGCCATGAGAAATAAAAGAGTTAAAAAATGAAGAATGTTTTTATTGTTGAAGTTTGCATCGTTTGAATGCAACGGATATTCGTTTTAATGTTTTGTTTCTTTTTTATCATTATTATTATCCGAAATCTTTTTTTGTGGATTTAGCTTGTAGATTTGTAATAAAAATATCAACAAAACATTTAAGCGATTTTCGTAACCTCAATCGGGCAACACAAGAAAATCGTTGCATTTTAATGTATTAAAAGGGCGAATGTTAAAAACTAAATATAAAAAAAATGTTTTTATTTTTTAATCACCCGTGACTGTCCGTGTATCGTTAATATCTCCGTGTCAAAAAATTTGGCTTATGAAAAAACGAGAGGAAAGACGTAAACGTTCCTCCTTTTTTCATGTCAAGATCCACAAATTCTTATTGTAAAAAGAACCTTCTATTGAGCCAATTTTGTCGATGTAGGGGGATATGATATTCAAAACTTGATTCAAACTTCAATTCAAAATTTGGTACTCAAAAACACTTTTCAAAACTATATTTTAAAAAGTATCAAAAACTTGATATTCAATTCAATAAAAAATTTGATATTCAAAAATTGAATATTGCTGATTTTTTAGTTCAATTTTTTTCATGATTACATTCTTACTCAATATTTTCGTCAATATTTTCGTCGAATTGTGCAATTTTTATTTTTCGTACAAATTACCTACGAGTATATATATTTTTCCCACGGGCAATTTTTTACTATCTGACAAGTTGTACACCAGGTTGAAGTCGTGCTCCGCGACTTTAACAATTATAACAATAAGTGAGACTATTTTCTACATTACGAATGTTTTTTATTTGAAAAAAATATTCGTTTTGTTCTTGTGTAATTGTAGTTTTGTTGGTCTCTGCAGTTACAGCTAGGGCCATCAGGGACGAATCGTTACTTCTCGACGCTCGAGCGATCGATTTGCCATGCGGTATCGCACCGAGAGCCAAGAACCTTGCCAGAGTCGTCACACGTACACATGCCGCAAAGTTCCATTCGAGTATCTCCGATATCGGCAAAATTCTGTCGTCAGATTCAAATTTTTCTCCTCGTCGACAAAGTAGATCGGCAGAGCGGCACAGATCGGGGTGGCGAGGATGTCAAGCGAGCGTAAAAAGATTTCGCTCAACGACAGGTTGAGATATTGAAAAGAGCCGACTGTTGCCTCGGACTAGGATTTCGGGGAAAAAGTTAAACGAGGGTAGGGAATTTATTACGACGGATCAAATATTTTTTAGTCCAATCGAAATTTTATTACTTGAAGGGAAATGAATGATGCTGAGGTTTGCATCGTTGGGAGGTAAGGAAAATTCTCTATTTTCTTAATTTTTTGTTCACAATTGAAACTGCCTTTTTCCGGGCTTAAGTTGTGGACCCCTGAAAAGATTGTTTAAAAATATTGCAGTGATTTTTTATAGCCTAAATATGGTGAAAAAATTGGACAGTAGAAAGAAAAATAATTTTCGTTGCGTCCCAACGATGCAAACTTCAATACCATGAAAATGAACAGGAAACGAGTTGAACTTGTTCGAATAGAATGGAAATTAATTCCATTTGAATGGCAATCGAAAGTAATTTATTCTATGCTGGAGAATGGCATTTATCGTTAGTATCATTTGATGCAGCGTATCTTCACATTATCTTTTTAAAAAAAGGTTTTTTTTTTATAGGCCAGCGATCAGGAAATGTCTCGAAAAACTTTTATAAAATACAAATAATGAAATTATTTTAGAAAAATACGAAAAATCAGGTATCTAAAGAAATAGAAAAAGAAAATACTTAAGGAGGGAGATACCTCTAGGCGAGGAAAAAAGCCGATTTTCAGGATTTTTTTAAAAAGGAAAGATTTCTTCACCATTTTTTAACATTAGGGTATGTTTTATTACCACTTTTGGCTGTTACGTGGTATTTTTTTTTGTTGATGTTTAAAAATGGCGGAGGTATGGCACGGTCTTCTAAATGGGTTGCGGCGGATATTGTCAGACTGCGTGACACGTAGCGTAGGCGGGATTAATCTGGAAAAAAATACTCAAAGATTTTTCTTTCATTAACACTCATACGCAGAATATGAACCACGAAAAAGTGAGAAATGTTGGAAATCGATTAAATGGTACATTTTAAAACAAAAAGATTGAATTATCCGAAAAAAATGTCTACATTCTGCAATAAAGCTCTTTTTTTAATTTTCAAAAACATTGAGGTCCATTTTTCAGACGATAAGTTTAGAGAGATTTATACCAAATTTCATCAGAATCGGTCGCTTACTTTTTTAGCTATACGTCACGCCAGTTTTGAAAACGCAGTTTCGAAGATCGTGCCATTCGCAATTTTAAAGAGTCAATAAAAAAATACCTTGTAACACTCAAAAGTAGTAATAAAACATACCCTAAGTCTCAAAAAAGGTGAAGATATCTTAGCTTAAAAAAAAAATCAGCATATTCTTTCCTCGCTTAAAGGTATCGGCCCCCTTAATAGTTCGTTTTTTAACTAACGTTAACAAAATAGGAAATTCAATACGTTTCCAAAAAAATTACGTTGATGTTTGCATCGTTGGAAAGCAGCGAAATTTTTAATTTTAATTTCCCAAATTTCTTTTGGCAGATTTTTTTTCAGCGATCTACAACAAATTTGGGGGCTAGGTTGAAATTCCGAACTTTGAATGATCAGAACGTTGAAACCTCCGAAAATCTGCTGCTCCGAAGGATCAAAACTCCGAAAGAATTTTACACGAAAGACCAAAACTCCGAAAATCTGAACACCGTCAAAATAATTCGGCTATGGAAGTTTTAAAAGTTTCAAAATTTTCAATAAATCGACGAATTATTTCAAGATTTTTTTTTATTAAGAAGTGATTTTACGTCAATTTTGAAATTTGTCTAGACAATGTTATACGTTCTACATCATTTACAGTCAACTGTGTAGATTTTCGCTGGCATAATCTCGACGAACTTTGTAATTTCGGAACATTAAAATTCGGAATTTTAAACCGTCGGCGCATTCAAACTTCGGAATTTCAACCCGGACCTCATGGCAAGATCATGCCAGCGAAAGTCTACACAGTTGACTGTAAATGATGTAGAACGTATAACATTATATAGACAAATTTCAAAATTGACGCAAAATCATGTCTTAATAAAAATAAAAAAATCTTGAAATAATTCATCGATTTATTGAAAATGTTGAAACTTTTAAAACTTCGGATTTTCGGAACTTCGGATAAACGTGTTAAGATTTTCGGAGTTTTGGTCTTTCGTGTAAAATTCTTTCGGAGTTTTGAGCGTTCCGACCATTCAAAGTTCGGAATTTCAACTCGGCCCCATCTTAAATTTCGGAACATTAAAATTCGAAAATTTTAATCCCTCGGAGCATTCAAAGTTCGGAATTTCAACCCGGCCCCCAAATTTGCAAACTGTGATTTTGGATAATAATGAAAATAAGAAATCGAAAAGCATTTTCGTTGACTGCTAACGATGCAAACTTCAACCCCATTCCAAAAGTAATAAGATATTTCCAAGTAGCGAATCATTGGGTAAAAAAAATCTACACCATAATTTTCTCCTGCTAGCCTGACACATTAAACGTGGTAGAGAAAAATGTAAAGAACGATAGCAATCTTCCATATTGCCCTAAGCTCAATCTATTCTTTGTTTCATTTTTTCCCCAATTATTTGCCCATAAATGTTGAAAAGTCCCTAACGCGTTGAGAAACTCGGACGAGCATTACTTTCACCTCTTCGACGCGCGAGTTTTCCATGTGGCACTTAACACCGCGGCTCTTCTGCATCAGTGCTCGCCTGGCCGAGAAAACGTTTTCTCCAATTTCGACAATATCCGCCCTCGAATACAAAAAAAACGCGAATTTTTGGTAGGGTGGTCGTTTTTTTTTATTGTCTTTTGTAGCATTAGAAAGGGAATGAGCATTAAAATCGGGCGATTTTGCATGTAGCCAAGCCCAAGCAACCCAAGGATGTAATAATAGAAGTGCGGACGTTCGAGGTCCGCAAATATGCCCGAGCGATATGCAACTCGCATCAAGACACGATATATAATGCAACCAAGACACGATCGCCATCGAGCCATTTAATATGCGTTCATAACGCCACCACGCAAGCCTTGGGCACGTTCGAGAAGTCTCAATGTCATCTGGAGCCTCGTGGCTATCCAAAAGATCTTGCTTTTTCTTTTTTCAACATTACTCACTCGAACAATGATATATTTTTAGAATTTGCAAGAGGAACACAATAGACAAAAGCAGTAAAATCACTCTCCGAAATGTTCAGTTAGCATTTTCTTGTTATTTTGTTATTATATTATATTACGCACAATATATTATTTTCAATTTTATACTCAACAAAATTGCACGAAAAGTCGCGAAGATCCGAAAGAACGTTTTTTTTTCGAATCATTTTCAATCGCTTATTGGTGAAAAATAAATTTTAACATTCTACGTTTAGAGTATTTTTTATATTTATATTTTTATATTCATATATATTTATATTTATTCATATATAGGAATAAATATAAATTATATTTATATTTATTCATATATTTATATATATTTATATTTATATTCATATATTTTTATATCTCATTGCTACAGCTACGTATTTTCGTGAAACTGCGCTTTTTTGACATGACTTTTTATAGGATCGTATTAAACGAATTCCGTCAACGACGATGGACAGTTAGTTGTTCTGACCGTGCTCTTGTGTTTACCGCAGAGTTTGAGATTTTGTAGGAAGAGAGCGAGGGAGGAGGTAGAAGGAGAGGAATGGAGTATTCGATAAGAAAGTCGATAACGCCAGCACTTCTGTCACTGAGTGTATATAAAGTCACTTTCCCGGTCTATTTTCGGGCTCCAAGCTGACGAATAATATTCTTTAGCTACCGTGCAACTGGCTACGGCCAGGAGATTGACAAATTTTAGTGCAATTCGCGCTTATTCATGCGAACGAGCGTTAATCTGAATAATTAAGTACATAATAATAATTTCTATCACAAGAGTTATTACTTTTTCGGATTTATGGAAATATGACTATGTGGGGAAAAGTGACTTCTAAGATATTCGATTTTGAGAATCCTCAGAATTTGACGCCGAGGCAAATTAGAGGTGGCTAAAACGTCTCTCCATTTCGAGATTAATCTAAAAAAATGGCGCGCGGCCTCGACGTGCTTTCAAAAAAAGCAAACTGGTGAAAAATTGCCCATACTTGTTATTCACGTATGCAACACTCATATGAGTACTTTGAACAAGAACCGGACAATTTTAAGGGGTTAGGCTACTGTGACGACTCGAAAGTCAAGGTTAATTTTAAAAAATCACGTTAAAGACATACGTATGATGATTAAAAAATCGTTTGAACTTTTATTTGTAAGTACATTGACAAAGTTGAGTACCAAATTTTATAAAAAATATTAATCATCAAATAAGTTATGAACAATCTCGTAAAGGACTTTTGAACGTGAGGGGCTCAGCGGTGTATTTGATTTTCGCACACGGTTGATCTGAAAGGGAAAAAAAATTCTCAAAACATAATATTGGCTAAGCCGTGATCGAAGTTTTTTTTGCCATCGTGTTTTAATCATCAAAAAACAAAAATCAATTTTTCTCTCGATTTTTCGAAGAAAAATATTTTTAATAACTGATAAAAAAAATGTTAAAAAGAAAAACGTTGGTCGAGACTAAACTACGATATTAAAGTTTGCATCGTTGGAATGCAGCGACTTTTTTTCAATTTCTTATTTTCATCATTATCCAAACTCATATTTTGTAGACTTGAGTTGTAGACCGCCAAGAAAGGAGCCTAACAAATAATTGCGTGATTTTTAATACTCAAATCTGTAAAAAACAGAATTTGGAACTTCAGAAAAAAAATAATTTCGTCGCATTTCAACGATGCAAACTTCAACATCATTGGAGCGCAACAAAACTATTTTTTCCCTAATTGCCAATTTTTTGGCGGTCCAAACCTACGGCAAACTTTGTTTTAAATCCTCATTAGAGACCTACAACGTAAATCTACAGAGAATAATTTTGGGTAACAATAAAAACGGAGAAAAAAGGAAAAAAAATTTATTTCCATTCCAACGATGCAAACTTGAACAACGTGCTAAACTACTATTACACTAAATAAGTGTACCAAATCTCAAGTCAATCCGTTCATTAGATGTCGAAAAATCGTGTACACCGTTTTGAAAAGAATAATTTCGAGAACGACACGTTTAAAGTTTGACTAGCAGTTCCATCGTTGTAATAATAAGTTTACCATCAATCTGCGATTTCTGCACCATATGTTGGACCTTCCTCTTCATTTTGAGCTGCCTCAAGCAACGAACCAGCGTTCGTCATCTTCAGAGTAGCCTAATCCCTTAAACATTTACATCGTCACGTCAGTCGATGACGAAAACGCCTTTCGTCTTGGAGTCTATTAACGTTGATTCTCGATAAACTCAGCCAATTTCTGCAAGCCTTGATCACGTTTGTTTTATTTGATGAGAGTATAGTAGTTTTTTTTTTTAATGTACAAAAGACTATAACTTGTCGATAACGATCCGAGCGCCTCGATAAGTCTCGGCGTCTATCGTGATTAAAGTGATATACAGCGGGCAATTTGAGATTTCGCAAAGCTGCTGTGTCCTCCTGCTATACAAAGAGAGGGAGAGAGAGAGAGAGAGAGAGAGAGAGAGAGAGAGAGAGAGAGAGAGAGAGAGAGAGAGAGAAGGGAATACTGGCAAGGTAGTAGGTTACTGGGTCACCTAGCGCCCCTCATCGATGCGACATCACTAAATCGCTCACACGCAACTTCGCTCAATTCTCAGCACGACCATTTATTTTTTCTTAATCTACTAAAAATTGAAAAAAAAAAAATAATAGGCATGCGGAAAATCTTTGACAAGGTTTCTCCCGCACGAAGGGCCAAAGTTGTTCGAAAAAACGTCCTACATTTGGCTGAACGTATTTTAATAATAAAATAAAAGGGTCTTGAAAAATTACTAGATAAAATAAAGTTCTAAAAACCTTAACATTATAAAGGGATCTAACGTTATTCCTCTTTATAAATTCAATGTTTTTAGAACTGGTATTTTATCTAGTCTTCTCGCGTCTTTTATCTAGTCGTCTTTGGATCTTCTTGCAGTATTTTTTTTTCAAGGAAATGAAATTGGTGTAATGACAGGGAGAAACAAAAATTATTACTCCGCTGGTCTTTTTTTAGTGTATTGAAATACATTGAACCGGATGTTAATTAAATATAGATCGGAGAATGCCTGAATACACATCTGGGCCGAATATTACGACCAGTACATGATGCTCGTCGATATAGAACCGTAAAACTTGGGGCAAAGCAGAGCAAACGCTCCTTTGATCGACTGAGCAATATCTCTGCCTCATTTGCATTCGACGCTGCCCTTCGACTATTTTACAAACCGTATCAACGATCCGAAACAATTCGCTGCGTTGTGCACATCATCCTTGAACAAACAAAAAAAACCCTGAATACTCCACTGATATGTTTCCTAATATTTTCACATAATGTGTATCTCGTGATACGTACACGGAATTCGTTCATTATTCCATCGATGCCGTTCTTTTCCAAATCGATTGCTCAAACATTTTCTGCGAGCCTGGTACTCTGTTGGAATCGACCTAAAGCACTCGAAATAATCTTACGAAAGGTTTTTGGTAGTTACTGTGAGGCAAAAAATAAAAATGATCTTTTTCAGAGTGGGTAGATCGAAAACTTAACAAATTGGTTTTTAATACACAATTTACAGTTCTTCATGGATCATTTTATTCGGACATTTCCAAATGTTTACAATTTTGACGTTTGCACCGTTGTTGTACGATGAAAAAAAATGTTGAATGCATTATTTAAGTTACGTAAATTATGAAAACGGTTTGTCAGGATCATAAAGAATTGTAAACGAAATCGGAAAAAAAGATTGGCACATACTGCGTTTAACGAGAGAACGACACGCTTCCGAACCCAAATTCGTACGATACGGTCAGATCTCGCCCAATGCGCCGCCCTTTTTACCCTCTCCATGTTGCCACGTTGACGCAAGACCCAATGCGGTACTGTACAGCAAGCACCACTACCCCCACCCGACGCACAGGCCGCTGAAGTCTGCGCAGCGCTGTGCCGTTCTCTCGTTGAACGCTGTATAATATGTAAATAATAAAAAATAAACGCAAATAAATCAATAAAAAGTATTTTCGTTCTGTTCCAACGTTATATTTCGATAAATAATCTACATGAGTGTAATTATTCTAAACACTTGATAAGAATAATATAAACATAAAATGTTCATGAAGAATTAATAGAACTATGGGTGCATGCAAACGTAATATTTCGAAAAAATACGATCTTGTGGAATAAAAATTCTTGAACATTTTTTAATCAATAATAGCAAATAAACCAACATTTTTTTTCTTTTTGTAATGAATAACGATAATTAATATTACATGATGTTGAAGTATGCATCGTTGGAACGCAACGAAAATTCCATTTCCATTTTATTTTCCATATTTTTATTATGATAGACGATCTGTTTTTTATCGATTCATAATGTAGATCGCTAAATATCTTAAAAAATGGTTGAAGGCCTTTTGTGGGCAAAAATTGTGAAAAAAAAACGAAATTCGTTGCAGTACAACGATCCAAACTTCAACATCTTAATATTATGTTAGTATTATTTGTATCAACTTTTCAACATAGTTACAAATATGTTCTGTTTTTTTTAATTACCAATTTCAACATCGCTCGAATTTCACCCGCAAAGAATGACACGCAGCGTATTGAAAAACGGAATGACATTGATGTTTGCATCGTTGGAACGCAACGAAAGTTTAGCAGTGCCAACTTTTTTGGCAAATTTTGGCCACCAAAATCCCCTAACCTTTTTTAGGATCGTCATCAGCCCTTTGCAGCCTAAATTTGTAGGATAAGACTTTTGATGATGAAGAAACTGAAGAAAAAAAAATACAAAGAATTTTCGTTCCATTCCAACGATGCGAACTTCAACACCAAAAAAATGCAAAATATTTTGCAGCGTTTCCGAAAAAAACTTTTCACATCCCCACTTACACGTGATTGCCAATGTCAAATGCCATTTTTCTATCCATACTTTTTTTTCGATGAAGATTAATGGTTTGTTCGTTTTGAAAAAAAGGTTACGGAAAGACACACAAAGACGCTGCCAGTGTTCGCACAACGCACTCCATACCGGCCGCGTGTGGCTTGTATTACTTCGAGGTGAAGATAGTGAGCAAAGGACGGGACGGTTACATGGGAATTGGACTGTCGGCTCACGGGGTAAACGTCAACAGACTTCCAGGATGGGACAAGCACTCTTACGGTTATCACGGCGATGACGGTCACAGCTTTTGTTCGTCCGGCACTGGACAGCCTTACGGGCCGACCTTCACCACCGGCGATGTTATCGGCTGTGGTGTCAATCTCGTCGATAATACCGCATTTTACACGAAGAACGGCCATCATCTTGGCATTGCCTTCACAGACTTACCGGTAATACCGATGCGTCCCTTTTTTGTTTCAAATTGAAGAGAAAAATTATTCAACTTTAGGCGGGATATACATTTACAATGACCACAAAAATCGATTTGTTTTTTTTTCCACGATGGAACTACATATCGACGCTGCTTACGAAAAGTAGCATGTTTCAGAATTCTTACGAAAACAAGCACGTTTGATATCACCGCGAAAACTAGCATGTTTTGGCTTCCGACACAAAAACTAGCAAGTTTCGATATTTAACGCGAAAACTAGCACGTTTCGGCTTTCACCACGAAAAGAAGCAGATTTCGATATTCACCGCGAAAATTGACATGTTTCAGTAACACTGGAATTGTTTCCGAATTTTCTTCCATGCTTTTTTACGCCTTGCCTCTATTTTTTTACTCCAATTCCTTTGACCGCAATCGGAAATTTACGATTTTTTAGACCTCTCAAAAAATTTAATTGGACTTTAATTAAAATTGCAAGTGTTCGGGAAATATCCATTCAACCTTACGTCGATACAATCCACGTTAAATATGATTTTGACCGAGAAGGACGAGGGATGAAAATCTTTAGAAAAAACAAAAACATGGATGATGTTCGAATGTTCCAATTAAAACAGACATCAGACAAAAAATTGCCTCTCGCACCAAGAAGAAAAAAAAGATTTACAGACCATGCTTGACAGAGGTTTAAGGGACAACACCACTGTGACCCCCTGTTTTTTTGCCATTTTTCAAGAATTTTTTTTTGTGGGAAAAAAAGATATTCGAAAAAAAAATTTTTTGTTTTGTTCGTTGTTTATTGAAGATACATAAAAAAACATTTTCAAATTTTTCACGCCCCATGGTGACGCTGGGGAAGCTCCCGCGTCAGGTACTGTTGCCTCTGCAGTGGTTCGCGGCACGCAGCAGAACTCTCTTCAAAGTCGATCTGAAAAAAAAATACCGAGTGTTTTCGTTAATAATATGATATTTTGAAGAGAAGTACATAGGGATTTGAAAAAATATTGATTTTTAAAAAATAGGTACGCTTTTGAAATTAAAGGACGATTTTCGAGCAAAATTTCTCGTCGAAAATAGGCTATAACTTTTTTTATTATTGAGATATCGAAAAAATCCTATGTACTTATTTAGATAATCTAGTTTTATTGATGCAGTCCAAATTTGAAGTCGATCAAATAAAAATTGCTCGAGTTCTGCTGCGTGCCGCACTCAAAAAAGTGGTTTTTGAGAAAAACGCGTTCAAAGTTTTAGGTTTGTTAATTTATGCGATAAATTGGAAAAAAAAATGTTTACCTTTAATCAGCGATGCCGGCACCATCTAGCTGGCCTTCAAGAAGCAAATCATTGTCCCTAGCATCTTTTCTCGAACTTGTAGAGGCTCTTCTTGCCTCTTTTGCAGCGTCTGTGGGCGAGCGCTCCCCCAGCTCGATCCGCGCTGCGTCGGTTTCAACGCAAAAATTGAAACAATTTGGGCCAATAGTTATCCCCAACGTCTCCAAAACTTTCATGAGGCTTCTCAGGCCATCATTGAATAATAATACCGCGATATCAGTTGCAATATCGACGATTGACGATTGACGACTTGAAATTTTTTCAATTATCGCCACCTATGGCTTTTTTTCGAAACTATATTTATAACAATAGCCGGTTTTTGTGAAGGGAGACAAAAGAATACCTGGGAAAGACCCGCAGGACCTGCGAAAGGCCCGGTATACCTGCCGACCCTGAGGCGCGCAGCTGCGTGGGACCCCGAGCGTCACGGAGCGCTGCACCGCTCCACAAAATATTCAATATCTCCGAAAATAATTATTTTTCCGACCTGGGTCCAACGGCATCTTAATCTTAAATGTATTTTAGATTTCTCTAGATGGTTTTCAAAAAATCGATTTTTTGAAGCCGTCACAGTAGTGTTGTCCCTTAATTCCAATCGAACTGCAGCAAGATTTTTCAAACATATTCGACGATCACCATCTGTAAGATTACAGTAAATTTGTTGAATGATATTTTCAATAACGTTATTTTTGTAATAGAGAATCACAATCAATATTTCATTATATTTACAAATTCGGGATTATTTTTTTTATAAAAATTACCACTATCGATTTTAATTGATAATTATTATGACAATGTTAATAAAAGCAACGAGTATAAAATAAAAATGTCATTACGCAAAAATGGTAATATTAAAAAAAAAAATACCAATGGTTTATTTTTCCAGATTTTTACCTGAGCACGAAGGACTTTAAATTCTCACCAAAATTATTTTTGGTTACATTGTACGAGTGATGAGATCTTAAGGTTTTAAACTTACTCCTTTTACACTAGTTTTTACAGTGAAAATCGAACAAGCTAGTTTTCGCGGTGACAGCCGAAAAATGATAGTTTTCGCGGCGAAAGCCGAAACATGCTGGTTTTCGTGGTGAATATGGAAACGTGCTACTTTCCGTGGCGAAAGCACCGTCATGCTAGTTTTCGTAAGAACTTTGAATCGTGCTACTTTTCGTAAGCAGCGTCAATATGTAGAATATTTACCCAAAGTTTCGAAGCGAAATACGAAAAACTTCAAACGTTACAGCTCGTCAACGTTGCGCCTCACCGCTCAGGTTCGGAGCGAGCGAAAACTTCATACCCGTTATTCTCAAAATTGCATTTTCGAAATTGGTGCGCAGGACTACTAAAGAACTATTGAGCCGATTGAATGTAAACTTGGTAGAAATATTGATACTATTGCGACCTTCTACTTAACGAAAATTGTTTTTGAAAAAATTAGAAAAAAAACGACTTTAATTCAAACTTTACAGAAAATATTTGTAAAATGTTGATCTTTTTGTGTAAATGCAAGTCATTCTCTTGAATTTGCATTTTCTTGATTTTATCTACTGTCCAATAGAAGATACATGTTCGAATTGAAAATTTGTTTGAATTTTTTTGAAAATCAAAGTCTACGGGAAGCTAGACCGCACGCCGATTCGCAACTCCCGCGCCAACCTGTAACACTCTGCCACAGCTCCGCCATTTTAATGGTCAATAAATTTAAAAAATTGTTTTGTATACTTAACCCTTTGAGTGCAAACTGAGTCGTTTTGACCGTACGTATTTAGTATTTTTCAGCGTATTTTTCAAAGTATGCCACACTTTGAACAAATGTTTTGGCGTTTACTTTTCGTTTTCGTTAGAAAATAAATTTAGGGCCATAAAGTATGGATAATTTACTGCAAAAAACGTCTACAAGAAAAAAACAAAAAAATGCATATTTACCGGAATACAATGATTTGAAAAATGCCTTGGGTGAGATTGACCCAAGCTGCACTTATAGGTTGGCGGCGGAGGTGTGCACTCGAAGGGTTGAATATACTATTAAAGTATACCTACAGTTTGATAAATGTAGAATAATTATTTCCGCGTTTAAAGAATCCCTCAAATTTTTTTTATTTTATTCCCATCTAAATGTATATCCCGCCTCTAGGTAACAGTTTGTTATGGGCGCTGTGTGGCGCTAAATTTTCCACATCAGGGACCACAGTTCATGTGTCCGCAAAAGATATCAATAGCGCCAAAATTATAGATTTTTCATAAGAAACTTCAAAATTTTATGTTTCTAGATTTTTTGTTTTTTTTTTCTTCTCGAACATGATGGCGGTACGGGAGCTCCGACGTTGCACTTTCATCGAACGTGTCTATATCTAAAACGAATTAGTATCCTTCAGCACAGATCGGTGAAATTCTCGGCGACAGTCGGCAAGGACTCTTTAAGATGTACACTTTCGAAAGTTTTTCCCCAATAAAGTTAAATATTAAGGGATTAGGCTAATGTGACGACCCGAAAATCACTTATATACAAAAATTATTTTGAAGGAATAAGCAAGAAGATTGAAAAATCGTTTGGACATTTATTTGAATGTACATTAACATACTTATGTACCAAATTTAATTTTCAAAACATTAATAATTGAACAAGTTATCAACAATCTCGTGAAGGGCTCAACGGTGTACGTGAGTTTGGCCACCCGGTTTATCCGGAACAAATAAAGCGAGTTTCTTTCGTTAAATAGATAATATTGCTTAAGAGTTGACCGAGCTTTTTTTGTCACCGTGTTTCAATCATTAAAAAAAATGTTTGAATTTTTTCTCGAAATTTCGAGGAAAAATTACATTGTTAATAACTAATGAAAAAACAAAATTAAGACGAAAAACGTCCGTCGAAACTAAACTACTATTACACTGAATAAATACGATGTTGAAGTTTGGATTGTTGGAACGCAACAAAATTTTTTTTTTCATTCAGTAATTTCTCCATTTTCTTCGTCATCTAAAATCTTCTCTTGCACATTTTACTGTGGCTCTTTTATAAGAATCCTGCATATCGATGGTGTTGAAGTTTGAATCGTAAGAATGCAACGCAAGTTCTCTTTTACATTTTACATTAAATATATAAATAAAAAATACATAAAATCAATTAAAAAAATATATATTTTTTTTCAAAAATGGTTGATGCATTTTTGTCGGCAAAATCTGCCAAAAGGAATTAAAGGAATTCAGAAATACTAATTTTCGTTGCATTCCAACGATACAAGCTTGAAGATCATGAATAAGTGTGGCGAATTTCACGTCAATCCGTTTATTGGAGGTCGAGAAATCGTGTACACCCTTTTGAAAGCCATAATTTCGAGAAAGACGCGTTTAAAGTTTTACTAGCAGTTCTATGTTTGTAATCATAAGTTTACCTTGAATCTGCGATTCCTGCACCATATGTTGGACCTTCCTCTTAAATTTAAGTTGCCTCAAGCGACTATCGATTTTTTTTCTTCATTTTCACAGTAGCCTAACCCCTTAACAATACATGTGAGACAAAAATTGAATACTAAAAATACTTTGAACTGAACTTTTGATGCTCGGTGTACATTATTATGGCACTTAGAACTGATGCGGCACTGATTCGGCTTCACATCTAGGCCATATATTCGAGAGTTTTTAATTTCGACTGCTCTTGCCTGGAGGTGTATTTGTGTGTACAGACTCAACCAGGGTTCTTACGCATATGGGAAACAGGGAAAACCGGGAAAACTCAGGGAATTTCTTTCTTCCTAGAATAATCAGGGAATCTTGGAAATTCTCTATAATTCTCTCAGAATTTACTTGTTGCAAGAATTACGAAAAATGAAACCGATTTGACAAAAAAAAACCGAACAGTATTAAAATTAATATTTTTGTATATTCAAAATATTTATAATATTCTTCATTATATGCAATAAAAGTTGTCAGTGCCAAACATTGAAAATTAGAAAAAAAACTCAAAACTAATTTAGTATTTGCATTCGATCTGTCGATGCACAACCACATCATTATTATTATAGATAAGTTTTTATATTTATTTTTTATTTACTGTCACCGGGATAAAATCTGTTTATAATAAAGAACATATTCTGTATTTGCTTTTAATCCATTTTTTTACTTTGCAATGTTTAAATTACTTTTCGAAAATCAGTTTTTTCAAAATTTTATTTCAGTTTTCAACGTTTCCATATATTGGATCGAATTATTTCACGATTTTTTATTTATTTATAAATGATTTTACGTCAATTTTGAAATTGGTCTAGACAATGTTATACATGGGGCTGAAGTTTGCATCGTTCGAACGCAACGAAATTTTTTATTAGTTTCTTATTTTCATTATTATCCAAAATCATATTTTGCAGATTTGTTGTAAATTGCTAAATGAGAAGCCTAAAAAGTGTTTTCGTGATTTTCGTAGCTTTAGTCTGCCAAAGGAACTTTTCGAAACAAAACAAAAATCATTTCGTTGCATTCCAATGCAGACTTCAACCTCATATGTTATACGTTCTACATCATTTACAGTCAACTGTGTAGGCTTTCGCTAGCATCTTTACGAAATTGGTAATTTCGAAACATTAAAATTAGGAACTTTAAACCGCCGGAGCATTCAAAGTTCGGAATTTCATCCCGGCCGCAGTTTTTCCAAACTCCATACCGAGCTAAATTTCTTTCTCGCTCCCGAAAAACCGCACAATTAGCCCCGTTTCATCGAAATCCTCAGGCTGGATCTCGAGGTAGAATTTACAAATATACAAACACACAGCTGCTGTTGTTTCAGCGATATACGATCGCTAAAGCGGTATTTCACACTATCCGAACGTTGGGAAACTTTCGAACGACGTTCTCCAACGATAATCACGAAAGTGACCAAAACTAACGCCTCCGTGTTCTCTCTCGTTCCAGCCGAATCTGTATCCGACCGTGGGTCTGCAGACACCCGGCGAGATGGTCGATGCCAATTTCGGTCAGGCACCTTTCGTCTTTGACATCGGTGACATGATAAACGAGCTACGAGTACGAACGAGATTGCAGATTATAAATTATCCGACACCTGACCACGGACAGGGACAGTGGCAAGCTGTACTCCACAAGTACGTACCGTTAAAGATTATCGCGCAAAAAAAAAAAACATACGTATATGTGCACTACAGGCGAAAAGTATGAATACACTCTACAAGTTCTCGATCGGGATGAAAAGTTCCTGGTCTCCTGGAAGGATAAAAAAAACAAACTCTGCTTTTCTTATGCTCCACTTTTTTTTATTTACTGGGTGGCCGTGTACATCGTTATTTTTTGCTATTTTTTTCTAGTCGTATAACCTCGCGAGTCATTTTTCGGAAAATGCCAACAGGAATTTCTTTGGGGGACTCGAGAAAGCCAAGATTTCGTTTTAATTCGCCTTTAAGAGGTTTGCATAAGCTTATGGGCCCAAAAAACAGGTCGACTTTCAATTTTTTAAACACGTAAGGAAAGTTCGAGAAAAACGCAAATAAAAAAAGAGTAAATCGCAGCAGGGCGGTTGGCCGTAGCGTAGTGGGCGTCTGACCGTTCACAAAAATCATCATAACTTTTACAATTTTTAAATTATTAGAAAATCTTTGTTACAAATTAAAATTTGGGCCCTAGGTTTGCCGTAAGTGCCGAACTGAAGTTTCAAGCGTATGCAGACCCCTTTAAGAAAGTGTTTTTCCATTTTTCTCTATAAAGCTATACGATAAAAAACGCATTTTCGAAATTTCAAGCGTATGCAGCCCCCTTAGGAGAGTGTTTTTTAATTCTTTTTTCTCGCCAAGTTAATCAGCTTTCTCGGAAAATGCGCCGAAAACTGTGGGTTTTGACATAAAGTGTGCAGAGGGCGAAAAACTCGATTAAAGAATACTTGAACGGTTCGAGTTTAAGGGGCTACATCTACACAGAGACCTTAAAAAAATGGGAAAATTCAATTTTTTTTTTTGGCAAATGGTTGGTGAAAAAGAAACGCATTTTTGTGAACACAAAGGCACTGATAAAGAGAGCCTTTAACAAAAAAAATCACAAAAAATTCAGTCGAACAAAAAAATATGGCCGCCGGCAGATGATGAAATTTGTTTCGCGATGTTTGGCGGTGGACACTCTCCCGCTTAAACGGTCCATCTGAAATCTAAAAACCAAACGGTTTACTCAAGTTAACAATAAATACGAGTCGCTGACGATCGTCGATTTGTCAAATAATTTTTTTTAACAACGTCGCAACGAATTCTGACTCGACCATACAAAATCCATGAAACAAGTCGTAATTTTAACGTAACTATTAAAAAATGAAGAACGATTTCAAAAAAGTGAGATCGCCTGTAAATTTGAAAACAATCCATCAAGTTGTTCTCGAGATGGCCACCGACTTTGAAAACAGTCGAGAAAACGCGTTTAAGGGGTTACGTGGGTTTCGAAGCAAAAAAGCATATTTTTTCTATTAAAAAATATATAATATATCAATTATTTTATCCAAAATGTTAAGCACATAAAAAAGCAACATTTCAACAATATTTTTAATAACTTTCATGCAAAAATTTGGGAAATTCAGGCGGTGGGGCCTGGTTTCCGGAGACCCTTAAAAAAGTGTTCTCGTGGTGGTCAGGATAAGTCATGATAGCTTTATCTGAAATTAGAAAACCATTTTTTTCCAGTTAGTAGATAAGTATAGCTAGTGATTGAACTAAAGATTTTTTAAAAAATTGAAATTTGAATTTTTGGCAGAGTTGTATGCATAACAGTTCAATTTTTGGTACAATTTACACTACGTATAATCTTGTAAAATTAGTTGTAATCGAAAAAAAACCTGCGTTTAATCACTGGTCGATGCTATTTTGAAGAAGTGTGCAAAATTTCAATGAGATCGGTGCATTAGTTTTTGAGAAATCGTGTCCACCGACTTCAAAAATAGTGTTTTGAGAAAAATGTGAAATACCTGCGTCGCTCCCGGCCGGTCTTTCCCAACGAGGGGAATTCCCAACAGCTCTCTCTCTCTCCTAGACTTTTATTCCGATTGGCTCAAAACTTTTGGAGAATATTCTAGACATATTGTACTATTAGATAACAAAATTTAAAAAAAATGGATTTTTTTAAATATCCAAACCCACGTAACCCCTTAAAGTTTGAAGTCTGGTGCTGCTACCGCTCGCCTGGCCGACTGTCAGAAGCTGTAGCTCATTCAATTTCAGGAATATTTCAATGACATTTTCAGGGAATAGAGCTAAAAGGTGATACTGTCGAATAAAAATATTTTTGGAAAATGCAATTTTTTGACCCACGTAGGTAGAGGTAGCCCGTTGAAAACGAACGAAGTTTCAGGGATTCTCTTTCTACGATTTATTCCAGTCGAAGAACCGCAAAGTGTCTCCATACTTTCAACCGCAAATGTGTATGCATAAAGACGTATGTATAATATACATCCGGATTGGTCAGACCTTCTTTTGTCGTTTGCTCTCTCCAATAACTGAGTTTCGCGTGTCTCTGAGCCTTCCTCGAAGTAACCTCGAGCTAGTGCTGATCCTCGATGAACCGAGGTGGGGGCCAAAAAAGGGGGACAAAGAAGTCAATAATCTTGAGAAGGCGAAAAAAACGAGAGATTTGGATTTGAAAAAGAGACGCGATATCCTTAACGGCGTTTATGAAACGACGAAGAATCGACAAAACGAATAACGTGCGCCACGAAATTCGACAGAATGGTCTCTACGTATCTCGTCCATCACGGCTACTGCGCCACTGCCGAAGCGTTCGCCAGCAGTACCGGACAGACCTTCGATGAAGACCTTAACTCCATTAAGAATAGACAAAGTAGGTTCATAGATGTACGATTGCGGTGTCATTGTCATGTGAGAAGCCTTTCTTCTTCTCTCGCTCTCTCTCTCTCCACCCCTCTCTCTCTCTTTCTTTCTCTCTCTCTCTCAATTTACCGAGTCTCGTGGAGAACCACCGTTTTTTTGCGATCTTTCGGCATCCCGTACAGGGCAACGTCAAAAAATAATAATGTGCCAATTTTCTTTTTTAGGGTTCCGTAGCTATTAGGAACTTCACGGAAGAGTGCCCCCTCCCCCGCGTTTTGACTCTTGCACGCCCGTATTTTAAAAGTGAAAGTTTGAAGTGACTTCGTGAAAATGGAATTCAATGAGTAATTTGCGGCAAAATTGGAACCACGCTTTAGGAATCGTCACAGTGTAACGAGTCGAAAAAAGCTGATTATCGCGATTTTTTTTTTTCGATGGCTAAAATACGCTTATCAGTCTGATTTTTTTATGTCAAATCAAAGCACTCCTAAAGAACAGAAGATACATTTTTTTTAACGTTTATTTTATTTTTTAAAATATTTTTCTCAAGGGGCCAGTCCACTTTGGAGTCAAAAAAAGGCTATTTTCGCGATTTTTTTTGAGGATTTTATAAAAGATACGAATATAAAAGTTTTTGGGCTTGATAAATAAAGTCTTGAAATAATTTTAAAAAATTTAATTCAATTTTATCCATCTTTAAGTACAAAAACTATAGTTTAACGTAACGCCTCAAAAATAGGTGGGCTAGGTAGCTCCATCACAACTCGACGACACTCGGTGTCGCCAGCTACAAAATGACCCTCGGATATGAAGTTTTATCAAAAAATATAAAAATGGCAGATGAAAAACGAAAACAGTAAAAAAAAACGCGTTTTTTTCACAGTTTTTTCAAGAGTATAAATCAAAATTTTAAAATCATCGAGGGTCATCTTGTTGCGAATCATGTTTACAATATGTGGTTCAAATTTCAAGAGAATCGGTTTATTAGTTTTAGAGATACGATGGAGCTAGATTTTGAAAACGTTGTTTCGAGAAAAACGAGTTTGAAGTTTATACTATAAAAAACTCTTACCTAAACTCAATCGGCAATTCCTGCACCGTACAAAATCCCTTCTGATTGCTCATCATCGTCGATGTCTCTAAGTCTTGCTTGGTTTCGATTTTATCAAATTTTCAAAGTGGACTGGCCCCTTAACAGTTGAAAATGTAAAAGGAGTCCTCACGTGTGTACACGGTTGGGGTCGTAAATATTATCTGAAACAAAATTCGTCAAAAGATTATTAATCAATATGAAAGCCGCTATCTTGCTATGGGGTTTAAACAAGATCAAAATTGACAAAATGGCGGTGGTTTAAAAATAAAGTATCGAACTTAGCTTATTTTTTCGAGTTTTTCGTTTAAAAAAATGAAGATTCGAAAAGAGCTTCAATAGCAAGGTAAAGAATGGCGTGAAGAATGTTGTGTCATAATTTGAGAGGGATAGCTTGAAAACTCTTCCTTTGAGAGTGTACACCGTTTCGAAAAACGACATTTCGAGAAAAATGCGTTAAACCCTTCGTGGTCACACTTCCCATTTCGATCACGGTGGTCGCTCTGGGTTGATTCTACCCAGTCGATTTTCATACCAGTATTGCGAACAAGCTATCTATCCAGAAAGGTTCAAAAAATTACTGAACATGCTTTGAACATTGTAGATGACGTACGAAAAATTTATTCATAAGAAATAAAATGTCAAAATATTCTTTTTAATTCATAAAGAGATGAAAACGAAAAAAATTCACTTTTTCACTCAAAAAATCATAACTCCGCGAATTTTCAATATTATTACCTAAAATTTGAATCTGAAACTCCGTAGATATTGGGGAAAAAATAGCAGTCTAGTTCGCGTTATAAAAAAGGCACTAACGGTTTATTTCTAACGGTCCCTACGCATAGAGGATACTCCAATCTTCAGATGGATGGCGACACAAGTCCCATTCAAAGCCGAGAACTATTGTGTATTTGGGCTCAAAGTTCATCGACGGGTCGATTTTACCCACGGTGGGCACGAAGGGTTAAATTTTCGAGTGCGGAATTTTCATATAAATTGTCTACTTACGACCAATTGGCGATTTTCTGTCCTCGTTTATAACCTATCGGATAACGCAACAACAAAAAATCGATTTTTTTTTTTAAATTTTACACTGTGAGCATTCCTTAAATAACTAGTTTCGAGAAAATAAGAAAAGCGTCATTTGATTTGACAAGCTCCTATTTGCCGTATTTTCAGACACCATTCGAAACATTTAACGCGGAAAATATTGAACGTCATCGGTGTTTGCAAAGCACAATAGTTCTTACCCTTCGAGGAAAACGCGTCCGTGGCGAGTCTTGAAGTGCCTACGAGGGCCGAATTGACCCCACGTGGGTCTTCGGCATTGAATATCTCGAAACTACGCACGTTTTTTTTTTCTAAACGCACAAACTTTTTTTTGTGGCATATTTATACAACTCTTAGTATGCACGGTACGATTTTGAAGAAAAAACGTGCTTGAATTTGAAGCTGGACGAGTGAATGTTCTGGTCGAAACGTGGTCCTCGTGTGTCCTTGAAGCATGAATGAAGGACATTAGATGGTAAAATCTTCTACAGCATTGAAATTTGGATCGGATGTTGCCATTACGTACCATTTGCGTTCCTAACGAAGCTACGGAACCCTACCTTAAGATCTTAGATACCTTTGGATGATTGGAAAACAAGTCTTTTTCGGGTTTTCCTTTTATTTTTATTTTTTAAATACTAATGAAGCCATAAGAATTGAAGTTTGGCTGCTTTATTTTACATATTCGCAGGAACTCGAATCAATTTTTTATATTACAAAAAATCCATAATAGCGCCCCCATGGCCGATAGAAATAGAACGTTTTTTTAGGCTCTCCACGGATGGACGCGTTGGAGACGCATATGAGCACCTAGATACATTTTTTTTTTTTTTTTTTTTTTTTCGTAATGTACATGAATTTTACTAGCGAAGTGCACACAATTATTACAAAATATTGATTTCTGCAAGTTTGGCACCATTTTGAAAAAAGTCGCATTTTCGATTGAAAAAACGGCCATAAGGTAATCCTATCGCTAGGCTTCAAGCCATACGATTTTCCTTTTTTTTTTGAGCTTCACCGTCTCTGTAAAATGTCAGGGTCGGTTATCGGCCTAATTGAGAGAAAACAAATTAAAATTGCGTATTTTTGTGAAGGAATTCCGAGACGACATACAAAAATCCGATTTCCCGTCGCTACAAAAGTGTATATAATAGTGGGAATCCGTCAGATTCTTTAAAATAATCAGATTTACATACTTCACACTTGTAGTAATCCAATGCTCTCAGAAAAAATTACGCTTATTGACCTAATTTTTATGTAATATCAAGTTTAATTTGAACTTCCGGTATTGGATTTATTATCACTTGGTAGGATAAAGAGACGTGACAGCAAGGCAACAGCTGACTGTAGTCCTAACCTCATCTCACTCATTCGAATTTCCACACATATTTCATTTTTAACCGACATCTTTCGCCGACACAAATGTTGCACGCTTTTTACCAATCGTGGCCCGAATACAATGCTTTATATTTCCCGCACCTGACATTGTTTCGACAGATCGACGTTGAAAAGCATGGAGGTTAAATTCGCCTGGTTGAGTAAAAAGAGACAGAGATAGAACCAATGTTGCCAAATATCAAACGCAGAAATACTGCGCGAATCGTTGAAATAACTATTTTTTCGTTTTTCTAATTTAATGTGAACATTCATTAAACTGTTTACGCATGGAATTTTTTAGTTATTACGATTTCTTTTTTGCATATGTTCCAAATGTAAATTGTACAAGTCTCAAGTATGATCAGAGGTATGACTAGCGTGAAGCGATAGGATTACCTAAATATGTTCATAAAAACCGTAATTGTTTACTTCGTTAGAAAATCTGTATAAGAAGCTACAGTTGAAATTTGAAGTCGATCGGTTACAAATTGTAGGAGCTACGAGACCGCTCGATTTTGGAAACATGGTTTTGAGAAAAACGCGTTTGAAGTTTTAAAACTATTTTTTTTCGGACCCTATAATTCTTTGGATGTCTACACATATCAATCATATAATCCCTGCGATGTTAATACATCATTTAAGGCAATAAAAAAAAAAAACGATGTATTTTTTTGTTTTCAAAGGTATATAAGGCTTTTGGATCCACGGGAGTTACGGGAATGTTACCATGACGATCAAAATTTAGATGCATTATAACATCATTTGTTCGAAGCCTGTATGCAAAATTTAGGCCCGATCCACTAACCCATTGAAGAATTATAAGCCTTTTATGCGTAATTTTTGGATGCTGTCTTTTGGGACATCGTTTTACTCGTGCATATGACGAGAAAAAGCAGAATGAAAAATTAGACTAGAATGTTTTAGATTTTGCGTGGCGGTAGTTAATGTATGACAGAAACTTTTTGGATAATTCCACGATCACGAGCAACATAATCGTCGTGTTGCAACCTGATGAAATTCGAAGTATTTTCTCGTTCGGCTTTCACTCTGATACGCGGCATACTCTGAAGAATTTTGCCCTAATGAAGCTACATATCAACAAAGAGCGGTGAAACTATGATTTGAATTTTTTTTCAACTGCCCATTTGAGGCTTCGTGTACATATTCTACTTGCGATTGATTTTAATATACATCTAGGACATACATTGGGAGTTTTAAGGGGTTAGGCTACTGTCACGACCCGTAAAATGGGGTTATTTGAACAAATTAATTTTGAAGGAATAAGTAAGATTATAGAAAAATCGTTTAGATATTTGTCTGTGTGTATATTGATAGAGATGTGTACCAAATTTCATTAAACAATATTAATAATCAAAGAAGTTATGAATAATCTCGTGAAGGACCTTTGAACGCGAGGCGCTCAACGGTATACTTGATTTTGGCCACCCGGTTGATCTAAAACAAACAAAAAAACGAGTTAAACAAAATAGATAATGTAGGCTAACACTTAACCGAGGCTTTTTTGGTTATCGCGTTTCAATCATCGAAAAAATTGTTGAATTTTTTTTTTTCGATTTCCGAGGAAAATTGACATTATTCAGGGTTGTTACACATATGGAAAACAGGGAATTTCTTTCCTCCTGAAATAATCAGGGAAAAGTCAGGAAACATTGGAAATTCTCTAGAATTTTCTCAGAATTTACTTTTTGCAAGAATAACGAAAAATGAAATCGATTTGACAAAAAAAAACTTAACAGTATAAAAATAAATATTTTTTATATTTTTAATATTTATATTATTCTTCATTATATACAAGAAAGTTATGTCAGTGCCGAACATTGAAAATAAAACAATCTGAAAACGAATTTAATGTACAGTTGCATTCTCTATACATTTGCATTCGATCTGTTGATATACAACCACATCATTATTATTGTACATAAGTGTTTATATTCATTCTTTATTTATTGTCACCGGCATGAAAAGTTCTGTTTATAATAAAGAACAGGTTTTGTATTTTTTTTTTTTTACTTTACAATGTTCAAATTATTTTTCGAATCGAAGTTCAGTTGTTTTCAATTTCTAACATTTCCACAAATTACGTCTTAAAAAAAATTATGTTATCCAGTTCAAGATAATTTTTCAATAGAAGAATCGAATTAAAAATTTGCTTTGTTTTTTTTCACATCAGTTAAAAATGTTATGTTTTTTTCACAACAATGACCTGCTATTGATGCTATTGATATATGATCATTGCTATTTCTACGTATATAATTTTACCCATATAGTTTGTAACGTTTAAAAATACTAGTATGGTTGAAACGAGACTTAACTTGTGGTCTTTAACTTCACAAAAATATATATTAATGAAAACAAAGTGTTCTTTATTTCACCGTAATTTGGGTCCTTTGCGAAACCTGGAAAAGTCAGGGAATTTCTGAGTCAGTAATGCGTAACAACCCTGTTATTGTTAATAACCAATAAAAAAAATGTTAAGAAGTGAAGCGTCCGTCAAGACTAAACTACTATTTCACTGAATAAGTGTACTAAATTTCAAGTCAATCCGTTTCAAGAAAGATGTGTTTAAAGTTTTACTAGCAGTTTCATCGTTGTAATCATAAGTTTACCTTCAACCTGCGATTTCTGCGTTTTACGTTGAACCTTCGTCTTTAATTAGAGTTGCCTCAAGCAACAATCGATTTTTTTTCTCACAGGAGGCTAACCCCTTAAATTTCAGCTGCATTTGTCTGGGCTTGTATCTCCAATGGACCTTTAATTCTTATTGCGGCCTTGTCCAGCCCTAATATTTTCGTTTTTTAAATTCCCTTTACCGCGAGAGTACCACCTGGTTGTCGCTGACTGCGGGAATTTCGCGATGTCGAAGTTTGCATCGTTGGAACGCAATAAACATTTATTTTTCTACGCTACCCAAATATATTTGGCAGACTCAAGCTACGAAAATCCCAAACTTTTTATAGCATGCTTCTTAGACATCTGCAAAACCCAAATCTGCGAAAAAGATTTTAAATGGAAATAAAAATGAAGAATTTTTTTGTAAAGAACTTCGTTGGTTTCCAACGACAATTCGACATCGTAAAATTTCAGTCTTTCGAGCGATTTTATGGCGTTGCTGGTCCATCCGCTTCGCATCGTCTTGAGCGCGTGGATGAAAAACGTATTAAGGCCTTAGGCCGCAGTAACGGGTATAAAATCATGTGCGAATTTAACAATTTTTTTCATATGAAAAAGTGATTCACTCATAAAATTAATTACACATCTATTTAGTATGAATATCAAGCTGTTAGAAAAAATATATATATTTTTTTTTCGATGTACAAATGGCCGTCTACTCGAAACTTCTGGAAACAGCTTTTTTCCAATTGGCTTGACGAATAACTTCAACAATTTTCACTCGATTTACTTAAAATTTAAAAGTTATTTTCCTAGTTGCATTTCGCAGAGAAGTACGTACGGAATTTCTGATTAATCGAAAACTTTTCATTTTATGAGCAGTTATAACGAAATTTTTCACTAAAAATACATTTCCTAAGTTCAAATACCTATAACTGTTGAATAAAACAATATACTTTTAATCCCGTACGTACTTCTCCAGGTATTCTAACGTAGATTGACGAAAATTTTTTTTGTTCTAGGTAAAAAATTGTGGATGTTAAATGTCACGCCGCGGAGCGCCTAAAAAAAAGATAACAAAAGAAAATATTAGTAATCGGCCATTTTGTACACCGAGAAAAATATATATATTTTTTCTAACAGCTTGATATTCGTACTAAATAGATGTCTAATTCATTTTATGAGTGATGCACTTTCATACGAAAAAAAATGTTAAATTCGCACATGATTTTATACCCGTTACTGTGGCCTAAGGCCTTAATCCCGCGTATCGTGACCGGGAAAATTGTATCCAACCTCTTGCATCTCCGTGATCCTCGATACAAAACGTTTGAATTGCAGGAATTTTGAAGCTCGTACTTGCCGGACGAATGGGCGAGGCGATAGAACTAACGAGTCGATTATATCCCGGTCTTCTCGAGCGCGATTCGAATCTGTTGTTCGCCCTGAAGTGTCGTCAGTTCGTCGAGATGGTCAACGGGAGTGATTCCGAGGTTTGCCAAAGCACGAACGACAATCAAACGAGCGTTATACAATCGACGAAGGCGTACACGAAAGTATCCACGAACGGGAACATCGACGAGATGAACTTTAACAATACGATCAACGGCGCCGGTAGCGTTGAACAGCAATTTATCAATGGACAAATCGAGGAGGACGTAGACATGGAGGACAGTGCGAACGCGATGATCAACGGTGTTAAGGGCAACACCAATGGTTATCAGAACGGTAATCCAAGCTCAAATGGTTTCAAGTGTCAGAACGGCGAGGACGTTGACATGGGTCAGTGCTTCCTTCATTTCGCAAAACCTTAAGGGGTTTGGCTACCGTGACGGCCTAACAATCAGGCACACTTAGAAAAATTAATTTTGAAGAAATAATTAAGATGATTGAAAAACCGTTTGGATATTTATTTCTATGGACATTAACAAAGTTCGGTGCCAAATTTCATAAAACATATAAGTCATTGAAGAAGTTGGAAACAATTTGGGGAAGGACCTTAAAACGTGAGGGGCTCGACGGTGTACTTGATTTTGGCCACCCGGTTGATCTGAAACAACGAGGAGTTTTTTTCTTAAGGGGGCGAAGAAAAAATGGCTGATTTCCATTTCTTTTTGAATAAAAGATTTCTCCATTTTTTTAGATTGAGGGTATGTCTTATTACTACTTTTGGCTGTTACGTGGTATTTTTTTTTAAATCTCTCGAATTGGCGGTGGTATGGCACGGTCTTCTAAACGGGTTACGGGAGATGTTGTCAGACGCCGTGACACGTAGCGTCGGCGGGATCAATCTGAAAAAAAAAACCAACGAAGATTATTCTTTCATTAAGGGGCCAGTCCACTTTGGAGTCACGGAAAAAGGCTATTTTCGCGATTTTTTTTAGGATTGTATAAAATATATGAATGTAAAAGTTGTTGGGCTTGATAAATAATCTGAAAATACAATTAAAAAAATTTTATTTAATTTTTATTCATTTTTAAGTACAAAAACTATTGTTTAACGTAACGCCTCAAAAATAGGTGGGCTAGGTAGCTCCATCACAACTTGGCAACGGCTTGTCTGAAACAAAAAAAACCAAAGTCCATTAGATTCAGTATGACACCAGCTACAAAATGACCATCGGATGTAAAGTTTTATCAAAAAATAAAAAAATGGCAGATGAAAAACGAAAAAAGTTTTGAAAAACGCGTTTTTTTGCAGTTTTTCGCAAAAAAAAAGAGTAAAAATCAACATTTTAAAACCATCGAGGGTCATCTTGTTGCGAATTATGTTTACAATATGTGGTTCAAAGGCCATAGCCGGGTAAGTAGGGAAAAATTGCCCCCGCATTTTTTCCAGCGAAATTTGGAGTATATTCTGAAGTGTAAAAAAAACATTTTCTGATAATTTCATCCCCGTCAACGCAATGGTTTTAGAAAAATGAATTTTTTTTAAATATCGAAAAAAAAGAAAAATTCCAGAAACGGTACAGTGGATCGATTTGATTTTTTTTTTTGGTACTTGTTCCAATCAAACGTGTTATGAAATAAAATTATAGAACATCTTGCGAAAGATTAAGGTTCGAAAAAAAAATAATGTTCCTCGTTTTATTATTTTTCACTATAATCCACCTGCGGTACATAGCGAACATTTTTTCATATAATCTTTGGACACCTTATTAGGTTATATAATTTTTTCAAAATGTTCGGTCTGGTACGCCACAGTGAAAAAAAAAAAGAAACGCACTTTATTGATATATTTTAGTTATATAGATATATAACTAAAATGTATCAATAAAGTCTGTTTCTTTTTTTTCACTGTGGCGTACAAAATCGATCATTATAAAATTATATAATCTAATAAGGGACCCAAAGATTATATGAAAAAAATTTCGTTATTGTACCCCAAGTGGATTATAGTAAAAAAAAAATAAAACAAGGAACATTATTTTTTTTTAAACCTTTTTTTTAAACATCTTTCGCAAGATGTTCTATAATTTTATTTCGTAACACGTTTGATCGTAACAAGTACCAAAAAAAATCAAATCGATCCACTGAAGCGTTTCCGGAGTTTTTTTGTTGTTGTTTTATTTTTAAAAAATAATCATTTTTCTAAAACCATTGCGTTGACGGGGATGAAATTTTCAGAAAATTTGTTTTTTTTTATATCTCAGAATATACTCCAAATTTCGCTGGAGACAATGCGGTGACGATTTTTTCCTACATACCCGGCTATGGCCTTTCAAGAGAATCGGTTTATTAGTTTTAGACATACGATGGAGCTAGATTTTGAAAACGTTGTTTCGAGAAAAACGCGTTTGAAGTTTATACCATGAAAATCTCTTACCTAAACTCAATCGGCAATTCCTGCACCGTACAAAATCCTTTCAAATTGCTCATCATCGTCGATTTCTTCAAGTCATGCTTGCTTTCGATTTTTAGAAATTTTCAAAGTGGACTGGCCCCTTAACACTCACACGCAGAGTATGAATCAAGAAAAAGTGAGGAATGTTGAAAATCGATGAAATGGTACGCTTTGAAACAAAAAAAATGAATTTTCCGTTAGAAAATGGTTACTTTTTGCAATAGAGGAATATTTCTTTTGTTTGCAAAAACATTTATTATCATGTTTTAAACAATACGGTTAATATTTAATAAAGATATATACCGAATTGCACTAGAATCGGTCGATTAGTTGTTTAGCTATACGTCACGCCAGTTTTGAAAATGCAGTTGAGAACACGGTGCTAGACCTCCGCCTTTTTTTAGAATTAAGAAAAGAAAATACCATGTCACGGCCAAAAAGTAGTAATAAAAAATACCCTGAGTCTCAAAAGTAGTAAAAAATATTTGCTTTTGAACATGAACATCAGACAATTTTTACCTCGCCTGAAGGTATCTCCCCCCTTAAAATAGATAAATAACTTTGGTTAAGACTTGACCGAGTTTTTTTTGTTATCGTATATCAATGGTGAAAAAATGTAATGTTTTTTTTTCTCGTTTTTTCGAGGAAAAATGACATCATTGTTAACTAATGAAAAGGAAATGTTAAGAAGAAAAGCTCCGGTCAAGACTAAACTACCATTACACTGAATAACTGTACCAAATTTCAAGGAAATAAGTTGATTAGATGTCGAGAAATCGTGTACACCGTTTTGGAAACAATAGTTTCGAGAAAAACGCGTTTAAAGTTTTACTTGCAGTTGTATCGTTGTAATCATCAAGTTTACCTTCAATCTGCGATTCCTGCACTATATGTTGTCCTCTTCCATTTGAGCTGCCTCATGCGACGACCGAGTGTTCGTCATTTTCACAGTAGCCTAACCCCTTGAAGGCGCTTCGAACATAATTTCCCCATCATTAAATCGCTTTGGTTGAGCAATCACAGATATCGCATTTGCATACAAAAATTTACGTGTTCAAAGTTTACGTATTCAAAAAAATTGAAATGATGATTTTCTAACGTGTTTTCATCTTCGCAATTGATGGCGATTGAAAAATGACTCTCTTAAGGGAGGTATTAAGGGGTAACAACGACATGACAGGCCAAATACTGATATGGCGACTTTAAAATGGATTCGAACAAACATAAATGAACTTTTTCTGAAATGTACTATTATAGCTCATCAAAATGTACACAAAGCAGTACAAATAATAACTCCATCGATTTTTTTAACCTTTACAAAATATCTGTTGCAAACTCAAGTTGGGGCCCTAGGCTATAAAACTATATAAATATAGATAAAAAAACGTGTTTTCCAAATTTTAAGCTCACGCAGACGTTTGAGACAAAACTACGTCTCCAAACGTTATGCCGGAATTATTCGTGAATTTTAAATCCAAAGAATTCTGATCAGCTGAAAAAATTGTTATTGCAAATGTGTGTGTGAGAAGCCGAAATAGTGTTGAAAAATTGACAGTCCGATAGTTGAGATTACGTTCGAACTGATATAACAATCTGTCTAATTTGTTATTTGAATCGCAGAGATCGACAGTGCCAATCAAAATCAGCAGCAAAACGGCAATTGCAGCGTTAATAACGAGGCTACGAGCGCCAAATGTAGCAAAAAACAATTGTGCGGCGGTAACAAACAGGCGATCGAAAAGATGCTCGAGTTCGGCAGGCAATTGTACTCCCAGTCGATACATCTCCGGCAGCAGCACGGAAAGAACGAGGCAAACAAAAAAATGCTCCAAGACGCTTTTAGTTTACTCGCTTACTCGAATCCCTGGAACTCACCGGTTGGCTGGCAGTTGGATCCGCAGCAGAGGGAAACCGTCTGCGGGAGGCTCAACTCCGCGATACTCGGTACGTTTTAGCTCTCCGCGCCCACTCCCGCTCTCTTGAAAGCAATCTTCGAAAAAGTGCAGAAAAAAAGGAAGCCAGTGTTTTCCAACCTCACAAAGTTGCCTCAACGGGTTAGATGCGTCCAGCCAGGTCGAAAATCAACGTTTCCGGGAACTTTTCTAAAGTTTAAATCGTAAAAAAAAAACCAAACATGACTTTTCAATAATCAACAATAAAATATTCACGGAATTTACGTTGTTCAAGCCTATGATGGATCGCAAACGATTCTTGTAAAGTGATGTTTTAATTACAGTCTGTTCAGCGAAATTCTTAAACTGTAAAAAACAGCCATCAGATTTTAAAGTCAAAACATTTTTCTTCCCGTCGAATCGCGCGCTTTTATTGTAGACAAAAATTGTTTAAATTTAAAACATCAAAAAATGGTTCAACAGACGATAGACAATATATTTCCGAAGTTAAAAATATTGCATTGAAAAATACCGAAACTGTTTGAAGTTATCGTTCAAAACGCAGACCGTAAAGTGGGGTTACTTTGAACAGGTTAACTATTTTTTCCTATTTTTACCTATTTTTTCTCCCCCTCTGACTGTTTCTTTCCTCCAAGGTTTTGGAAGTTTTTCGTAGGTAACTTTTTTTAACATCCTAAATTCCAACTTTTTTTTGCTCCACTAATCGTTTCTCTATCAAATGTATAAGAAAGTCAAGCCCCACCACCTCCCACAATTATATATATATATATATATATATATATATATATATATATATATATATATAATTTAATTATTTAAGTGTCGCAGTAACCTCGAGTGTGGGGTTTCTTTGACAAGGCATTGGAATGCAACTTATGTCGAAGATTAAGGATCACTATAGCATCATTTGGATTTTAAAAAATTAATATTTTATGCATTATACATGAGATTGAATGAGAAAAAACGATTTTTTGCAACCAAGTTGTCATCTTTGATAACGAATAACACCACTCTAGCGGTAGAAAATAAGGCCTAACTTTGACAATTTATTTTGGGAGTATGAAAAAAGGAATAGGATTTCTTTTGAGAGGGTTGATTTAATACATATTAAAGTATAAAAAAAAATATTATAATTTTCTAACAAAATGGCGGCGACAGAGCCCATCTTAAAAAACGTGTTTTTTACAAATAGCTTCACGGGAGGACGGTTTTCTCGTAAAGTATAAGACCTAGAACAAAAACCGAAAAAATATATATATATATAATCTATATATTATTAGCTATGGGACAGGAAAAAGACGCCAGAGTATATCTGGAAAATGTAAGCAGGGTGCAGAGGAATTGACATCATCATGGTAAAACGCGCAGGCGATTACATCGGCAAAATCATGGAGATGGAGGAAGGAAGGTGGCCGAGAAAGTGCCTAATGGAGGAGGCGAGCGGACTGACGAACAACGACAAAAGCAAATAGGGCTAAGAATTGAGTGCAGCAATGCAAAGATAGGGGAAACTATAAGAAGAGGGAACAAGGGAGAATGGAAGATGAAGACTAGGAGGACGGTAGAGAAACCGACGCAACAAGAAATACAGAGGATGTGGGGTAAAATTCAAAGGTCCAACCACTGTAAAGATTATATAGAAAGAAAAAGGGAGATGGGAATGGAGGAATATTGGGACGAAGGAACAACAAGGGGGGAAATTAGAGAGATAAGGGCGAAAATGAGGTGTGGGAGTGTGGGGAGAGAGGCAGAAAAAGGGTTCAGGGAGACAAGTATGGGTATGCGAGGAAGCTGGAAGGCAGATAGATGAGCAGGCCCTAAGAAATTTTGAGGACTGGCAGAAAGAGCAAAGAACGAAGCAAGATGGTGGAGGAAGGCACTAGAGGGAAAGGAGCTAGTAGAAGAGATGTGCGAAATAGTGAGGCAATTTGTAAGAATCGCGAAAAAGAAGGGTTTGGCTGGAGATTAGGAACAGTTAAGTGACAGGCGAAGGTATAAGTGCGGAATTATATGATATTTTATTTTATTTAGCGCGGGCAGAGGGGTAGAGATGAAGATTAAGAGTAGATGTAAGGACTCGAAGCCTAGGAATAAGAAAACGTGTAAAAAAAGAAAGGAGACGTAAAAAACCCTCAAGGGTGTACGCGAAAATAAAGAGAATTACTACTATTAGCTATGGGACGACATAGGCATTTTTTATCAAATTTTGAAAAAAAAATGGCGCTTTTTGAAAGGAATAAATTGATTTTTTGCCCAAAAAATAAGCAGTAAGTTGTTTATAAATAAATGTTTACATTTAATTTAAAAAAAAACGGCTACGTAATCCCATAGAGAATGTAATTGTGAAGCTACTATCAAAATTTCAAATAGATTCATGCAAAGGTGTTGGAGTAATCCGTCCTCCCAGTTTGAAAAAAGTGGTTTCGGGACAAACGCGTTTAAAGTTTTACGAGGCGTCGGAAAGAAGTCCGAGGCGCTGCGGCAAAATCGATAATTGAACCTTTAAAAACAAAATGCGCTACAGGACCAACTGCATATCGTTATTATGACCTTAAACTATTTGTTAAGGCAAATAAAAAACCATTTTTCCAAAATCCTAGAGTGGTGTAGTCCCTTAAGGAAACATTTTAGATAAAAATATCAAGTACCTCGAGTACCATTATAGGCACTTGATCAGTCTTATAATTATCATTCAGATCAAAATCAACTTCAGCAACATTACAATAGACTTGAGCAACATTATAACAGACTTGAACAACAAATTTAAACACATTTAAATGCGCATACATTTAACCCGTATTTTGGCGCTTTGTTAAAGTAGTCCCAAAAACTGTCAAAGTTACCCTCAATGTTCATTTAACCTCGTTTTACAGTCCACGCCCTTTGCTCACGCGTCCATATTTACCCTCATATCTCCGTCCCTAATTAAGATTTCTGAATAATACCTTTTTTCTCGAGACACGTAAAAGTGTAGAGAATAAAAATAAGCGAAACAAAAAACTATTTTATCAAACGCTGGAGGTATGTAACCCCTTTAGGAGTTTCGACACCAAAATCGAAATGCTTGTGGACGATTGTATTAACTGTCTAAAAATTGATTCGTTTCACAACATAGTTTCGGACATTTTTAGTGTTCAAGTTGCACCTTTATCTATTCGGTAATACACATGGCACCTCGTAAACACTAGTTAAAGGGCTATAGGGGCTAAAATAATGCTACGATTTAAATGAAAATTCGAACAAAGCACGATTAGAATGTCAGGAATGTCGTGTCCAAAAATTAATCGGTTTCTCTACTGCCTTCATTGATAATATTCAACAAAAGATGTCTATTTTGACCCCGAACGGTTTGTTTTCGGACATTAACGAAACTTTTAGGTTAACCGTGACAACACCGCGTTAGCTGGCTCTGCCAAGTGAGCTCCTCACAGTCAAGCATCAACTGGAGGGTATTTCACAATAGGCGGGTGCTTGAAGCTTACATAGTATCACAGCATTTGAACTTAACAATAAAATGTATTTATTCGTCCGCTCGACAATGTTAACGTTTCCTTGACTTTGTCGAGACAAAAACCTTTATAAACCATTGAACGTTTTTCACCAAGTGAAAATATCGGTTATTTTTTCATGAATAAAACTGCAACATATTTTCGTTCAATTGCAAAAAATGATAACTATTAATATCATTTCCCGGCTCAGAAATGTTTTTCAACAATATCATGAGTTGGAAATTGCCCAACAATAATTCATTTTTTACATTAAATTTTATTCACAAGACGTTGCAAGCCTGCTGAAAAGTCCGTGCGTTTATATCCTCGCTCTTGCAGCTGAAAAATGGTACTGAAACTCCTTAAGGGGTAACACCACGGTGGAATTTTCAAATATTTTTTTCCATTTCGCTTAAGAGGTGCTTTGAACCATCTAGAATAAGGGGGAAAAAAGTTTGGTACCTGTAAAACAAAGATCCGCAAGCCCGTGTGGGTCTGCGGTGGCAGCGGCTGGTCCGTGTGCGAGGGGTCGACCGTTTTTCTCGGAACACAATTTTTCAAAACGGCACGCAGCATAACTCCAAAAATATTCATGCTTTTCACTCCAAATTTTGAGCACATCTTTAAAATAACATTCCGAAGACAAATACGGACGCTATTTCCGAAGAGTTAATTATAATACTAGTTATTAACAGATGATTGTCCTTTTTTCTGTCGAAAATTGAGTTTTGACTTTAAGAGGCTTGTGTGAATGCTCAAAATTTGGGGGATTTTCGGGAATTTTTTGGAAGAAAAGTACTCAATTAACTGTTTCGGAAAATTAAGAACATATTTGGCCATATTTGACCTATATTACATAATTGTTTCATAGAAAAATATTAAGGGGGGATTGTCTTTTTTTTCGCAAAATTTACCGCTTTTTGGGAATTTTTTTGTGAAGAAAGTATACAACGGAAAACTTGTGAAACTTGGCATATAGTTTTATTGATCTGTTTACTACATACAAACAATTTTTTAAACATTTTCATCAAAAAATCCGCCTCCCACCCCCCTCGACGCGCGATGGTCCTTTTTTGATGGTGTGCACGATTACAGCCTTCACGTTCATCCTGCAACAAAAACCCAAAAAGCATTTTACTTTAGACACATATAGCTATCGTTCGATGAAGGGAAAACAAAATTGACGATTTGGTGACGTTTTGAACTTGAAGTATCGATTTTTCGAAAAAAATTGATCGATTTTTTGTTATAAATAAAAAACTATTAAACGTATTGCTTTTTTGCTTCATCAAACGATAAAAGGATGTCAGCTGAGCATTCTGTCCAAATTTGAAGGCAATCGGTTGAATAGTTTTTGAGAAATCGTGCACACCATCAAAAAAGGACCATCGCGCGTCGAGGGGGGTGGGAGGCGGATTTTTTGATGAAATTGTTTAAAAAAATTTTTTGTATGTAGTAAACAGATCAATAAAACTATATGCCAAGTTTCACAAGTTTTCCGTTGTATATTTTCTTCACAAAAAAATTCCCAAAAAGCGGTAAATTTTGCGAAAAAAAGACAATCCCCCCTTAAGATCCAAGCGACTTATGCGCTGCCTTCGAAGGAGCCAAAAAAAAGTTCCTCCACTGCTGACATGATTTCGGCTGATTGAGTAGCTGAAACCGAAAAAGGAAGAAATGTCGTTAAACAGGATGGTATTTCTGTACAATGACGTAGGATTTTCGAAAAATATCAAAATCTAACAAAATGGCGTAGTTATGAAAATAAAGTCTGTTTTTTTTTGTCTATAAAATAGTCGTTTTTTTTTCAATGCCAAATCGTCAATTTTCGTCCAATCGAAAATATCCCACGTCATTGTAGAGTAAATATATTCCCTAGTACTCAGTTCAAATTTCAAGTCAATCGGATAATTGCTCTTTGAGGTACAATGTCAGCAAATTTGAAAAATCTCATTTCGAGAAAAATGCATTTAAAGATTTAACTATCGATTCTTGCATTCGGGGAATATTAGAGATACGGCCTGGACATTTTTACAGGATATTCTTGAAAGTATAAACTGTCGAAAAGGGCGAAAAAAATCGATTTTTTTAAAGTGTCACACTGGTATAGCCCCTTAAACGCTTGCCAATTACCCAACAATGCATATTCTCTTAATCCCCTACGTATTTCTCTTGCCATACTCGTCCTTGAATATTATTATTCTCTTACTCGACCGTTCACCAAAAAAAAATCGCGAAAAATCACTAAATTGTAGACCTAAGAATTTAGTGATTTCTTGTGAATTTAGTGAATTCTCGAACCTTAATTCTAGAATTCTAGAACTGAGACCATCCCAAAAATGTTTAAAAAATTCCGATTAGCCCCACACTCGTATTCTTGTTTTTCTCACTCGTTCCGTGGTTTACAGAATCGAGCAATCTTCCTCGAAGACCACCACTCGAAGTGGCGGTGTCGCACGCACGTGAATTAGTCCGTTTAATGTCGAGCGCCGGGCTCGGTGCTTGCGGCTTTGCCGTCGTGGACAATATTATTCAATATTGACGGTGCCTACCTCTGCTGCCACGAGCGCCCCTTCTACCTGCCCGAGTGTGGTGAGTGCTCTCGTATTTATCCCGGGGAAAGTGCCTGACAATCGATGGACTCGACCAGCAACGAATTAATTCTTGATGCCACTTTGCTAAAAAAAAAAATAAAAAGAAAGAAAGAAAGAGAAAAAAGAAACGAGCCGCAGAAACGGCGAATGCAAAACACGTGTGGCTAAAATGGCGGATGCCGCCATTTTGTAGCCACTACAGCGATCTCTAGAGCCCTAATCGTGTACTGGATAAAGAAACGAATATTGTGCACGCGTTCTTGGTACATTGACTCTCGATATATCCGAATCGACTGACAGACGCAGAAAAACAATGAAATACAACAACAAAAATAACGATCCATGCTAAAACGGTCTCGTCCGGGTGAGGAGAGAAAATTGTTCTTCTTTTTCCTTTCGAGACGAAAAGTATCGTAACGCTGTCGGTAATAACGATTTCTGTCACGAAGATGGTGAAATAAATCGATGATTTTGCTCTTTCTAGGAATTTGGGCTCTTTGTCACTCAAAAATAATAATAATAAAAAAAGGATACCCTTCTTCAATCTTCACTCGAAAACATAACTTTACCGTATCGCTTGTTTTGGAACTTCGAATTAAAAAGTTGGACTTTGAAAGTAAGTATCTTACGATATTACTCAAAGATCGCTAGAAGCCGATTGTTCGCAAGTTTTTTTTCCCCATTTGTTTTCGTTACGAATTGAGAAAAAAAAGGGAATTCGCCGCTTTGAGTGTTTCTATATATATTTTACGTTGCTCGTACTCGCAACACTCACGACGTAGAAATAAGCCATAGAAGGATTAAGAGAAAGAAATAAGAACACTTACTTATCGTTCGTTGTCCACTTCGAACGCGCGTGTCTTATTCCGTAAATTGCTCAAAACGGTTACCGGACGAAGGTGTCGAATTTTTCGGCAAGTAAATTCGAAACTCGCGAGACGCCATGGAAAAGCTCGTTTATTTTGATCAGTGGTACACGTTTTTTGCGGTGAAAAAGAGCCTAATTTCCGGTTTCGCAACGAAACTTAAATCATCGATTTTTCGGGCCATTTTGCTTCTCGTCGATTTCACTCTGTCTCTCTCTTTTTGTCTTTCTGTAAACCGACCCTTCTTTCGCTCTCTCTCTCTCGCTCGCTGTCTCTCTCTCAATCGCATAGGTCGTATTTAATCAGAGAACGAGTCCAAAGTAGTATAGTAAACGGTGTGAGACGCAAAAATATTTCAATGGGAGGATCTTCTAGGATACGGAGACGGAACGTGGAGCAGACGATTCAATTGAGCCGGCAACGTCGCGATGTAGACTCCATCTTCAGCTAGTGGAAAAACAAAAATCAAAAAAAGAAAGAAAAGGAAAGAAAATGAGAGAAAAGAAACGATAAAAACGAGATAATTTGTCGGTGATATTACTCGGACCGATCTCACACCACAAAGAACGCAAAGAAAAAGAACGAAAACAAGAACGCAAGCTACACACGACGCAACGGGTAAAACGCTCAGACCTGCCAGTCGCAAGATCGAGAAAAACGCAAAGAACGAAATGGGGTACGATCGACGAGACGCTTTTTTTTTCTTTCCTTCAACCCTGGATCAGAATGAAAGCGTGTAGGGGTACATTTTTTTTTCGAACTCGCGTTCCTTCGTTCTCTAGCTCGAGACTCTCCGATTTTCTCCTATTTTTTTTTTTTGTATCTGTCACGATTCGAACGCCTTTCTCGTTTTTTTTCTTTAATAGCCTCGTTATCGAGATTTGTGATTAGATTTTTCGCGTACACGCGCAATAACATTGTTATACGATAAATTTTCGAAGTGAGAATGAGGAGTCGGACGTCAAGACAGTCGCGATTTTTTTATTCGTCGGAAAAATCAGCGGCACGGAACGGATTCTCACTGTTCCGGAGCCGAGCCATTTGTTCAATTGGCTGACTTCGTGGCGGATCGTGCGTAATCGCGATGTCGAACCGTCTCTCGGCAAATAAAATTTTGGGGTCTGTGAAAATCGAAGAATAATTGAGGTTGGACGAAAAATGTAACACGAGGGTGCCTTGGCAACCTGTGAGTCTCTCGTAACGTACAAAATGCGCTGCATTTATCGCTCCGAAGTCGTATCCACTTCAGAGGAAAATCCCGTGTCACTGAATTTCATCACGAATCAATCGATCGTACTTGCTTGCCATTTTTTTTGTCGTTCTCACTTCTTTCGATGTGCAATATGAAAAGTACGCGAACTTCGAGCGCTATTTGCTAGTCGATATTAATTTCTCAATCGGCGAGACATCGAATTTTGCGATACCCGAAAAGTCGAGTGCGTAAAAAAACAAACGAACGAACAAATTGTCACGTTCTTTTCCGGGATCCTCGACGAGATCCTCCTCGTCGAAACTTTTCGCCCATTTGTCTCTCGGGGAGGGGGAACGCGGGAACACGGTTTCGACGTACACACGGGGGAAAGAAAAAAAAACGAAAAAATCAACCCAATGAATGGATGGGGTCTCACGTTTATATATAAATGATAACGAGATAAAGGAAACAAGAAGAGAAAAGTGGGTGGAAAAAAAACAACAAGAACTTAACTAAGAAGCGATCTTGTACTCTACAACTAAGTAATTGTTTTTTATATGCGACATAGTATATTATTATATTATATATTATAAAAAAAAGGAAAAAAATGAAATGAAGCGAAGAGGAGGAAAAAAAAGAATACAGATGGAAAATCGTATGCAGCTAGACGTAAGCGTGCGTTTAAATACAATAATTTACTATAAATATATATATATATACAAATCATCTTGAAAAGAAGAAAAAAAAATTGAATAGGTTTACTCGAATTGAAAAAAAACTTTTAGTGTTATGTTTTATGTACTATAGATAGATGCTACGATAATGATATGAGCGAATACAGCAATGATTTGGACAAGAGGGATCTCTTTTTTTACGAATCATTCTTTTTTTACGTTGTTTTTTTTACAATTTCGCCAACTTCCGGTACGGAGGGACGTACGTGCGTTCGAATTCCTCTGGGACACTGCACTGTGAGACCAATGTCGTGCTTCATTGGCAAAGAAAAGCCATCGCAAGAGCGAAACCTATCGAAATATTCGCAAAACATTACACGCCCTCATCTCGTCGCCGCTTTGACGTACTTCCGGGCTGTTCGCGATCAGCGATTCGCACGGAAGTATAATACGGTTGTTTTTTATCGCATAGTGATGAGGAATCGTGTCGAAGCTGCTGGGTTAATTTTTTTTCGCAAATGTCGTCGATTTTTTGTCGTTGTAATTACTTTTTTTGTCCCCAGTGTCGATATTTTCATTGAACAATTCGCTCATTTGACGAGAGCGAATAATTTTTCGTTGATCAACATACGTCCTAATCCTGAAAACTCCTCATTGGCTTAGCGTGCCGAGTTGTACAATTCGTTCACTCGAAGCTCTATTATCCTTTGGCATTTTTATCAACTGAAAAGGGAGAAAATATATATCGAACTTCGAAATAATCGTTCAAACCGATATTTCCTTTTTATTCCACGCTTCCGGACGTTTTTTTCTCAAACGTCGCCTCCCCATCTCGCTCTCTTTCTATTTCCGTTGCTTCAAGGGGTTATGTACAGTCAGGAGGCCCAAAAAGGTCGATTTTTCAAGAATTTTTCTCGAGAAGACCTTTAGATCTATTAACGCAAACATTTGTACACATATTATGGTAACTTTTAACTGTATTTTCGCATTTTTTATTTGTAAAAATAATTATTTTGAAAGCTCCTATAGCTGATCTCCGGGAGCACATCTAAAAAAAAGCGTCTTGCGGTGAGCACGATATCTCTGGACTGGATCATCTAAAATGAAGAAACCAAAAATATTTCGTTAATATAATAGATTATCTTGTAATTGATCGAAGGAATAAGCAAAATAATAATTTTGGACAAAATGGCGGCTTTTCAAAAAAAAAAAAAAAACATCGATTTTGACGAAAATTTAGGCCTTCAATTGTTTATAAAATGGAAAATATTTATCGGCGAGAAAAAACCTTCGATTAATTACTAAAAAAATGGTGTTAAAATTTGAGACTGGTCGGTTCAGCCGTTTCCACGAAATCTTGCTCACCGACTTTGAAAACATAGTTTTGAAAAAAAAAACGCGTTTAAAGTTTCAAAAGCACTTTCGAACGCTCTGACACGACGTTACAAATGTGCGTGTAACTTCGAGAATATTCGCCGTATTGACAAGAAATTTTCTGTGTGTGTACTTAAATATATGTACATTACGGAAAAAAATCGATTTTTCGACAATTTTAACTGGATATAACCCCTTAAAGTGGCAAATTGCTCACACAATAAAACGCGCTTTGGATTTTTTTGCGAGATTCGGGTTTGCTCGGGTATTTTGGGGGAAAAAATGGGGAGTAAAGGATTTTAAAAAAAAGAAAGGAAAAATCCGCGTGATCGATTTGTGTAGAAATTCTTTGTCGTCGTTGTCGTCGCTGCTATGTAGCCTATGATGCGTAATTATGCTTTGTATGTGTATGAAAGTGTGTGTCACTTTGGAAAAAGTACGTTTTTTATCATCCAAGCTTGTGCGATTGAATATATATATATATATTCGGAATACGAATTATAAATGTTGTATAGGTATTTAGGGTTTGTTTGTCGATCGTATGTATTCGATATTTTATAACGACAGCGCATCTCGGATCTTATCTAAAATATTTTCTCCATTTTTTTTTGTCTTTTTTTTCAATCGGGCAGTCGACGAAGCGAATGTCCGTAATCTCGCAACCAAAAGTGAGATTCAGTTAGGAAAAGAAAGCGAACTCGCATGCTGAGCGTATAAAACATTTAGCGGGTGATAATACGAGGCCAAAAAAATGTCCACGAGTATAACCGTGTAGATATTATACGCGATGACAAAAATCGTCACAATTTTTCGGCAATAACGAGAGCAATCGGAGTCGTGGTATATAATAAATGTCCCCATATCGGACCAGTTACGATAGCACATTTGTCACGTACAGAAAAATGACGAAGCCTAGGACAAAGTTATGACGTTGGAGCTTGCATCGTTTGAATGCAACGATTTTTTCTTGTTCATTTTTCATTTCTTTATTTTTATGCTTATCCAAAGCCTTCTTTTTGCAAATTGAGGTCGTAAATATTTAAGGGGGAAATACATGTAGACGACGAAAAAATAGAAAATTTTGATAGTTTTTCTGTGATAGGTACAAAACGTTTTGCATTTATGAAACTTTAGGTACCATTTTGTTACACGATTGAACTGTTTAAAAATTTTGTCTCGTTAAAAAATACTGCAAAATGGCGACGTTATGGAGTGGTTTTCCAGGAAAGTCGGGGTTGGGTTAGGGTGACCTGGCCCGACAAAAAAGTGTTTTCGTTCACAAACATCTTTTTTTTTAAATAAAATTTACGTAATAGTCGATAATCACGTCACACACATTTAGTCCTCGCATGCCCCACTGGGGTCTAAGAAACCCGAACAGAACTCGTAAAATCAATTTTTTTTCGCTTTTCTCGAGAATTTTTTTTAATTAGTATATCTCAGAAGTTTTTAACTTTGACGAATGCGTAAACAGATTTCTCGACTAATTGGCTATCGATTTGTAAAAAAAGCCATCGGAATACGACTATTTTACTCGGAGTTATGATTGAAAATCTGAACGGGGTCCCACAAACCCGAGTGTGGCAAGTATGTCCCGAAAAAATAAGTGTTGCATGTTAGGGTTAAATATGAAGCTTTAATCACACATTCATGTTAACATCGATTTTAAACTCTTGCAATATCTTCAAAAATAATCAACTAAGTTTTCATTTTTTTCTATCCAGTTACCAGTCTTTCAACTTTACATTCAGTAGGTACCTTAAAATGAGGTCACTTTGAATACGTTTCGAATGTTTCTTGTATGTAATTATTTTTTAACATCCTAAATTCCAACTTTTTTGTTCTAGTAAAAGATTGCGTCCTTCGCCTATCGCATGTCTAAGAAAGTCAAGCCCCCCCACAATTTTGTATATTTTTTGTTAGTGTCAAAACAACCTCGAGTGTGGGGTTTCTTTGACAAGGCATTGTAATGCAACTTATGTCAAAGATTAAGGGTTACTTTAACATACGTTTGATACAAAAAATTAATATTTCATGCATTATATGTGGAATTATATGAAAAACAACGATTTTTTACGATCAAGTTGTCATCTTTATTAAGGAAACATTTTATATAAAAACATCAGATGCCTAGGGCATTATTATAGGCAGTTAATCAGTCTTATAATTATCATTGTGATCAAAATCAATTTGAGCAACATTATAACAAAGTTGGACCACAAATTTAAACGCATTTAAATGCGCACACATTTAAACCGTATTTTGGCGCTCTGTTAAAGTAGCCCCAAAAATCGCGAAAGTTTCCTTTAATGTCATTTTACCCCCGTTTTACGGTACTCAATTAAGGGGTTAGGCCACAGTAACGGGTATAAAATCACGTGCGAATTTAACAATTGTTTTTCGTATGAAAAAGTCATTCACTCATAAAATTAATTACACATCTATTTAGTATGAATATCGAGTATATATACATTTTTTCGATGTACAAAATGGCCGACTACTCGAAACTTCTCGAAACAGCTTTTTTCCAATTGGCGTGACAAATAACTTCCACAATTTTCACTCGATTTACTTCAAATTCAAAAGTTATGTTCCTAATTGCATTTCGCAGAGAAGTACGTACGGAATTTCTGATTAATCGAAAACTTTTCATTTTATGAGCAGTTATAACGAAAATTTTCACTGAAAATTCATTTCTTAAGGCAGTAGTCTGGTCTAGAGCGAGATTTTTTACGTCATTTTTGGGTTGGAATAACTTTTAAACCATTGAAGTTGTTTTGATGAAATTGTACACATGTATATATTGTTCTTTTGAGAATGTATTAACATTAAAAAAAATTATTTTAAATATTTTCATGTAGTTTTTTTGTTACAACATGGTCCGCCGAAAACCGCCTCAATCAGGGCCCACTCCAGGTGATGTTGTATGCATCCGAAAAAAATATATATATTCTCAATCTGTATGAGTATTCTGAGCACTGGTAGCAGAATTAGTACTTAAAAAAATCGTGTTACAAAATCGCGGCCTGTTAAACTTTGATTAACGATATTTCATACATTTTCGGGTATTCTACGAGTTATAAAATGTGGGAAAAATTATTGTTCGACTCAATTCTGCTACCAGTCCTCAGAAAGAGGCTACCGAAGGTATGTGGACATTTGAGCTCGATCGGTCAATTAGTTATCGAGATAGCGTGGGCACCGATTTGAAAAACATAGTTCTGAGATAAACGCGTTCAAAGTTTTGATACCGTTAGATGAGCTTGCGCGCGGCTTGCTTATAATTTCTATTGCTCTCCTAATTTTTGAAATATCAATAAACGGTTTTCACGAGCGTATTAAGAAAGGTCTAAGGAATAATAAAATGAAGAAAAAAAATCGATTTTGTCAAATTTCTAGACCAGACAACTGTCTTAAGTTCAAATACCTACAACTTTTGAATAAAACAATAATTTTTAACCTCTGTGCGTACTTTTCTAGATATTCTAATGTAGTTTGACGAGAATTTTCGTTTTTTGTTGTAGGTAAAAAATTGTGGATGCCAAATGTCACGCTGCGGAGCGCCTAAAAAAAAGATAATAAAATAAAATATTAGTAGTCGGCCATTTTGTGTATCGAAAAAAAAAGATATATATATTTTCTAACAGCTTGATATTCATACTAAATATATGTGTAATTAATTTTATGAGTGAATCACTTTTTCATACGAAAAAAATTGTTGAATTCGCACATGATTTTATACCTGTTACTGTGGCCTAAGGCCTTAAATAAAGCTTAACTTTCTATGTTTCTCTTTCCATATCGGCTAAATACTTTTTTTAGTTGGAATTTTTTTTCGCCACGTCAATATTGATCGTAATAATGTCAGCTAGGATTTTTAGTGTTTCAACATCCAAATGTTGAACTTCCTGGGAAACATTCAAAAAGTTGAGTATTTAAAAAATGGGACACTTCCGAACAAAAATTTGACATTTTACTTAAAACTTTGGTTTTTTTGTAAGAAAAAAAAATACTTTTTAAAAGTGATTTTCATAAACGAGTAGGTATAAGTTCAACATAATTTTGTTATTGAGTTATGTAATTTTAGTACGATCAATCAACTCGTTTCAAAATCACGTTTCCGACAAAATGTAATTTTGCGAAAAACGTTTTTAAATTTTGCGTCGCGCTGCTGCTAAGCGGTGAGTCGAGTCACGCTCACAGGCAATAACTTCTTCTGCCAAAGAAAAAGTATTCTTGAGAAGTTAAACTAACATTCTACGTAAAAAAAAATCGATTTTTTATGTCGCCACATTTATTTTAGCTGGGGCTAATGCCCTTAATAAGTATACGTAAAAACGTTTGTCATTTTTACGGCCAATAATATCGAACGATTGAAAAGAATTGATTTTCGTTGCGTCCCAACGATGCAAACTTCAACGTCATGCAAAGCTGGAAGTTTCTAGTTTTTTAACACTCATACTTATAGCTGTTTGTATTGTCAGTAGATTTTTCGTGGCGATCCAAGATACGAGGCAATGTAATTGTACCAATAGCCGGACATCGAAATCTCGACACGATCCAATGGCCGACCTTGTCACCAACCAGCGATGAATACGAATAATTATGGTGAAAAAAATAATAATGGTCGGAGAAAATACATCAGATCAATTGACTCGGTTGTCGTTTTCAAAAACATTGATTATTCAATATAAAACTTTAAAATACGAATAATTATGGTGAAAAAAAAATAATGGTCGGAGAAAATACATCAGATCAATTGACTCGGTTGTCATTTTCAAAAACATTTATTATTCAATATAAAACTTTTATATCTTTATAACAATATATATTATATCACGATTTTTCTTCTTCTTATTTCATCCTCGTTCTCGGCGAAAAAAATGTCTCGCAGCAAACACTGACAATCATTGATCGTGAATATCCGAAAATTACAAAAAAAAAAAATGGAGCTATGAAAATCGTTTTTGACTTTCTGGATGTTAGGCCTAACTAAATCGGTACAAAATATTTTCTTACCTGTACCGATGTGCAAACAGGCAAATTATTGTCGTACAAGTTCTTCTACAGTCTACAGTCGATGCCCGGGAAGCACTTCTTGAAAACGTCTTTCGCGGTGAGCAATGCCCTTCTAACGAGGATATTTAATATTAAAAATCGAACAGATTTCGTTCGTACATTAGTTTCTCCTATGATTGACACATTGGGTAATTTTGACCCGGACGAATTCGAATTAAAATGCTCACTTTCCCAAAATTGAAAGTTTTAAATCGTTTTTTACAACAATTTAATTCTATACTTTCCGAATTTTCAATCATGCAGACATATTGAGAAATGTTTAAAGTGAATACTGGATTTTTTTCAATAAAAACCGACCGAAGGGTTGTTAAGGTTTGTTAACTTTAGACGTTAAAACGGCTATTTTCATGATTTTTCTTGATAGATTTATATTATAGATATTAATATAAAAGTTGTTACGCTTAATAAAAACACTTTCGAAATACATTTAATTTTTTTTTATAATGTATTTATGTAACTCAAACAAACTTTAAACGCGTTTTTCTCGAAACACCGTTTTTCGACGGCTTGTTGATAAAATCTTCGAAACTACTGAACCGATCCTTATGGAATTTCAACCACATATTCTTTACAACTATAGCTATAGCGCATATCAAGGATTTTTTAAAAATTTGAAATTTACTATTTTTCTGACAAAAAACGGTGAAAAAACGTTTTTTTTGTTTTTCCATAAAATGTCCGCCATTTTGTTATTTTTGCATATACCAAAAATCGTATGATATGCGCTATAGCCATTAACATACTGAATCAAAAACCATTTGATTTTTTAGTTTCGGATAATCCATCTCCAAGATTTCATCAACAGCGCAGACCTACAATTTTTTACTACCATTTTCGTCTATAAATAGTGACTTAAATAAATATATTTTTTTAATGTATTTCGAAAGTGTGACAACTTTTATATCAATATCTACAATATAAACCTATCAAAGAAATTCATGAAAATCGACTTTTTTAGCGTCTAAAATAAGGAGACCCGTTAATGACGGGTGGATAAAATACTATCCGGGTCAAATTGACCCGGTATGTCAAACTCTCGGGCAATAAGTGGGTCAAGGATCGGTTAATCGAAGAAATTTCCGAAATATCAAATTTAGACAAAATGGTGGGTGTTCAAAGTGAGTCTTGATTTTTTAGAAAAATAATGGGCATTTATCGTTTATCGAATTGAAAGTATACATCGGAAAAAAATTCTTCGATCAGTTACTATATTTTTACTTTTGGAAAAAGCCGAATATTTCAGAAAGATCGATGCAGTCGTTTTTAAGATATTTTGCTGACCGAGTTTGAAAACGTACTTTCAAAAAAACGTGTTTAAAGTTTCAAACGGGCGTCAACAAAGTTTCAAACGGGCCTATAAATCTGTCAATTTTGATCCGATCACCTTGAAATTTTCAGGTACCGTTTATAAAATATGCTGTCAAAATATAACGGTTTTGAAAAAAGTGGTTTTTCGACTTTTACAACTAGAAATAAGCGCTTAAATCGACATTGCCGTACTAATATTCACGATTTCGTGGTTCGTTAGTTTTCCTCCAGTAAAATATACGCTGCACGTGACTTTTCTGTGATTGTTTGATTTAAAAAAATCACTTAACAATTTTTACACAATTCAAGCAATTTCCTGGTGATAGATGATTAGATGAATAGACACAATCGTTGATTTATTGTTATTTTTTTTTTCAAATTTTAATTGAATGAAATATTCGTCAATGTGTCAATTGGTCAATTCGTCAATTGGGACGTGTCCGGCTGTTGGAACATTTACCTTAAGCGTAAAAAAAACTGAATTACTCGCCGAATTCGCCAGAAAAGGACGGCAAATTTTGAGGAATTCGCGTTGAATGGTGGAAATTGCTGTCGGAGTATAAATACGAGTAAAAATGTTGAGTTTTATCATCGGCTGCGAAATGGTCCCGGTCACTTACAATCGGCGCGTGGACGATTTTCGAGATTTAACAGTGTTTTTAAATAAATTTCTTCCAGGGCCCAAAAATATCGCGTGAAAAAATCAAGCGAACCCAAACGAAGAGTATCGAAAAACAACGATTTTGCGAAAACTGATCGGGGCATAGATTTTCCATAATCGGTATCGCATTCGCTGATGAAAACTCTTCGAAATATTCCTATCAAACCTTGTCTTTTGCGTCAACATCGTAGCCCCCGTCCCCCTTACGTTAAATTTAATTTTCATGATTAATAGTTGTAAATTGAATGTCAAGAATTTTCGTTACAAGCAAGAATTAATGGGTTATTACACCCTTTTTTGAAAGGTGTCTCCATTTGATTCTTTGGTGGTGATAAACTACCAGAATGTTTATTTCTATTTTATGAAATCGATAAGTGCCATAAAAACGCATTTAAATTTTACATTTTAAATTTCCGCGCGAAAACGCCAGCCGCCATGCTGCTTCGGTTCGTGACGTCACTTGCGTAGTAAACATCGAGGCTGCACCAATTGTGAATACGTACATTCTTTTTGGTTAAAAGTGAGTTACAATCCCTGTCATTGGTGTATTGTTCCTAAATGTAAGAATACTAGTGCAAAAACACCGGGAAGGTTGGGTGGGGGGGTCAAAATGTCGAATGACCAAATATAGAACGACAAAGTCGAAATCTTTGTCGTTCTATATTTGGTCATTCGACAGAATGACAGAACGACAGAATTATGAACTCTCAAAATAACGAAGGTTAAATTATTCGAAATTTTATCCTTTGGCCGATGACGAAATCGAATAACTATTACACCAAAGGATTATTTATTCAAGCGCTTATTTATTCGAGAACATATATTCAGATAGTCTGCAGTTTGAGTCATACAAATGCAGATTCGAACAATCTACAACATTCATATCTCCGAAATAGAAAAAAAGTGAGTATCTGATATTCGTAATACCGTCTATAGCAAAAAGCCATATATCGAGACAGCAAACTTCGAATGTGTAGATTTTAGAAACGCAAATGATCGATGGTCCGAAATGGCGAATACCTAAATGGCGAACATGGCATGGCTGCCTGACCCGACTGACCACTAACGCCATCTGCCACCTTCATTCTGAAACACAACTAGTATTGCTCGATCCCAAGTTTTCGATATCCGAACCGTTCGCCATTTTGGCCCATCGCTATTTCAACTGATCGACTTTTTGGTCCTTCGCTTTAATAAATTCGAAATTGTAAACTGTCGTAATATTTACAATTCGACGGTTTTACGTCTCGAATTGTTTTGTGTATATATACAGGCGAATCGATATTATATCTCTCATTATTTTGTTAAATCTGATATTTGGTTTCGCTAAAAATCAACCTCGAGATTTCTGTATTCACAATTTCGATTAACTATTTTACAGACTATCATAAGATTGATCTATCTATATTGAAACGTTCGTCATAACTGAATTCAAAATTTCGGTGCTTCTGAATATTGATCGTTCGAATGTCCGATCCCCACCCGGAAAGTTGTGCATTCAAATGCCAATTGACACAAATATGAGGAAGACTTGGTTAAAACTTGCTAGAAGAGATCCAAAGTCACAGTACCGAAAAAAAAAACTCATTTTTTCTTTTTTGAAGTACAGATAACTATTTGAAAATTTGCTATTAACTATGACAAAGAGAATATATAGTGGTTGACGCTTTCTTCCACGGGTTAGAGGGTAATACGTCTACCGCTTTTTTGTTTAGTATGTCAATAACGTCACGTCGGAATCCATTATGGCGGCTACCGCTTCGCACGTACGTTGAACAGATAGAAAAAGTATATTTTTTAAAAACGAATTATAAAACTTATTTTGTGTTTTTGTAAATTGAAAGCAACATTATTCGATTGCTTTATTTATAAATTCTGAGCATTTTTCTTGCGTAGAGTAAAATACCCTATTTTGCAGCTGTATCGAAATATTTTACTTTCATCACTAATCCTTCATACTAGACTGCCGATCAACACGAATACTCTCCACCGTCCGATAATTTTTTCTCGAATCGTCCAGAGGCAACAAAAAACATTCATTTGAAAATACTTTCTCGATTTGCCGCGGTTTTTTGCAACGAATATTCTTCACCGATTCCGTACCGAATGTGTACCGATCGAGTAAGATTGTTTTCTTTTTTTTTCAAGGCAATAAGAAAAAATCGTGCCTCTACGAATATAACTTACGTCCCTTACGAATCGAAGCCTCCATAGAAAAGATGCGACCAAAAACGTCCTCTCCAATGACCCACGTGTAAATCTGGCGAAACTCGATGCAATAATGACGAGAACGCGGTGACGCGACTTACAAAGAAATCATAGTCTTTAGGGAACCGAAATTTTCCATTAAATAACAAAGGAAAGAAAAAGATATTTTTGTACTTGTATCCCGAATCACGTGTGCCGGATCCGAGATGCGTGAGTTTGCCAAGCGATCGAGCGATTAGTTGTAACCGCGGGATAAAAAGAGAAACGATTTTTCGATCTACGAGCGGGGTTTGAAGAGTCGTTCAACGTGCGTTATTTTTTTTCCCGTCGTCCCAGTCATGCTAATACTCGAACGTGGAAATAAGAGAAGGAAAGCTAACGAACACAAGTACGACGGTATCCGAAATGTGGAGTTGCTAGCCGATCGGTCAAATGTCCGATATATCAATAATATTGTACGAACTTTCGGACCAATCTATATAGCCGCCGAATGCACATAGCGTATATTTCAATTTCTGAAATAATAATAATAATAATAATAATAATAATTTCTAAAACAATACTCATAACGATAATAATAATCGAAAGAACTTTTTCAATACTCAACGTGTAACGTGTAAGTAGAATTTCAACGTGTAAATATTACGTGAGACGCATACATACGTATATATATATTAGGGTGGTTGAAAAAAATCGATTTTTTTTCCTCAACGTAGAATTGAAGTTTGTTAAGGCCTTAGGCCAATCTAGAGGCCGAAAAAGTAGGCTTTTTGGGGATTTTTATTTTCAGAAAAACTACAAAATGAATAGAGATTTCATAAAAGGGTGTTTATCATGCATATCAGTGACTGTATACAATCATTTTTTTTAAGCGATCAATTTCAAAATGGCGGCTGTGCAGAGTTTATCTCAAAACTGCATTTTTTAAGCTGGCCTGGAACATAACTCCGACAATTTTCAACCGATTCACTTCAAGTGTTGAATATATCTTGAAAAATACATTGTCTATGGAAGTGCGTAGGATTTTTTTTATATTGCATAGTTCATTTGTTATTAACAATTATCTGACGATTTTTAGCCAAATTTTTCACTTTCCAAAAATTTGCGTCAGATAATTGTTAATAACAAATGAACGATGGAATATAAAAAAAAATCCTACGTACTTCCATAGACAATGTATTTTTCAAGATATATTCAACACTTCAAGTGAATCGGTTGAAAATTGTCTGAGTTACGTTTCCGGCGAACTTAAAAAATGCAGTCTTGAGATAAACGCTGCACAGCCGCCATTTTGAAATTAATCGCTTCGGAAAATTATTGTATACAGTCACTCATGTGTATGATAAACACCCTTTTTTGTAATTTCGATTTGTTTTGTAGTTTTTCTGAAATAAAATTCCCAAAAAGCCTATTTGTTGGCCTCCAGAGTGGCCTAACCCCTTGAGAAAAAGAAATTTTCGCAAAATTTGAGGGTTCTAAACAATTTTTTAGTTAGTGCTCAAACGCCTTTTCATGTTTTTTTTCATGATTATCGGAGTATTAGTTTTTTATCTCGATACAGAAAATGTTAGGGCGTGATCCAATGGAAGTCTTGATTTAAGTTTTTCCGTAACAATACACAATTTTTATTTAAATATTTTTTTTTACCATAAAGAATTTGTATTTGCAGATTAAGAATCAATATATGTAATTCGGTTGTGAAAATTATATCAACCACTTGATGAACAAGAACACGGTGTTTACATCACTGAACGTCTAACAAGTGTGCGTGTTTTTTTGGAGTAATTTGTGTGCGTGTTTTTTTGGAGTAAAAAAACGAAATCATACGGATTCGAGAGTTACAAACCGCGGCGCTGTTAACGCTACTGCACGTTTGTTTCTCTGACTGTTCGTGAGCTCTTTTCGCGATTTATTTGACTGTTTCCAGTAGTTGCTGTATTGAGATACGTCACAGTACACGTAAGAATAAAAACGTAAAAAATGATCGCGGGTTTGGACGATAGCAAAAGTGCCGAAATTTATCCGATTGGGTCGGAAATCGCAGAAGTGGAGCGAAAATTACCCATGAATAGAGAAACATTAAGGGGAGATACACACCTGGGAACCGGAAAAAAGGTCACTTTTGTGAATTTTTTCAAGGAAAACTATTTGAAATTTCGGATTGAGGTTTTAATTATCTAAAAGTATATATATTCAAAAATATGTTTAATTTTCTTTATTTAAAAATATCGAAAATATACAAGGATATTATATGGTCCTTGGAGCGCCGTAAAAAAATCTGCGTATACACCCACTGGCGTTTCTTCAAAAATGATCTGAAAAAAAAAAGATTATTAAATTAGATACTATAATCTAGTACTTGTCATGGCCGATTTTGAAAATATCGATATATGACAAAATGGCGGACGTTTGAACATAAATAGTGATTTTTTGGGCCAAAAATTAGTTATTATTTTGCCTATAAAACAAAAACTACGTAACGGAAAAAAAATACTGTGACAAGTACTAGATAATGGTGTATAGAGTAACTACAAAAAACCTCAAGACATTCGGTTCATTGGTTTTCGAGAAATTTTGGGTACCGATTTGAAAAACGTGGTTTTGAGAAAAACGCGTTTGAAAATTTGGGAATGAATAAATCATGAAATTTGTCAACTCACATGGAATCATCGATACCAGGCCCACAGTGTAGGTCTTCTACGGTCGACGGAATGTTCATAGCTTCTAAATCGATTTTTTCGACCATCTAGGTGTATATCCCCCCTTAAGTCTATTCTTTCACCATGATAATACTCTTAAATTTTCTGTTCGAGAGAGTACACAAAACGTTATCGACAAAATAACTAATATTTGGAGCGAAACCGAAATAGGAATTTCTCAACCTTGCATTAATTTCAAAAGGTTACAAAAATTACGATTGGATTGGGCAGCATTGAAAAAAAAATATTACCGAAAAAATCAAACTGAATCGTTCAACGAAAATCTCTTTTAACATAAGTTGGATAAATTATTCGAATTATATTATCATGATGTCTATTGGCGGGGGGAAAAAATGGACGAAAAAACGAAGGAAAAAAATTAAAAGTCGTTTGAGCACTACTTAAAAGAATGTTTAGACCTCTCAAATTTTGTGTGAATTACTTTTTCATAACGTAGTAACATTTTCCGTTCGCTACGGCGAAAAGAAAATTATTTTTTTTTCAACCACCGTAATATATATATATATATATATGCACACATCATTAGAATGTAAGAAAAATTTGAAGGAGTATAAAAAAATTATGCAATTTCGATCGAGAACGGGATCGGTCTCGCTGTTTTTCGACGCGTATAATCGACGAAAGAAAAAAAATGCATATTATGCACGAGGTGTATTCCGATTGGGATAGTAAACGATCTCCCTCATTGGTGGCAAAGAAGGGGGAACTCCACTATCGTATAAATATACTTAACAATATACTTCTGTCCGTGGTTAAAAACTATAGATGCTCTGTGGTAAAAACGTGATGAAAACAAAAATAAGTGATTAAAAACGAGAACTGTGTTATGGAAATATACATTATAACCATAATCACGGAGGTATGATTGATGTTTACGAGCCTGCTTCATAGCCAAGATGGACGATCTTCGAATGAAGCATTTGAGATCCGTTCTATGCAATTGTGCGTAATTATTCGCCGGAGAAGATATAATATTTTTTATTTCAACTTTTAATGTTCGTTGCGGGATTTCACGATATCGTCCGTTTTGCTTTCCGCCTCACACTTGTCATGTTGATAATGTATCGGATTTCCACGAGGGCACAGGGAAACTGTGAAAAACCTCCGAACATACGGACGGCTACATATTCCCTGAGTTTCAGTTGTGTTACCATCGGAAGGTCAGTAATCGCTAGCAGTCGGGGCGCGAAACAGTGCGCGGCTGAGCGGTCATCCATCCGAGTATGTTTTTTATATGTTTCGTTGTTTGTCTGAGAATACGCTGGTTACGAGGAATTAATTCACGATTTTTCACCGTGAACAAATCAAGTTATTCCGAGTGCATTATTTCCATTCGAAACCTTTCCACAACAATAACGACGCAATCGACGATTCAAGGGTCATTCCTGCGATAACTGCGAGCCTCGCGATACGAACGTCAAGTTCACTGACTGAGGTAAGTGATTCATTGAAGTTCTTGGGAGTTCGTTCGTTCGCGAAAGAAAACGGCGATTTCGGGGTCGTTGTGTTTGCAACGAGAGCCTCGAGGCTTGGATAAGTTAATTTGCTTAAGAGGTTAGCCTACTCAGGGTTGTTACGCATATGGACAACAGGAAAAACGGAGAGAACTCGGGGAATTTCTTTCCTCCTGAAATAATCAGGGAATTTTGGAAATGCTCTGCAATTTTCTCAGAATTTACTTTTTGCAAGAGTTACGAAAAATGAAACCGACTTGACAACAAAATCGAAGAGCATAAAAATAAATGTTTTTGTATATTTCTGAGATTTCTATTCTTCTTCGTTATACACAGAAAAAGTAATGTCATTGCCAAAGAACTTTTTCAATACTCAACGTGTAACGTGTAAGTAGAATTTCAACGTGAAAATATTACGCGAGACGCATATATAGATCCCTTCGAGTGCACACGGTGATTTTTTTCGTGTAAGTTCGTATTTTCAACGTATGCCCCACGTTGAACGAATGTATTGGCATTTAAGTTTCGTTTTCGTCAAAAAATAAATTTAGGGCCATAAAATATGGATAATTTACTACAAAAAACGTCTCTACAAAAAAAAATGCACGTATACCGGAATACAACGATTTTAAAAACGCCTTGGGTCAGATTGACCCAAGATGCACTCATAGGTTGGCAGCGGAGGTGTGCACTCGAAGGGATAAATATATATATATATATATATATATATATATATATATATACACCGTCGAACCTCGATATAATGAAGATTTGTCCATTCCCCTCCGATAGACACCCGAAACCTTTATACAACAACATAATAATATACATTGTGCCCTGATTGCTAATTGATTGTAAAAATGGCTCTAATTTGAACCTTTCTTTCTTTAAAAAATATGCCTATATTTATACCACTAATTTTTTTTTTTTAAAGAACATTTAGAACAACATGATCTCGATGTAACGAAACCTTGATGTAACGAACTTCCCTAGAAATTCGATATATCGAGATTCGACTATATATATATATATATCCATCCGAAATATATTGAAAATGTAAACAACTCAAAACTAATTTACTGTAAAGCTCTATACATTTGCATTTGATCTGTCGATACACAACCACATCATTATTATTATAGATAAGTGTTGATATTTATTTTTAATTTATTGTCACCGACATAAAAAATCTGTTTATAATAATAAAAAACAAGTTCTGTATTTGCTTTTAATGTATTTTGTTTACTTTACAGTGTTTAAATAATTTTTCGAAGTTCTGTTTTTTTAAATTTTATGTCAATTTTTGACATTTCCACATATTTGATCTTTAAACAAATTATGTTATCCACTTCAACATAATTTTTCGATAAAAGGATCGAATTGAGAATTTCGTTCGTTTTTTAAAGTCGGATAAAAATGTTACGTTTTTTTTTCACAAAAATGATTCATTGCTATTTCTACGTATATAATTGTTCTCGTATAATTTGTGACGTTTACAAATATATGGTATCGTTTGGTTGAAACGAGACTTAACTTGTGGTCTTTAACTTAAAAAATATATATTTGATTAAAACAAAGTGTTCTTTATTCGACCCTAATATGAGTAATTTGCAAAACCTGGAATTTTTGCAAAACTTGTATGGAAAACCTGGAAAAGTCCGGGAATTTCTGAATCACTAAGGCGGAACAACCCTGTTACTGTTACCCTGTTACTGGAACGACCCGAAACTTGGGGTTATTTGGAAAAGTTCATATTGAAGGAATAGGTATGATAAGTGGAAAATAGTTTGGACATTTATATGTATGTACATTATCAACGTTGTGTACCGAATTTCATTTTTAAATATTAATAATTAGAGAAGTTATAAACAATTTCGTGATGGACCTTCCACCGTCAACGGTGTACTTGATTTTGGCCACCCGGTTAGTCTGAAACAAAAAAGCAGTTTTTTTTCGTCTTGAAATAGATAATATTAGCTAAGTCTCGAACGAGCTTTTTTGGTAGCGTGTAAACATCATAAAAATACAATTTCACTTCTTTTTCGATTTTTCGAGGAAAAATGACAATACTATTGATAACTAAGGAACCAAAATGTTAAAAAGAAAAACGTCGGTCAAGACTAAACTATCATTACACTGAATAAGTTTACCAATTTTCAAGTCAATCCGTGAATTAGAAGTCGAGCAATCGTGTATACCGTTCTGAGAAACATAGTTTCGAGAAAAACGTGTTTAATCCTACGCTGACGCACTGGGTTATTTAGACCCGGAGGAATTTTTAATCAAATGCTCACTTTTCCAAAATTGAAAATTTTCCATAATTTTTGGGAACCATGTAATTCGATATTTTCTGAATTTTAATTATACAGACATATTAAGAAATCTTTTAAGTGCATCCCTAATTGTTTTCAATAAAAATCGACCGACGGGTTGTTAATGGCAGGTGAGTAAAGTACTATCCGGGCAAATTGACCCAGTTTGTCAGTCGTGGCCAAACATAAGTGTGTTAACGAAGGGTTAAAGTTTGACTATAAATTCTATCGTTTTAATCATAAGTTTGCCTTGAAGCTGCTATTTTTGCACGATATGTTGGACCTTATAAAATTGCGTTGCCTCAAGCGACAAACGAGCGTTCGTCATTTTCAGAGTAGCCTAACCCCTTAATATTAGAAACGGAACTACGACGATCGTAAGTATTAAAAAAACAATGAAAATAATTCACAGATGTCATAAGCATTGAAATTGGTAGTTTTTTAAATTATAAATCATTTTGTATTATACATATGCCGATGGTGAAAGACACTATAAAAGTATCACAAATTCACATTATACACACATGATTTGAAATTTCTCTAAAAACATACGAATAACTTTTAATTATCGTACATTATTTATATTTTACATTATACTCGTATTTATATTGCACACATTCGATTAATAACGAAAATAAATTAAAGTTATGTTCCTGTCGACATAGCATACGTATACATGTGACATATCAGACGCGATCTACACCAGCGCCGCTTGAGCCGAACACTTATTTGTCCCAATTTTGCGGCCATTTTAAACTGCGGAGTTTGAACTACTGTACTCTAACCTCAACGTCTTCCAGCCTCTCTGGACTTTCTATCACTACATACGTAAAAAAGTAGACAGTGCAAAACGAGAAAGTTAAGTAGTTTCGATACCGTTCATTGGCTGCAAGATCGGGGATGAAAATACAATGGGTTTTCGACCGGCTGCCGAACTTCCCGCAAATCAAATTTCATGTAAAACTAGATTATTATTGCGCAATATCCAACTCAAAATATTCTCTAAATATATTTCTAAGCCGGAAAATGATAATAATGGTTATACTTTTTGCAATTAAAGAAATGTGTTACAATTTTATTAAACAAAAATAACCCGCTAGACTTACAAGGAACATCCCTCAGGTGACACCCTTCGATTTTGTTGAAATTTGGATATGTTATAAAGCACCGAAAAATGAGCGATACGTATTTTTTTTATCGGCGGAAAAACGGTTTTAATGGGTGAAACGAACCCTCGAAAATAGGGGTGTTTTTCGTTTTTCGTCGATAACGTCATCGTTCTCATCTCCAATGTATAGTGCACAAAAAAATAAACATTGCTGCAATTTGAGTTTTTTAAATATCTCCTACCATTAAAACGTTATCGACGAAAAACGAAAAACATCCCCATTTTTGAGGGTGCGTTTCAGCCCTTGAAATCGTTTTTCCGCCGATAAAAAAGAATACGTATCGCTTACTTTTCGGTGCTTTATAACATATCCAAATTTCAACAAAATCGAAGGGTGTCATCTGAGGGATGTTCCTTGTTAGCAATAGCGGCCGTTTCTGCCATTGGCGCCACTGACAATCGCTAAAGCGTCGTGGGTTTCAGGTTAGTTAAACGATGAAAAACGTTCAACGTTTTATAAAGAGTCTATCATTCCACAAAGTCGAGAGAACGTTAAAAATGTTGAGCAGACGAATAAATACATTTTATTACAAAGTTCAAATGCTGTAATACTATGTACGTTTTAAATGCCCGCCAGTTAAGGTATTCCTTTCGGGGAGGGCCGTATTTTGTGGGGGCATAAGCAGAGCCTTCTGAATCGTCGGTAAATTACAATTGCGCTTAATAAAAAAACAAGTTATAATGGATTATTATACACAACGATAAACTAGAATGACAAAATTCGCGCAAATTTAGTAGATTGAGACATTTTTACATTTATTTGAAACGTCACGGCTACAAAAATTCTTCTGCTAACCACACTTTTCCAAGTTTAACATTAATATTTTCTTTAAACGTTCGGTGACCCTCTGTTTTTATTGTTGTTACGGAATCTTTAGACTTTTTTACACCTGTGAGCAGTTTGTATTAGGCATCTAGAGTTATTTAGTGTATAAATTATTAGAAAGACATGTGGCCAGCGTGACATGTCCATAAAGCGCCGTGTAAGTGAGACGACTTTTAGGGCCGTAATTTTTCGTTAAAGGTTCGGTAACTTGGCTTGAAATTTTACCAGTATACTGGGATGTATTTTTACTTCATTATAGACGAAAATCAGTTAAGTGTAAAATATTTGGTTTCGTGAAAGGAATACCTTAATGCTTGACTGTGAGTGGCTCACTCGACAGAGCCAGTTAATGCGGTGTTGTCACGTTTAACCTACAAATTTCGTTAATGTCAAAAAGCAAACCGTTCAAGCTCAACATTTACATCTTTATTCGAGTATTATTGATGAACGAAGTAGAGAAAGCGCTTAATTTTTTGACACGACATTCCCAACGCTATAATTTGGATTTCCTCAGATTTTCATTCAAATCGTAGTATTATTCAAGTCTCCACAGCCGTATAGGCCTCCGAAGTAGCTCTAGTGGCGCAGCCCTTGCGGCGAGTTTTGGCAAAACTTGGGTTGGTTTTCGTCTGCTAGTGCAGTATGCCGGTCGCCATTTACATCAGGTGTTTGCGTGAATGACAGCACCGCGTGTGATGTTTACGTTGTAAAAACAGCGTTTCACGTCATATTTGGGATTGTTGACGCGTGTTGGAGAAAGAACTTTTCCCATCACAGTCCTTTTCTCACCAGCAACAATTTCGCGAACTTCCGATACATGATGACTATCGAAAGTTTTCTGCCTATATTACAACATCCTTTATATAAATTTCCGATGCAAACACTAATTTAAACAGAAATTTTGTTGTACGGCCAAAAAAAATTTGTGTGTAGCCAATGTACGCAATTTCATTAACATTCTCTTCGTCACATACCTATAGATATGCTTTTAGGGCGAAAGGAAGTCATGAGGATACATTGAAATCCGCAAGTAATCGTTATTAGTTCCATCACACTATTTTATTTTATTTACAAGCACATTCCATTAACAATGTGAGATCTACAATAGATGATGCTTGCTCAAGTCTAGTTCTTTCGTGTTTGTGGCGGTTTGACCCAACCGCCATGCGCCAATCCAAGTTTTGCCAGCGGCAGCCGTTGCGCGGCGCCACCACGAAAGTTACTTCGGAGGCCTATCGCTAGTATTCACGAGGTGCCATGTGTACTAGTAAATGGATGAAAGTTCAACTTAAACATTAAGATTGTTACGGGGTCTAGCCGTCGGGGGTGAAGTACGATGGGGCGCCCTGTGCTTATGCATTGAGCCGGTTGATTGTTACCAACTGTTAGCTATCAAATAATCGTCATATTAAACGTACGTTTTCGAACTATTTTTCTACATATATTTGTAAAAATATACATCTTTGAACATTCGGTGATTACATAAAACGTTTTCATTACTTTGTATAATTATTTTCTATAACTTTTTCTCGCTCAAATAACGCGAGACGAATTGGCACCGTCGTAAATCGTGGTATATGACAATGGTTGCCCAGGTTGGCAGAAGTCTTGCGAAGTTAGACACATACGCGCCTCGTTCGTAACCTCAATATCGGCCCAAGGAGCTATCAACAATGAACATCGGTCCGAATAAAAGAAAATTTCATTGGGAAGAAAAAGTGTCTACAAAATCTGTCTTTAATCTGGAAGAAATAAAAAAACTTGAAGAATATTCCGAAATTCTAAAAAAGATTTTACATATGAAAAAAAATCCGCTTCATTTTGTCCTTACCCAAAAATTGCTAGAAAATTGTAATTTCTGAACATAGTTAATAAAATCAGTATTAAGGGGTTAGGCCACAGTAAAGGGTATAAAATCACGTACGAATTTAACAATTTTTTTTAGTATGAAAAAGTGATTCACTCATAAAATTAATTACGCATCTATTTAGTATGAATATCAAGCTGTTAGAAATATATATATATATATATATATATTTTCGATGTACAAAATGGCCGACTACTCCGCGGCGTGGCATTTAGCATACACAATTTTTGACCTAGAACAAAAAACAAAAATTCTCGTCAATCTACATTAGAATGCCTAGAGAAGTACGTACGGAATTGAATAATTATTGCTTTATTCAAAAGTTGTAGGTATTTGAACTTAAGAAATGAGGTTTCAGTTAAAAATTTCGTTATAACTGCTCATAAACTGCTCAAAAAATGAAAAAAAAATGTTAAATTCGCACATGATTTTGTACCCGTTACTGTGGCCTAACCCCTTAAGGAATTATCACTCGTTAAGAGAACAAAAACAAATAATATTAGTTGTTCATAATCCTGACTGAGTAGTTTGAGTTCCCGAGCAAAATTACCGAATACGGATAAGATAGGTAGCATTTGTGCCATCTACGAATTCGCCACGATTGCACAGCCTAATATTTTGTGTGCTTGATTTTCGCACAGATTCCCTATCAAAGACATTTGTGAATTCTCATTTTCGCGGTACCAAGGGTTCGCCCGATAATTAGTCGAACCGTACCTTTTTTTCAGTTCCGTAGTAGCGTTTTCTTAGTAGATAATAATGTACTGAAAAATGATCGAGAGTTTTCCATAAGCGTAATGTAATCAGCCCACGAAATTTTACTAATTCCCGATTTTTTTGTCTAACAAAACGGTACTACGGATCATATCCAAATTGCACAGAATTATCAGCAAAGTGATTATAAAGTTCCAGAAAAAAAATTCAGCTCGGTGGTACCATTTCGCTCTAACCCCATAACAACGTTAAAAAATCTCCGAAACTATGTTGCAAAACAGATTCATTATTGGACAGTTCATTGATACAAATTTCAATCGTCTACAAGCATTTAGATTGAATTCTCAAAATTCCTCGAAAAGCCTATCCCCGCAGCGGTTGCGGAGTCCTGTAAGATCGAGATCCGTAGGTAAGTTACCGACCGAGTTTGCATCGACCGATCTCGACGAGTTTCGCAGCTGGTCCGTAGCGCGGCTAAAAGCGTCCGGCGCGCCGGCGACTCTCGACTCGCGTGTGTGCACACACGACCAATCCTGCAGCTTTCCTTGAAAAAAAGGAGCCGACCTGGTGGCGGTAGGGGTAGGTGAGGGAGCCGTGGAAAATCGATCGCGAGCCGGCACATCGCTCGGCAGCTCGATGTCGTTACCTGTGTGCATGTGTGTCTATGAGTTCGACCCGAGTTCGTTTTCGTCCTTCGTATTGGGTACACGTTGATTTTAGTACGGCGGCGTCGGGAGGTCGGGGCGGGGCGTGAGGGCGCCACCGTACCTTCCAGTATTGGCCGTCGCGAGCGCGCCGCGCACAGAAAGCCACAAGGCGCTGTCAAAAGTTCACGAGTCGATTTTGTGTCGCTTCCTCGAATCTCTCGCGTTCTCTCGCCCGGCTTGTGAGAAGGAGAGGCTTTCGCCCGGGTTTACACAACGCGCTCCCGCGTGTATGTGCGTATGTGTGTCGAGTGCTGCGTGTGTTTACCCTGGCATCGGTTCTTTTGCCGGGACGGTAAGACTAGTCGGAGATTCGCGACGGAGTAAGGACGAACGAGATAAAAGGAGCAACGAACACTTCTAGATCGCGACCGGCTCGCGTTTCGTGCCGATTTTTCGTCACACACGCACACATGTATACGCATATAGGGATAAATATAGATCGAAATATAGTCTGTTGCAAAAAGGGCGAATAATAAACAAGCCTTTGCACGTATGTATACGCTATCCATAGAGCGAAATAAACGTTTTACTCTCAATTCAATCGAAGGAAAAAGTGTTGTTTGTCCATTATTTTCTCGCTAGATAGAAACGAGTGAAAATTTCTGCGTACGGCGACGAGGTGGCGGGGGGCGGGGGAAAAAAACGTCGTGATTGCGCGTGCGACTTGGCTGCTCTCTGGCGCGCGTTACTAATATCCCTTAGCCCTGGGAGAGGACACACCGTGTTACTCCCTCCGGCTCCTTTTTCCTGTCAAGCCGCGCGCGCGCTCGTATACTCTCGTTCGCGACTCGCGGAGGCGCGGACGCTAAGCAGTATTTTCGGGGCTGTGCCGGAGACGCGAGAGCTTTTCGACTCCGTATTATCGATCAAATATACGGGCGAGCGGAGCACCTCGAACTCTCCCCGCTCGGCCGAGAAAGGAGCGCGCGTTATTTCGCGCGAGCCTATACGCAAGAATTGCAAGAGTGCGCGGTGAAGTGAGATAACGAATAGTGCAACCGGTGTGACACGAGAAAAAGTTCCTTCGTCCCTTTTCGTCGTTACTGTTGTTGCTGCGGTTTCGTCACTTTTGCAGTCGCGAGCACGAGAATATCGCTACGGGGAAATTTTCCAACGTCAATTACATTTTCGTGGTGAATCAATTGCGAAGAAATTTTCACGTGCATGTCGAGCCACGAAGACAACGACGAGCATCACGACACCTAGCAGAGACTTTTGCAAATACGCACGAGGGGGCGATATTCTGTTTCAACGTAAGTCTCGGGCATAGCGTTAATCAACCCTTGACTCTATTGCTCGCTCGCCCAGCGCCATCACTCTCCTCCCCTATTCCCGGTACTCTTCTCACGAACTTCCAAACTCCCTCGCACCTTTTCTACCAACTTTCGCACTTTTTTTACTAAAAATTCTCCTCGCTTGACATTTTGGGAGCGTCGATCCCTTTCGAATCTCGACCTGCCGCGGCTTGCCTGCCGAATGTATTTTCATGCCATTCGGCTCCCGGGAAGGAAATCGATAATCTTCGCACGAAAATTTTCCGGCTGTGATGCTTTTCACACCCGAAAATACGCGACGCTGCTTGGCGAATCTTCCTCGTGGCTTGCGCGAATCGCGTGCTCTTTTCGCATTTATATTTCTCCTCGCAGAGATACGAAATGATCGAAAAACGTTTCAGCCTCTGCAAGGAACAATCGAAACAAATGATCGACGCGAAAATCGCTATCGAAGTATTTTCGTCAATTCTGACCTCGCTAGTCGCTGCGTTTCGTTCTTTTCACGATAAAAAAAAACATTGCGATCCTTGTAATGATAGTGAAACAATAAACAAAAATGGAACAAAATCTTTGGCAACGAAAAGTCTGTGTTTTTTGTCGAAAATATCAGCATCCCTGGGCTTCCCTTTTCTCTGTCGTTTTCGCTTACAATATTGACCCTTCCAGGCCCGTTACGCTTTCTACCCTCCGGTGTGGGAAGAGGGAGTGGAGGAGGGGTTGGCTGGGGGGGGGGGGGTCTATATATGGGAACGGTTCTCTCGTCGATCGTTCAACCTCCTCTCGTCCACGGATTCCCTCGACCATGTTTCTCCTCGAGAAACGATAAGGCTCTCTCTTTCTCGCTCGCTCTCTTTCTCCACCACACTTTTGCGTCTCATCTCGGGCTCGTATCGAAATCGAACGGGAGCTGAGGGACAGCCGAGACTCGAGGGTGATACGAGTTGTGGCGAAGCGCGAGGGCGGGGGGGGGGGATGAATATAGGCTTATCTTTCTCTTTCTGTACTAACGCTCTCCGGTGCACATCGAGACAAGTATTCACTTGAGGGAATCGAGTCACCTAAAATTTATGGGAAAAATAACGGAGGCTCGTTAAGGCCTTAGGCCACAGTAACGAGTATAAAATCATGTGCAAATTTAACAATTTTTTTCGTATGGACAAGTGATTCACTCATAAAAATAATTACACATCTATTCAGTATGAATATCAAGTTGTTATAAAATATTTTCTTTTTTTCGATGTACAAAATGGCCGACTACTAATATTTTCTTTTGTTATCGTTTTTTTAGGCGCTCCGCGGCGTGACATTTAGCATCCACAATTTTTTACCTAGAACGAGAAACTAAAAATACTCGTCAATCTACATTAGAATACCTAGAGAAGTACGTACGGAATTTAAAAAATATTGTTTTATTCAAAAGTTGTAGGTATTCGAACTTAAGAAACGAATTTTCAGTGAAAAATTTCGTTATAACTGCTCATAAACTGCTCATAAAATGAAATGTTTTCGATTAATCAGAAATTCCGTACGTACTTCTCTGCGAAATGCAATTAGGAACATAACTTTTGAATTTGAAGTAAATCGAGTGAAAATTGTTGAAGTTATTTGTCACGCCAATTGGAAAAAAGCTGTTTCGAGAAGTTTCGAGTAGTCGGCCATTTTGTACATTGAAAAAAAAATCTAACAGTTTGATATTCATACTAAATAGATGTGTAATTAATTTTATGAGTGAATCACTTTTTCATACGAAAAAAATTGTTAAATTCGCACATGATTTCATACCCGTTACTGTGGCCTAAGGCCTTAAACGCGTGTAAAAAAATGGCGTTGAAGTTTGCATCGTTGGAATGCAACGAACGTTCTTTTCCATATTTCACATTTCTTTTTTTATCACCATCTATAAGTTTTATGGTACTGAAGTTTGCATCATTGGAATGCAACGAAAATGCATTTTTTTCTTCGTATTCTCGTATATTTTTTTATGACGTTGAAGTTTGCATCGTTGGGGTGCAACGAAAATGATTTAATTTTTATTTGGCAAAGCTCTTTAATGCGAATATCGAAAAAGAAAATGTGTGATACCCGTACATCGGTAGATACGATTTTTTTCGTTTTTTCCTTTTTTTTTTCGATTTTTCATCCTCGCTTAAGGGTGGCTTCGGGATCTCGAAAATCAATCAAATTTTTTTCAGGATTCTTTTTAGAGCTCTCTTATGCGAATATCGAAAAAGAAAATGTGTGATATCTGTTCGTCGGTAGATACGATTTTTTTTCGTTTCTTTTTTTTTCGATTTTTCACCCTCGCCTAAGGGTGGCTTCCGGATCTCGAAAATCATCCAAATTTTTTTTCAGGCTACTTTCCAGGGCTCCCTAATGCGTATATCGAAAAAGAAAATGTGTGATACGTTTGATGGTATTGAAGTTTCCATCGTTGGAATGCAACGAAAATGCATTTTTTTCTTCGTATTCTCGTATCTTTTTTTATGACGTTGCAGTTTGTATCGTTGGGGTGCAACGAAAATGATTTAATTTTTATTTGGCAAAGCTCCTTAATGCGAATTTCTCAAAAGAAAATATGTGATACTTGTACGTTGGTAGATACGATTTTTTTTCGTTTTTTTTTTCGTTTTTTCTCCCTCGCCTAA